>JARHVA010002743.1:2117500-2389664 GCA_037957365.1 Torreya grandis
TCTAATTTTGGGCCCAAATACATGCATGAAAAATGCAAGCGATGTGAGTTAATTTTCGAATGATATATTGGGACACCTATACTATGGAATCATGTAGTTTATGGAACATGAGGATATGTTTCATGTATTGCCTTTTATCTATACATCTAAAATCATATGAGAAGGATGCTCTCATAAATTAGCAATAGGAAATTTTTGAAAAGGGGAAAGAATGGCATGTAGAATATCATATTAAGTTCATTAAGTTTTATTTATGCACCAAATAATATCTCTTGAAGTATCAATTTGAATATTAACTTCTATTGAGACAAAGTATCTTACATTATATAAATTGATTGAGTGAAAAGTTATGGTTGAAAATTAATTTGATCATCATGTTAAGTGCTTGAGATCAAATATTCAAGGAAAATATGTTAAATTTTATTTGGAATGAAAAATTACCAATAATTAAATTATCTTTTCATGTATATATATGTGTGTGTGTGTGTGTGTGTGTGTGTGTGTGTGTGTGTGTGTGTGTGTGTGTGTGTGTGTGTGTGTGTGTGTGTGTGTGTGTGTGTGTGTGTGTGTGTGTGTGTGTGTGTGTGTGTGTGTGTGTGTGTATATATATATATATATATATATATATATATATATATATATATATATATATATATATATATATATATATATATATATATTCCTTAACATAATTATATATATGAGATAAAATGAGTGACTATGGTTGAGATAGTGTTGTGAATGATCAAAGCCAAGGTATGCATTAAAAAACTCCAAGTGAAGTTTTTTTAATAATTATATTATGAATATATCATTAAAATATATTAATTGTGTTATACCATATTATAAATGGCTTGGAATCATTCTATTTACCAATAAAGAGGATTTGATATTCTTTTATAAGATATATTCTATATGAAAATTAGAATAATATATATTTTAAGAGCTAAAATTACATTATGATGGGTAATTCAAAGGATTAAAATATCTATTATGTGTGGAATATATCCAAAATCAATATCATCATTTATATATATATTATATTTGATGAAGTGACTACATTTGAAGATGTACCAAATTGAATTAATATTTTAGTTATCTAGATAGTGAAAAAGAGGAAGTGATGCCTACTTATAGTTTGTCTTGATATTTATTCATAAATCAAGAGAATCCCTATAGAGATAATAGTTTGTTTTATAATAGACAACATTTAATTATTACTAAAAGGAGATAAATTTGAGTAATACACATGTTGTGACAAAATAGGTTTACTCTATATGAGATAAATTTGACACATGATACTTCTAATTCCAAGGGGTGTTACAATTTTTCTCAAGTGGTCCAATATTACCATTAATTAATAAATGAACAATGGGGTATGTGGATTCATAAAATAGGAATTTAAGTTAAAATAAACTCCATTATTATATAATGGATATAATTCTTGACACTATTGTAGAATCCAAATATAATAATGTTTAAGAGAAGATTCAATGATTGCCATAATTCATGTTTGTGAAGATAAGTGAAGAACACACCATACTACAAAAAATCATCAATTTATAAAAAAATCAATAATGAGTATGTTATAACCCCACTTTTATTTTAATTTTAACACTTTAATTCTACCTTATTTTGACCATTTAACTTATTTTTTAGGGTGATTTTTATTATTTGAAACATATATTTATGTGTCTCTTTTATTCAAAAACATTTATTGTGTTTAAATAGGAATGATGCGTCATTTAGTTTTTGTGTACCTTGGGTTACATTATACCCTATGAAATTATATTAATATTTGGGTTAGTGCCTTATAGTAGGTCAACACTTTTTTGATAGGTGTATAGAGGAAATTCCTTCCATATATTCTACTATTTCATTCAGTCATTACATTCTCTTTATTTAATTAATATTTGTTAACGTGTATTTTAATACCACTATATATATGTATTGTATTCTCTTATATTTATTGGATTATTTCACTATTATTTGATTATGGTCCTATTACTATAAAATAATACATCAAAAATGAAAAATAGGGTTTTAGTAATGAAGAAATAATTATTTGGATGTGTTGAAATAATTCCCACTAGAATCTTTGGATATGAAATATTATATCAAATAATTCAAATTTGGGTATTTAATATTGACAATAATTAATCAGTATAGTTATATGTATGGTATAGTATAGGGGTATATTTATTGATGTTTATTGTTATATTTTTGGTAAAGGTTAATGGAGATAAGGGTTTGGTGCAATGAATAGTATGATTGGTGAATACAAAATCTTAAGTGTAAAATTATCACATCCCATTTTTACCATAATCTACTCCTCCAAGACAACCAACACTAATTGCTTCCTCAATTGGTGTAGATACATAGATGGTTAGTGTTAATAATGTGGAATTAAAATGGATGACACCAATACTAATAAAATTAAATAAGATATTAGATCTGGAATTTATAGACTTGATCACTTTTTAAAATATTATTATGACTCTTACCCCTCAAAAAGGCTAATACAACCTTTTAGTTGGTCATAGATTCATCTAATCCTCATTTTCTATGATATTTCATAGACAAATGTTAAGAAGGAAGAGGGAGAGATGACCCTATCAAAGTATACCATGATGATATTTTTAATGTGTTAATCCACTTGTGAAAGTGATGTGAACAATCTCTAAGTGACTATTGAAATAATGATTGAGAGATATAAATAACACAATGATGTAGAGCATCACAATTTGACCTAAGTTTTAATGAGATTGAGAATTTCATGTTAGGATTTTTTCATTTGATATGGGTGTTATAGGTCTTATAGGGTACCATATTATTTTTTGGAGTGATTGAGAGTATTGAAGTTGTGTGTTTGAATCCTATCTATAATTTCACACCAAAAAGCAAAATTTTTAATTTTTAATAGTAGAACATAGATTTGTGTGGCATTTTGAGTCTTGTGTGAAATCCAAATGTTGGTTAATGTTTGTAAATGGTCCTAAAATTTCATATTATAATTTTTGAATGTTATTTAAATGTGAAATTATTTTAAAATAAATATAAGGCAAATAAACTTGATTTGTAATTTCAACCCTACATGGTGTTGGCAAGAAAAGAGAGTTATTTTGCATGTTTAACACAATAAGAGGTTAGATTTACATGTAGTTGTGTAATGAGAGTTTAAGGTGAATATTATTAGGTTATTTAAGGATTATAAATTCAAATAATATATGAGTATAATATGATAAATGATAAGAAAATATCAATAAATAAAGATAAATATACCTACCTTGTCATTTATGTGTTTTAATGTGGTAAGAACATTGAGACCAAGGAATAAAACAATGTTTTAAGAGAGTATGTAAGATTTTACTAGGGGTTTGTGGTATGTGATCATAAATTTATTATTTTTATTATTTTTATATATTTTTATTCGGTGTTGATTTATAGGTTGGTGTCAATGTATGAGTTTTTAGATAACTCTATTTTTGTCACAATTAAGTATAAAGAGAAAAAAGATGTTGTTGGAGTTTCATTCAATAATTTTGGGTGATTTAAATTTCATAATATATTTTTTATTTATTAATATAATATTTCTAGGTTATTATAAATCTATTTAGAGAGAAAAAGTCCATTAAAATCTTTCATTATAGTGCACAAAATCTTGCAAGCATTCCCATAATTTTGTAAAACTACTTGTTAAAGCCTTATTATGATTGTTCAAGACTAAAAAATAATTATAGAGGTTTATATATGGTATAAAAAAATATAAAAGTGTTTAAAACCCATTTATAGACTCAAATTCTAGTTATAAGCTTAAGAGACAATTGAAACCTTCACATAGTCCAGTCAAAAGTAACCAAAACTTTGAAAATTTGCTTGTTGGGGACATTTAAATTTTGTAAATGAGAAAAAACCATTTGATAAGGTAAATAGAGTGTTTTATAACCTCACACAAGTATTATAATAGTTCAAAAGTGTTTAAAACTAATTTTAGTCTAGTTTCTATGCTCTTAGACTTGTACAGGCTTGTGTACACTAAGACTAGGGTTTTGAGTTAGAAAATTGAGTAACTTTTGATTCCACGCTTAAAATTTAGAAAAAAATTGTAATATAATGTGTTTTTATGTGATATATAGTATTAATTAGGTTTATAGATAGTGCAATACCATACAATATGATACCTAGGACGTGGCATTGGACTAGGCCTAAAAGGACTTGATTGGTAATGAGTCATGTTTAGTTAGTAGGTTTCCACTAAGATTTGAGTCCTAAAAATTTATATGAAGCTAAAAAGGGATAAAGTGTATATAAAATTTTATTTAGTGTGTCCATAACCTTGGTATATTTTTTAAACCTATTGGATATATGCTAAAAGAGGGCTATAAGAACTATGCCTTAAAGAGAGAAAGAGTGGATGGTTAGTGATTTATTACTTGAAGATTTTATTATTTTATTAGATGTATATGGGAGTTATAATATATAGGTTAATTTCCATATTAAACCTAGTTTTGTAGTCAATAACCATGAGATCATGCATCCAAATTTTAATCATATGAGTCTACATGAGAATGAGCTAGTTTGAAGGAATAATAGAATGTGATGTTATAGAATTTGTGTATGATATGATGAAGTTGATGTTAAGGAGGTAAGAATGAATGTAAGTATGAAGGATGATATTTAATCAATATAAAAAATAAATCTATGAATGTAAATGAGTCTTATAAGTCTATCAAAGGCAAGATTGATCAAGGGTAACAAAAGACAAGAAATGTACATGTATAAAGAAAGAAAATAAAAGTACAAAGAAAGAGATTAAAGGAGGAAATCATTTATATGGAGATATATGAGGAGAGTGGAAAAAATTTATCCTTATCAAGTGGTATCAAATCAAGTAATCTCTTGGAATAATTTATGATTTTAAGTATTATATGTTGTTATTTAAGGTTGTATTAAATAGTAAGAAAGGAAAAGAAAGGTTTGTGAAACCTAAGAGTTAAATATTTTATAGTAAAAGAGAATCCCTAATAATATAGAAGAAATAATCCAAGAAAATAAGTATTTACAAGGTAGAAAAGACTTGGACATGAGTGGCAATAGACTAGGTAAAGGAGATAACCTAGGTTGAGTCACCAAAGCAAGGTGAACTATATTCTATTGAGAGAAGATGAATATAGGGAAAGAAGGGCGAGGAAGGGCTTAGTTGAGCTAGAGTACCACATTAAAAGAAAGATGATGGAAGACCCAAAGATAAAAAGGTTGGTTTTTTAATATTAAATGAGTGATATAGATCAAATGATAGAGAGGATAAGTCTCTTGGTGAAGCTCATGAAAGAAGAGGAAATCCAATGGTATGACTAGGTACTAAGGAAGAAGAGAGTTAAGTGGTATATAAGGAGCTTAATGGAAAGATTTTTATGAGAGATAATGCGAATCAAAAGAGGATTTTATGTAGGAAGCTCAAGGAGGAGATGAATAAATTCATGATGGATGAACAAGTTGGTAGACAAGAGCAAGGTTAGAATCACCTTGAGGAGAATAAGATAGTCATGAAGGATGATGAGTGGAAATAGCTAAAGAAACCTAAGAAGGAGAATATGGAGGAAAAAAACCTCAAGATTTTAAATCTAATAATATCTTGTCATGTATGCATACATGTAAAAAAGTGAAGAAATAATAAGTCCATTTTGAGGACATAAAACTTAAAAGTGTGAAGGAAATCAAACATGTAAACTATTCTTATATTGAAGAACAGGTTGATTGGGCAACCATGTATAAAGGTATAATGATTTGTTACCCTAAAATAAGAGATATGCTTGAATAAGGAGATCTTAAATAAGAATGATGCCTCATTAGAGTCATAAAATAAATAGAAATGAATCAATAAGATGGAGTCAATAGGTATAAAAATCATGATTTTAAACTTGTATTGTATTAACCAATCAAAGAGTTTGAGCAGGAGTATGCAAGTGATGAATAGTTCCTAGATGAGAAACAAGACAAAAACTCTAGACTAGATTAGACTTGCACTATACTCAAAAATTGTAAAAACTCGTAGACATTGACATAATAAACAAATATACACAACAACTAACTATTGGAACATAACAACAACTAACAAAGCTTGCACACTTAGAGGAATAAAACTATGAATATGTACAATGGGGTGACTCTCTTAATAGCATTACTTGAAGATCATCCAATTCATTAGAATAGGAAGTTACTCTCCACTTATTTTGGATAATTGGAAAACATTTCTTTCCTTACAATCAGTGATAACATATGGGCCTCTATAAAGGCTATCAAATTTGGAGTGCTTACTTGGTTTAACATTCTCTTCATCCCATTTAAGTACTATGTCTCCTTGCTAAAATATATTTGATGAAGATATTTTATGAACAAAAAAAATTGAATTTATACTATTTTTACCACATGGTTTGCATGGAATCATCTCTTCTTTCCTCCAATTCTCTCAGTTCATTCATCCTTACCTCCATTACATAATTTTCAAAAAGTTCTCATTGGTGTGAAAGCTTCAAAGATAAAAGTTCCAATGAGATAGGAAACCTTGCATCTCTTCCATAAACTAAAAGATAAGTTTAGTTACCAATGGAATTCTCAAGAGTGATTATATTTACCTATAAGGTAGTCTTAAACTTTATATTCCATGATCTCTGATTATATTCCATTATTCTCTTGATGATCTAAATCATGTTCTTATTAGTGGACTCTATAAGTCCATTACCCTATGGATAGTAATTTGATGAAGATGTCAGATAGATACCATGATCAATATCTCATTCACATACCTTTACATTGCATAATTCTAAAGGATTATCTAATATGATAGTTGAATAGACTCCAAAATGGGTGACTAGACTATCATAAAACTCAAGAACTGATTTCTCATTTGCTTCCTTTAGTGGAACTACCTCCACCCACCTACTAAAATAATTTATTTCTATCAAAACACACTTATGACTATCACTTGATGGAGGATGAATCATTACAATGAAGTCTAAACCTAATTTCATAAAGGGTTGTTTAACCTGAATAGGCTTAAATAACATAGCTAGTCTTTATTTCCCTATAAACAGTACATAATTTTCAAATTTTCTAACCCATGTATATGAATTCTTTAATAAATTAGGCCAAAAATAAAAATATCTAATAATTTTGTATATTGTAGTCTTTGATAAAAAGTGACCTCTAGAAGGACAATATATTATCACTTAGATTTTCACCCTTTAAAGAGATGCCTAAGCTCTCATCATCCAAGTGGCACAATGGAAACACCCTTAGGTTTGTGGGTAGCCTAAGGATGAGGTGGATCTCTAGATAGGGATAGCTCCCTTGATGTACCACTTTGTATCATAAATATAGATAAAATTTTGGGGGGGAAGGGAGAGAGAAAAAAGAAAGAAAACTATCTTAAGGGGGTGATACACCGAATAAGATGATGACTTCCAACCAGATGCATGTTACACATGAATTCAAGGGACAAATTGAACATACACTTCTCCAATCTACATCTTCTCACATAAATATTACATTATGAGGTTTTGGATGAATGTTTAGGATAGGTGAAATAGACAAGAGGACTTGAATGACACTATTGAATATACTAACTCAATTAACCTTCAACACTTCCTAGAACACTTCACATACCCTACAAGAAGTTTCCTAACTACAAATAGGATGCAAGAATGAGACAACATGCTAAGTAAATCTTAGTTATCACTAAGCAATATTTATCATCCAAATAGAACACAATATTAATATTCATGAAGAAGTAAAAGTAATTAGTCTCATTGATCAAATGATATACAAATGATTATTTCTTCACCATACTCAGGTGGAGTATAAGTTACAATGGCCAAAATGGCTAGAAAGGAGAATTCTAAGGGTCACAAGGAAAATTTTAAAGATAATAAAATAAGTTAATTTTTCATGATAAGAGGATATGATATGAGCCATGAAAGGTTAGGAATCAAAAGTGTCCATCCAAGTCATAAAACTCATGAAAAGTGGTATGAAACTCCTCATTCTAGCCTAAAAAACTACCTTCATGATTTGGACCTATCTGAACATCCCAAAATTGATTATTTATTTTTATTATTATGTAATAAATGGTAAGGGTTTAAAACATCCCTCTACATTCATTGGTTATAGTCTTTGTCATCTTGAATCATCTAGAAAGGAGCTATCACTACCTGCATTCTAAAAACCTCCTCTTTTATGCATCCTACACACTTGGATTCCAAAAATGCATCAATTTTCTATGAAAATATTTTTAATATAGTTTATTATAAATTTCAATATCCTCCATGTTATTAGAGGCATCAAGACACCATAAAATTAGTCTACTTGAAGTTTTACACCATTCTCACCATCATGTCCACTATGCTAGTTTTGATTGGCTAAGATGAGGGCTCATATTAAGGCACTTAGGATTTTTTTTGAATAAATAAATGGGCATAGGTAGTTATTAAAATTCATAATATTTTCCCAAAAAAAAATTTCATATTTTGAGTCCTCCTAGAACAAGAAAAACACATAAAATAGTCAAAATCACCATATTTTATACCCTATCCATACAAGTCTATATAACTAAAAAGTATGGAATGGATATTGAAAGAGGCCTCTAAAATTTATAATCATAATCTTGGTAAATTTTTTCCATTATATTGTCTTTCTAGCTTCATCTTCCCAATCGAGTCACTAACAAGGGTTTGTAAGGGTTTTGAGTAGTTTTGACTCTTAAGATTTATTCATGAAGTTTAGACATTGGATTTTCAAAATAATTTCAAAAATTTTATCCTATTTACCCCTTATAACTCCTCAAAACTTTATTTATCTCCATGAAAATCACCAAGAGAGATATGAGTATTTAAACTTGTCCTATCTAGCCTTTTCCTTCTTTTCTTGAAGGTCTAAGTTAGTTTTGGAATAAAAATGGATTATTTTCAACCTATCTACCCTATAAAATCTTTATCAACTCTATTATTACCCCATAAACATTTTAAAATCAATTATAAATCTTTATTAATGGTAAAAAAATAATATGACGTATTATTTAAAAACTAGGCCTAACCATGTCTAGGAGACCTGAGTTGTCCTTGAAACCCAAAATGGATTTTGTATGGTTCCCATACATATATATGAATCATACACATATGTAATTATCCCAAATTCATGTGTAAATATGTTATAATTCCCATATAATTATATAAATGTGAATGGCTCCCCTTTTCGCTTCTAGGCCTAAATCTTGCCAACTAGGCCTACCTGCACTCTTGTGGTTTAAACCATCCAAATAAGTTTATTTGAATTTAAATATATTTATCACCTTTTTTATGAACATATAAAAAATTTATATTATTTTTAAATTCATATATGAGGCTAAAATTAAACTTGACCTTTCATTTGAGTACTAGGCCTTACCATCCTCATTAAGTATGTCTGCAACTTTAGCCATCTAGGACATATTATTGGGTTCCATCCTTATATGAGGTTTTATTAATGTTTTTTTATATTTTAATTATATTTAAACATATTTTATAAATATTCAAACATCTCTAGGTACCCCTTTTCATCTCTATTTCCCAAAATTGTAGGTTCATGAACAAGGGGAAGTACCCTCTATCTAAGATAAAATAGAGGGTACTTCCCCTATTTACTCAGACCATTTGGATGATTTATAGGGATATTACAATGTTAAAGACACTATTCAAAAAAAATTATCCTTTTATCAAGTTAATGGACACCTATAATCCTTATATCTCCAAGGTAGACTATGCAAAAGATAGACTGTGTGCAGGGTTCTCACTGTATACTATGTGATGCATCATAAGAACCTTTCTTATGTTTATTTTCATATCATGGAGGGTCAATTAGACCATCATGACAATATATAAGGTATTATAGTCCAAAATTATCCCTTTAACCTCTCATTAACCCCTCTATACACTTGAACTCTTAAGGCTACTTATACCAATTCTTAACTATATTGACCTCAAAACATCACACTTATAAGTGTATATGCATGACTTAACCTTTAGTATAATGGTACAAGACCTTATTTTATTCCCTTATGTCATTTTTAATTTTTTTATGTTAATTTTATTTATATTCATGTCTTATCCTCTTATTCCATTTTAACATTTGGACCCTTCTTACATGACACTTGGCTGACTGTGTATGACAATCATAAGGTAGACTAGTTGAATGTGTGGTTGTAACTACAACTTCAAGGATAATTTTTATTTTGAGGACAATATTAAAAATATAAAGGAGTAAATATGACATTTATAACATCAATTAGGACTTATCACAACCTTTTGAAACCATGAACAAGCATGACGTTCCTAAAAATGGTGAAAACTACCTATAATTCAAAAAGGTGTGTCTTCTTGAAACTTTGAGCTAATTTACTCATCAAAACACCTTAAAACATGAAAAAAATCATGGGATACATTATGGGACACATTAAAAATTATCTACAACCAATATCAACAAGTGGATTATATGAAACTACTCGAACTAAGTCAAAACCTATAGGGTACATAGATTGGCAAGCAAAAAAATAAAGTCAACTTCATGAGGATGGTTCATAAATAATAGGTAACAATTATTAAAAATATTTTTATGTAAATTAATATATATAATTTTAATTTCACCTACCTAATTAATTTTAATTGTAACTTACCCTATTGGTCATACCAAGTATAAACCTCAAGACTAGTTCTGTGTGTCTAGATGGATGAAAAAGGAGTAGAATGGTTTTGGGAATTTTTATAACTTAAAAATAATTTAAATCACTATTATTTATCTAAATAATCTGAAAATTCATTTCGTGACCTTATCCCATGTGGCACACTTCTTCATGGGTTGTATAAGTGTTAAACTCACCTTTTTGCCAATAAAATTGCTCTTTTTTTTGAAGCACCTAACACTTTTAGTTACAAAAAGTTGAGTAAGACATATGGGGACACATTTAATGTAAAATAACCTTTTTAAACCTTAAAATTTCCCTATTAGTCTGTAAAACTCATTAAATTCCACTTTTTTTACCTCAAAATGACTCAAAATGATAAAATGACTAAAAATGACTAATGACCAAAGCAAGTATAACATGAAATCACATTAAATGACATATAATACAAATTAATACATATATACTATACCCATAAAACACATAAAAATAAATTACACACATAAATCAAAGCAACACACTAACAAGACACACATGTACCCAAAACACTTAGGAGAAGCAAAATGAAAACAACTATGTACAAATAGAAACTAAGCATACCTCCCTCCTAGATAAAAGGTAAAGTTTGGAACCTTATTTTATTCATGACATGAAGTATTTAGTGAGGCATGTATCCTTTTGTCCTTTATTATTGATGCCTCCATCTTCTTCATGGTGTTTTCCAACTTCATTGGCATGGGGTTCAAAGAAAAACAAACAACTTCATACATGTTGTCTATGAATATAAACTCCTCTTGCATCCAAACAGTCTCAAAATTCTCATGAACTTGGTCCTTGATGTGCAAGTTTGAGAATATGATAATCCTCTCATGCTTGCTATCATTATCCATGTCTACAACTTATTGTACACTAGCATAATCAAATGGCTTCATGATAATAAGTTCTTGACCATTAGAATTAACCTCATATTTATGTTTGATTGAACACTAAATATCATGTTTAGATTCATCATCAAACTTTTCATTAGATATGCAATATTTTGGATAAGAATAAACTTTTCCCATCTTATCAAATTATTTGCATATGGAAATTAGCCTTTACCATAAATCTTGTTCTTCATGAATGTTATATTCAAGAATTGATTACTTTACTTTGGTCTCATGAGACTTTCCTAAGATTGCCACTTCTTGAGGGATGACTTGAAATTATTCTCCATCCTTGATAGCACATTCCACTTCATACTTAAGATGGCCATTCATAACCTCATGATCAAACATGGAGTCTTCTTCAAATACCTCTCTCCTCAAGTCTTGGCCACATTCCTCATGGATACACATCCCCTCAAAAATGGAGCCATTAGAGTCTTCTTCATAGACACACATTCCCACAAATATGGAGGCAAAAGCTTGTGGATTATCTTTTTTTCACCAATGGGAGTCCCTATGGTTATTTATTCTTCATATTCACTCATGAGGTCTTATTGATCATCCATGAATTGAGCTTGCTCTTCTTCACTTGCTTCTCTCAAGATAGGCTCTTTTTCAAGAAGAGGTGAGGTGGAAATTTGATGGATAGGTTCATGGATTTGAGGTGAAGGAGCTGGAATATGAGATGTCGTGGAAGGTGAATGAGTTGGAGATGGAGTGTGAAGGGTAGGAGAAGTGTTATGAGTCAATTTGTAAAAGAGGAAAACACTAGTAAGCTCATATGGAAGTGAATTCTTGGGCTACTTAAAAGGAAAAACACCTACATAAAGTAGGAGCTACACCTTACCAATGATATCCTTGTTTATAATCCATGGAAACATCTAATCTCATATAACAAGACTCATGGCATTACTCTTGATGCTAATAGGTATCATGGTATAAATGATAGGGCTCATATTGGAACTGATAGAGAGGTGTTTCTTGATAGGTTTCTTATTAGCCATATTGCTAGGGTTGTCTAACAATATGGTATCCATATGGAGAGATAAATGAAGAGTTATAGGACTGCCACAAGTATTCTTCTTTCTGATTAGCATCATAGCCTTCTTTAAGATTAATATTAAAAAATCCAATATGATCCTTACTAGCCTTGTCATGAGATATATTAGGCTCATACCAGGTTTGTAGAGATCGTACCAAGGCTGATAATGAGTGTCATAAGCTTGATATACCTCACCAACTTATGTAAAAAAAACTCAATACCAAGGTCAGACATGGAACCTCATTAGGAAGAAATAACAAAAATAATTATCATTAAAAATCTATAAAAGGGATACCTAGGTTGCTTGACTATCTAATGTAATCTCAGAGTTGCCATTGATGTTTAGATATATTCCTCTAAAGGCTGATTGTTGAAAGTTAACATCAAAATATCTCAACCTCTTAGACTAATAGTCCCATTAGGTATACCAAAAATTATTGTCACTTGAATTTTCACCCTTTGAGGAAATTCCCAAGATATCCTCATCCAAGTGGCACAACGGAAACACATTTAGGCTTGTGGGTAACATAAGGATGAGGTGGATCTCTAAATAGGGCTATCTTCCTTGATGTACCACTTTGGATCATAACTACACATAAACTTTTTTTTTTGGGGGCGAGGGGAAGGGAGAGAGAAAAATTAAATCAAACTATCCTAAGGGGGGCGATACAAAAAATAATATGATGACTTCCAACCAATTACATGTTACACATGAAATTAAAGGACAAACTGAACATACACTTCTCCAATCCATATCTTCTCACATCAATATTACATTATGAGGTTTTGGATGAATGTTTAGGCTAGGAGGAACTAAAAATAGGCATTTAATGGTACTATTTAATATACTAACTCACTTTACCTTTAACACTTCCTATAACACTTCACATTCCCTACAAGAATAATTTTTTTAATTGCAAATAGGATGCAAGAATGAGACAACATTCTAAGGAAATATTAGTAATCACTAAGAAAGATTGATCATCCAAATAGAAAACACTATGAAAATTCATTAATAGGTAAAAATAATTATTCTTGATGACCAAATGGTATGAAAATGCGTACGTATTTACCATACTTAGGTGGAGCATAAGTTACAATGGTCAAAATGGCTAGTTATTATAGAACTTGAGAGAGAGAGAGGAGAAGGAATAAGGCCAAGGGCCATAAGGACACTTTTAAATATAATAAAATAATTTAATTTTTCATGAGAAGAGGATATGGGATGGGCCATGTAAGTTTAGGAAGCATAAATGTCCATCCAAGTCATAAAACTCATGAAAAGTAGCATGAAACTCCTCATTCTGGCCCTAAAAACTACCTTCATGATTTAGACCTATTTGAACGTCCAAAAACTTATTATTGATGGGTATGATGATTTTAATTAATGATAATGGTTTCCTAATTTCCTCTTCATGTATTGGTTCTAGGCTTGGTCATCTAGAATCATCTAGAAAGGAACTATCACTACCTACATTCTAAAAACTCCTTTTTCATGCACCTTGTAGACTTGGTTTCCAAAAATGCATAATTTTTCCATGAAAATACATGGGAGGGAGTGGATGAAAATATTAAATACCCTCTATGGTATTATAGGCATTATGACACCTTAAAATCAATCTACCTAAAGTTTTCCACCATTCTCACCATCATGTCCACTATGCCAGTTTTGATTGGCTAAGATGAGAGCTCTTGTTAAGGAACTTAGGAGTTTATATGAAGAAAAAAAATGATATATGGATTTATTAAAAGTCTTAATATTATCCCTAATTTTTTTTTTCATATTTAGACTCCACCTATAACCTAAAAAACACATAAAATAATCAAAATTACCATAATTTGTATCCTTTCTAGAAAGGTCCATATAACTCAAATATATGGGAGGGAGAATAAAAAATTCCTCTAAAACTTCCAATCATTATCCTATTCAAATTGGTCCATTATTTTATCTTTCTATCTTCATCTTCATAATGGGGTCACTAGGAAAGGTTTTTAAAGGTTTTGAGGAGTTTTGACTCTTAAGCTTTTTTCATGATGGTTGGAAATTTTATTTTAAAAATAATTAAAGATATGTGATCCTAATCACCCATTATAATTCCTACAAACATCCCTGACCTTCATGTAAATCACCAAGAGAGATGAGTATCGAAACTTGTCATATCGAGCCTTTCCTCCTTTTCATACAGATTTGAGTTAGTTTTGGGCTCAAAAATGGATTATTTTCAGCCTATCTAACCTATAAAATATTTATCACCTATATTATTACCCCATAATCATTTTAAAATCCATTATAAAGCTTTCTTAACGGTAAAAAAGAAGATGAGCTATCATTTGAAAACTAGGCCTAACCATGTCTAGTAGGCCTGAGTTATCCTTGAAACCCAAAATGGAATTTTTATGGTTCCCATAAATCCAAATTCCTCATACACATATATAATGATCCAAATATCATTCTTAAATATGTTTTAATTCCCATATTATACTATAAGTGTGAATGGTTCTTGGCTTCTAGGCCTAAATCTTGTCTAGTAGCCCTACCTACACTCTTCTAGTTTAGACCATCTAGCTAAGTTTATTTAAATTTAAATATATTTATAAATTTTTTTATGAACATATTAACATGTTCCAATGGGTTTAAATTATATTTGAGGCTAAAATTGAACATGACCTTTCATTTGGGCACTAGGGCTTACCATGCTCATTAATCCTATTTGTAATGTTAGCCACCTAGGCCATATTTTTGGGTTCCCTCCTTATATGAGGTATTATTAATGTTTTTTTATATGTTACTAAGATTTAAAAATATTATAAAAATGCTCAAACTACTCCAAGTTCCCATTTTCATCTCTATTTACCAATACCATAGGTTCATGTACAAGGGGAAGTACACTCTATCTGAGATACAACATAGGGCATTTACCCTATTTAATCAGACCATTTGGATGCTTGGGAGGAATGTTAAAGTGGTAATTAACATATTCACAAATTTTTATCCTTTTATCAATTCAATAGACACCTCTACTCCTTAGATCTCCAAGGTAGACTATGCAAAAGATAGACTATGTGCAGTGTTCTCATTGTATACTATGTGATACATCATAAGAACCTTTCCTATATTTGTTTTCATATCATGGAGGATAAATTATACCATAATTAACATAATTAAATTATTATTTTCCCCACTTATCCCTATGAAATCTCATGAAACCCTCCATACACTTGAACTCTTAAGGCTGTTTGTACCAATTCTTGATTATATTGACCTCAAAACATCACACCTGTAAGTGTATATGCATGAATTTACCTTAAGGAAAATGATATATGACCTTATATACTTCAATTAGGTCATTTTTCATTTTATTAGGTTCATTTTATTTATCTTCATGTCTTATCTTCATCAACAAACTCAATTACTACTCTTTACCCATCATAGTCAACTACAGTTAACTATGTGGGGCCTATAGGTGGTGTTCATATAGTCTAGGCCTTATTTCATGCCTAATGTATTATTTTAATCTATTAAAAAAAATTTATATCTATACTTTATCCTCTCATACTTTAACTACATTCTATTACCAAGGTTATGAAACTCAGTCCTTATGATAACCTCACAGCTAGCCTATAGGTTGCCTTTTACATCGTGGGATACCTTATAGGTGGCATAGAGATTGAAAAATTGTAGATTATCATAATAATAATTAAATTTATTTCCATTTTTACATAATTTCATAATTTTTACCATTCCAAACATAAATTTATTCTTCATTTGTTTCTTAGGATATCAAAATCCATTTAAAACTCAAAACCTATAGATATTAATGTAGGTTTTTAGTGTATTTCTAAGCAACTTTGAGCCCTCAAACGATCACCCTCCACCAATATTATTGACTTCATCATTTACATAGTTCATCTAATATATAGAGGCTATAATAATTGATCATCTGTGTGCCTTAAATCACTTGAAAACCCTATTGTTTTCCCTTGAAAAAAAGCATTAGGACCTTTGTTTCTTCATTTTAGGGAATTGATACTAGAATTCAGTCATTTGAGATTTTTGAGCATGGTTATACTTATATCTACCATCATATATTTTTAAAATTCCTACCATGATCCTCATAACACATTAAGACTCCAAAGAAGTTCCATCTTATGATATAATTATTCACAATGCCTCTTTAACTCCCTATCAAGGCCACCTGTAGGTGAGCATTCTGATGCACAGGTAGTCATGATTAGTAGATTGGTAAAATACATACTTTATGAGATTAAAAATAATTTTAAGGTATTTAAATGATTAAATTTTGACTCCTTAAATGTACTATAACATTATTAATCTCACAATCTCCTCAACATGATTAGTTTCATCAATACACCACCTTTAGATGAGCATTCTGAGTTGCATATGAGGAGAAAGCATAAAATAGTCAATACACTCAAAATATATAGTTTGATAAATAAATAATACCCCTTAATTATTTTCTAATGACACAAATACATTTCAAATTCTGAAACCAACTCTCATACTCCATTTCAACATTTGGACCCTTCTTACATGGCACCTGGTTGATTGTGTATGACAGTCATAAGGCAAACTAGATGTATGTGTGGTTATGAATAAAAATTAAAGGATTATTTTTATTTATAGTATAATATTTAAATTATAAATGAGTAAATATTACATTTATAACATCTATTAGTACTTATCACAACCCTTTGAAACCATGAACAAGTGTGAAATTCCTAAAACTAGTGAAAACTACTTGTAACTTTGAAAGGTGTGTCTTCTTGAAACTCTGAGATAATTTACCTATAAAAACACATTTTAACAAGAAAATAATCATGGTTTACATGAGTTAACATATTAATAATCATATATAACCAATCTCAAAAAGTGGATTGTATGGAACTACTCAAACTAAGGCAAAACCTATAGGGTACACAGACTGGCAAATAGAAAAACACAGTCAACTTCATGAGGATGGTTCATAAATAAAATTCCAATATTATTATAAATATTTTTACTTAAATTAATCTCTCTAAGTTTAATTTCACCTCCCCAACATTTTTGATTTGATACTTTCCCTGTTGTCTATACCAAGTACAAACCTGAAGACTAGTTCTGTGTTCCTAGAAGTATGAAAAAGGATAAGAATGGTTTTGGAAATTTTTTAAACATAAAAAAATTTAAATAAATAATATGGATCTAATTAATCTGAATATTCATTCCATGACCTTATCCCACATGTCACACTTCTCCATGAGCTATACAAGTGTCAAACTCACCTTTTATCCCAAGAAAACTGCTCTTTCTTTTGAAGCCCCTACCATTTTCAGTTACCAAAAGTTGATTAAGACATATAGGGACACATGGGAAAAAAATTAATGTGAAATAACCCTTTTAAACCTTCACATTTCTGTAGGAGGGTATACAATTCATTAAATGTCCCTTTTTGACCTCAAAATGACTCAAAGTGATATGACTAAAAATGACTAATGACCAATGATAGTATAGAAATAAATCACATTAAATGACATATAATACACATTAATTCATATATATTATACCCTTAAAACATATAAATATTAAATTTTGACCTATAGGTGTCCTAATTTGACCTACAGGGTCAAATTTGGTCAACATTATCATTAAATTGCTCTAAAAGCTTATAAATTTGACTAGTTTCAACACACCTTAAACGCATACTCCAATTTATTTTTTGAAAAAAAATATATAAACAATAATTTATGGTATTTATTTCATAATTAATTATCTCCTCTTTTATTAATTTAATCCCATATGACACTCTCTTATTTGGAGGAATCTAGCAATGTCATGTGTCCAGTTGGAAGGATATGTAGTTTCAACTTCATGTTGAGTGTCATGAACTATCAAAATCACCTTTTTTTATTCTTTTAATTTATTTTTTAATATTTTAACATAATAATATACCTTATACCAAATTTTTTACCTTCATTTCAATGTCATATTCCATGTACTTAGTGACCCATCCTACCCTCTTTTCACTTAAGTCTCTATTGAGGATGAAATCCTTCACACTAGGATGAGATACCGTTAGAAAAATATTATTATTTAAAACCAAATATCTGAATTTTTTCAAACCTATTATATAAAAAATAAAATTATTTTCAACAAAATAATACCTCTCTTCATATCTTTCCAAAGCTTGACTGAAAAAACCAATGGGATGCTCCAAACCTTCATTATTATGTTACATAAACATGGCTGAAATTGTACTACATGTAAAAAAATCATACATAAATAAATCCTTAATAAAATAAATATTTATAAAAGTATTATATTTTATAATTTCTTCTTTGATAACCTCAAATATTTTCTTACCCTCTTTACTCTGATTGAATTCTTGATGTTTCATCAACATTTGAGTGAGTGGCCTTACTAATTCTATACAACCAAGAATGAATCTTCTGATGAAATTGATATTTCACAATAATATATAAAATCCTTTCTTATGTTTATGAAATAATAGATCAAGGATTTTTTTAATTCTCTTTGGATCAATGGAAAGTCTAGCTCTGGACACAACATGCCTAAGAAGTCTTCCCTCATTCACTATAAAGATGTACTTGTTTGGATTCAAGGAAACTCTAAATTGTCTATATACATATATCAAAAACCATTATCAAGTGTGTTAGATGTTAATTAGGATTTTTTTTAAAATAAATTAATGTCATCAAGATAAACTTAGACCATTTCACTCAAAATACCATGAAAATAAAAATCCATTGCCCTTTGGAAAGTGGCTCTATCATTGGATAGTCTAAAGGGCATACTTTTATATGCATAATTACCCCATTTGGTGTTCAAAGTTTTTCTATATTGGTATTGATATTTCACTAATATCTAGTTGTAACTAGAGTACCCATCCAATAAAGATAACCTCTGTGAACCTGATACTCTATATAAAAATATATCCATGGATGGAAGAGGATAGTGATCTTTTAGTGACACTCTGTTCAGATCTCTAAAATCCACACATAGTCTTATCTCTCCATTTTTATTTCTCATAGTTAAAAGGTTTGATACCCATGTCAAATTATTGATATGAAATATTATATTTGACTGAATCAGATTGTAAGTTCTTTTCTCATGAGGATTTTAACCTTGGGGTTGATTGGTCTTTACTTCTGTCTTACTAGTTTTACATCCTATTCAAGATCAATTGTATGTTGTGTTAACATGGGATAAAAAAATTTCAAATCATGGTATTCCAAAGCAAACACATCCATGAAATCCTTGCATAATTAAGTGAAATATCCTCTCTCAGTTTAGTGTGACCTTTTACCAACTTGAGTTGCTTACCTTCAGTTATGGCAATTTGCTTTTAATTTTCTTTCTTGGAAGAGATGCTTAAATTTTCATTTATTGGATGATAATATTCATTATAAATGATTTATAAAGTCACCAAAACTTTAAAACTCTTTTTTTATCTCAACTACACAATCAAATATTCATATTAGTTTTATAAATTTTCATTATTTTTGGGCAAAATTCTGCCTCATTCTGTATGAAATAATCTATTTTTTTATCAAAGTAAATAAATTGAAAACTTACATAATTATTTTTAATTTAATGCCTACATACAACCTTTATTTGAGTCTGATTTTTATTTTCCTTGAACTAATCCATAATGTCATATTGTGATCCTATGGAAACAAATCTATCTGCATGTTGATTGGATCCTCTAGGAATAAAGCAGATATCAAATGCCTCAAAATATTCCATGAGGTCCAAAAAAATGTGTTTTTAGTAATTTATAAGAGGATTATTTTTTAAAATTAAACCTCTAAATTTTTTCACTACAAAATAACCATCACCTTTCAACTGTAAAATCTTGATACCCCCTTTTCTAGACCACTATAGGCCATAAATAAGAGCTTCATACTTTGTAGTATTTGATGTACAATTGAATTAAAATATAATAAAATAATAATGATTTTTATTTTGAGGTGAAACCTAAATTAAAAAATTACCATTTCCATTCTCTGATTTCGATCCATCAAAGTATAGATTCCATACTCCTTGATCTTACATTGATCTAGTAAGACTAAGGAATAAGTCACCTTATTCATGCATATAGTAGATACCAAAACCTACTTCTTAAATAATTTTTTAGAGGTCATATCCATGGTTACATCAGTCCAATAAAAAAATATCAGATCTTGTATGCCTTCAAGTGGCTTGGAAGTTTTTTGATCGCTATTATTTTCATCTTGTTCTAAAATGCTACAATTCACATTTGACATATTTGGCATATAACAGTTCTAGTTGAAATATATAAATAGGATCAAATATTATTTTGACTTTGGTTAAATACCTAGTTCTAAAAACCATGCATGACCAATTTTAATAAAATTATCCTTCTAGCTTAGTATCAAAATCTTTGGAAAGGCATAGTGCTAAATAAGGGGGTAAATCAATAATAACTACATCCTGTGTGATGGTGAAATTTGGACAAGCATCAAGTATGACTTTAAGATCTCTCAAAAAACCTATAGTCTTTTTAGGAGACCCATATAATTAAAAAACACCTTTCTCATGGGGTTTATACTAAATTCATAATTTATAAGCTATTGACTTTGGCATGACTGAGGTACTAGCCCCATTATTAATCATACAATTGTGAACCATACAATCTCCTTTAACAACATGAATATAAAATTGAGGCTTAGTCACCTTTGGATATTGAGACTAAAACACTTGATTTGAATTTGTTACAACATCAATTACTCTTTCCTTTTTATTTTATCTATCAAATATATTGATCTTTGAAATCTCCTCTTGTAGAAACTCCTTTTGACTTGGGATTAGTAGTGTATCCCACATATAAAATAATACTTAATCCTTCATCATTTGATTCACATTACTGAATGTAAAATTGGATATCATAAGCTACAATTTAGAAGTAGAATTATCTCCTAAATGTTGTGTGAAATGAGGAATGTAAGGCCCTTTAAAATTCTACCCATATGGATCTTGAACTTGCTGATTTGATATCTTCTAAGCCACATATTGAGTGGTGTCTTTTGTGGTGGCTGAGAAGGAAGATGAGCTACCTTTTCAGGACCTGAACCTTCACCAATTAACCTTTTTTGGATATAGTATGGGATGAAACTAAATTATCAATATTATACATATTTTGGCCTTGATTTAAAGCCATGTACTCAAATAATTTCTCACCTTCATAAAATTTAACAAATATGGTTTCAATAGGTACTTTACTACTACCTTGTCCTTGTTGATTTGGCACTTTTGATTAAGTGAGGGAAAGAATGTCTCTATGTGGTATATAGGCTTCCTATTCTAAGAAGGTGGCTGATTTTGATGTGGAGGAGATAAAATCTACTACAATAAGACTGTTGAGAACTCTCACCAGTTGAAGCCATTGCTATGTTATTTGCTTGATCCCACTGATTGTTCCATTTCCCTTCCTAAGCATAGTTTCTCTATGTTGACACAATATATATAAAATTTATTAGAGAATTAGGATTGTATTTCATTGATTGATAATTCTACCATTGTCCTTATTTATTTTACTAATAGGGTTGCCTATTACACTAGTAATTCTAATTCATATTCTAGTAAGGCCTATATGATAGATCCTATTGTCTTTCCATTACAACCAACTTATTATTCTAAGATTTTAGAAGAATATTTGTCTTCCACAATATATTAATTTGATAACCTTATATTTTAAAAAATATTTATTTAATATGAAACTAGAGCAACAATAGGAGTAGGAGGATGGATCTCTAGAAATAAATGCATAGGTGGCCTTGAAGACAAATTTCTTGATTATATAAGGAATTTTTTAGCCTTGATTGCTACTAAAAAATCCTTAGGTATAATGTCCATCCCATGGATTAGATAATCATAGCCACATCTAAATTAGGAGCCTTCAAATACTAGATAAATGCATAATTGGGAGTAGGCGTGATCACTGCAAGAATTTTGATCTAGCTCTTCTAAAACCTGTAATTGAAATCTACCATGAATTCATGAGGAAATCTCTTGATTGTTATAAGCTAATCCACTAGTGAAATATCATCACTTTTTTCCTCAAAGTGATTGCACAAGACTTTTTCAAATTCATCCTAATTATTGATTGATACAAGTGTCAATCCTATGTACCATTGAAGTGCTTTGCCTTTGAATGAAGTTGCTAACAACCTCATTGCTACATTTTCCTAAGTCACATGATGCACTAAAAAAAGTTTATTCATATCTATAATATGTTCTATAGGAGTAACTAGATTTTTTCTTACAAAATAAGGAAGAGAATTTAGATCAAAAACTAGGATATCATCCCATTGATTTATGTTCAGGGGGATACCATCATTTAAAGGAACAAAGGATTTTCTTTTGGGAATAACCATCTGAGGTATGGGATTTACAAAAATGTTTGGATAAATAATATTGTATTGAATAAGAGGAGTTTGAGCAACAAGAATGGAAGCATGAGGTATAGGATTTAGATTTGATTGAGAGGCTTTCTTATTATTTTATAATTAGAAAGATAACTAAATGAAATATGTCTTTTTCCCTTTTGCAAATGATCTTGTAACTACTCTTGGTGGCATAGAAAGTATGTAAATCTGAAAATGACACTCAAACTTGTTATTATATTTAGATATATGATTTAATTTATATGAATAAGTAGTCCCATTAGGGATGCTAGAATTTTTAACAACCTAGATATCACTTGATAAAGATCAAATTTCTCAAATCTGACTCATATCTGGACTAACATTGGAATGATCTAAGGCTATGGGATACCTATGTTTATATTAGACCTCTAGTTATGAGGTTAGATCCTTTGAATATGTGAATTTTAGGATCAATTACTAAACCTAATTTATTTTGGAGTGAGATGAGTAAGGAAGAAATTAAAAATGAAATCTATCTATGATTCTGATATACCTGAATAGTGATTTATCCTCTGATAAAATTGTTCAAACTTAGGCATTCACATGTGAATGCCTAAGATAGAACAATTTTATCAGAGGATAAAACTCTCTTCAGGTATGTCAGAATCCTAGATACATTAGATTTTTAATTTCTTCCTAAGGCTTCTCACTCCAAGATTGATTAGGTGTGTGAATAATTGGTCTCTCAAAGACACATATTCAAAGAATCTAACAATATTCAACTCAGATTTTTGTTTATAACTCTTAAAGTAATTTGTAAAGGATTAGGAAATCATAATAGTAGGTGAGGAAATGAACTAAAAAAGGAGATATCTATCACACTTATATGCAAATCAACAATAAGAAATACACACTAAAACCATGAAAAATATACAAAAGGAGATATATATCACACTTATATGAAAATCAACAATAAGAAATACACAATAAAACCATGAATGATTTGAAAATAAACTCTATTTATTTCTAGTGTAAGTTACAATTTCTATATAGTTTTCCTATACCAACTTAAGGGACGTGGAAAATGAATTAAAAGCTAACATATATATATATACAAAAATTTAAAAATATGTAGACAATTTGGTCTAGAAGAGAGAAGGATAAGTCATTTGGAGTTAACATAAAATAATATTCTTTTACAATAATAAACAATCGTCTTCAAGAATTATCTTCATGTTGAAATCTTTACATGGTCTTCACTTTATCCTTTAAATGAAGATGGTTGGACATTTGAATTGTTATTTAAGATTCCTGTAAATTATTTATACATAAATATTTGGTGATTAACATGGATTGAAGTGATTTTAAGTTAAATATAAGTCCTCCTTTACATGAAAACCTTGAAAGATGTATGAAACTAGCCAACTAGTCTACTAGAGAAATTTGCACATCAAGACAAGTTAACTCCACTTGAACTCCATATTTCATGAAAATTAAATTTAATATTGAGTTGAGAATGTAATAATATAAGATAAGTGGCATGTAACCCATTTTGAACTCTTAGATTAGTCCTTCAATGTGAATCTTGATTGATTGCTCAAATAAGCCTATTAGGCCAATTAGGCCTAGTAGCCTACACCTTACATTAAAAATCCATTAGAACCTATAATAAAATAATTAAACATAGAAATAAAATGTGTAATATACCTATAAAAAATACTTAAACCATGAGATATGTGTTCTTGATGAAAAAACTCTTGCCACTCAGTCACCATGGTTGATTAGGTCAATTTTACTTCATTTCCTCAAAGTGGTTTTTTTTAAAGGAGCTTATGGGGGAAATTATAGGTATATATCTGACCAAATAATTATTTTAGGATGAATAAAAAGACTTATTATTCAATCTCCATGAATTTAATTTCATGTAAACTACCTTGTACCTCATTTCATGCTTTTTTCACCAAAAAACTTGATTTATGCCTTGATCTATACATCTACATAGAAAAGATTAGCATTAATATGATCCTATCTGAGTTTAAGTGATGTTTTAATATTTTTTAGGTATATCCATGGGGGGTTTATGGAAATAAGATCAAATTTTCTCAAAATTGGTCACTATGAGGGTTTGGGAGGGTTTTAGAGATGAATCTTCTTAATGATGATTCATCAAGAATAGACCTCCAAATCCAAAATTCTTTCCATGAATATTTAATATACATACCCAATCAAAATAAATGAAAATATTTGGTTCCCATTCAAAATATATGAGAAGATAGCCACATGAATAAATTTTCCTATAGGGTTTTGCTTGCATTCTCGACTACATACGCTCTTAGTGATTGTTCGTAAATCATAGCCCCTAAACCAAACTCAATTATTTGTTAATTATAATTTCATAAGGTTACTCTAATTATTCTAATATATGTTATCCAAACTCTTCATGTGGTTAAAAATATGAACATTTGATCAGATGGCTTGAATGGGTATCTGAAGCTGTAGAATTTGAGTTTCTTATGTGGGTTGAAAATGACACCTCCATTTCTTCTCCCTAGTTGAAATAATAATAATTTTAGTTTTAACATGCCGTAAAATCACTCCTTAGTTTCCATATTTATTTTTAGGTTAATAAATGCCTTTTGGTTTATTGGTATGCTTGTTTGATATAGCCCTTAAGGGCATGGTTTGCATATGAATTAGAGTTTGAACAATATTTAAAGGTGTTATTAAGATTTAATAATATCTATTAATGATTTTAAAATATTTTGATGAGATTATAAACCTCTATTACACTATATAGACCCAAGAACATTGCCTACTCTAATGGCGTTAGTGAATGGACATGTAGGGGATTATGTAAAAATAGTGAGCACTTTCAATTGTTTAATGGTATTTAAAATGATATGTAAGATTACCCAATTCATGATGACCATGTGTACCAAATTTAACGTCTTAATTCCACCTTTAGATGCCAAAAACCCCAATATTCTCTCAAAAATGTCTCATGCATTGTTTGAGTATGCACTTGACAATGTTTCTCTTATTTTCACCTTATATTGAGCATAAACATGATGAATATGTTTTTAAAATTTAACTAAAGTAATCTTGGAGTGATTTCATCCTTTTTGACTAGCTTCTGCAACCTTCATATCTCCTGAACCAAGATTTTATGCCTCTACATAGTCAAACTTTAATACATAGGCATATAGGGTTTGACTATGTTTATATCTTAAAAGGTTCATGATGATGTATATGTCTTATAAATTCATACATTAATACCTTAATATGCCATTCATGATCAAGAGGCTTATATGTACCATTATGCTTCTCACTTTTCCATACTTATAACATGATTGTAGTACTTATGGTTTTAGGTGAAATATTTTTGGGGTGTATGACTATATTTGGCTCTTGAAACACTCATTTGAACCTTTGATTAATTCATATGTCTTGGAAAACTATACATTGACCTTATTTTATCCTTGAATAATACTTGGATTACAAGAAACCATCATGGACTATTAGTCTTGAACCCTCCTTCTATGTGACTGCAAGTGTAAATTTGAGATGGAAATACTGTAGTTTACCTTTGAAAGTCTCTAATATCATGTTTTGACTTGATTTAAGTCCAAATATCACCTTTGATACCCCAAACTATCATGAAACTTCTCAAGATGACTATTATCTCTTCTTTGGATCACAAACTTCACTTTAGGTTCTTGACTATACTTATAGGTCCTTGTATGGACTAGAATGTGAAGTGATGATGTTATGACCACATAAGGTGTTTATTTGATTTTATATATTTCATAATTACATCATATGACTCACATACTTATTTAAAAGGTTTACACTCTCTATAAAGTCACTTTTTCCAAATTCACCTACTTGGTTGTACATGCTCATCTTGGGTTGACTGTAAGTTACAATTGTGCCTCATTAGACATATTCAAGTCCTCACATGTTTTTTAATCTCTATAAATTTAATGTTTATCACACTCTAAACCTAAAACCTCCTTTAATTTCCTTTCATTAGGTCCCTTGAAACATACTAAAAATATCAATCACCTTCCTATTTGTGGCTTCTTGGTGGCTATAGGTGTATTTATTCTAAGAGTATATGGATGTAGATTTAGGTGTTTTATAACCATCATAAATGATCCTTGATGAGATCACTATTTTTTCTCTTCAAAAATCTTCTCTTATATATGCCATTATCATTTGTTTTGATCGCAAACCTTGCCTTTATGGTTCTTAATTGTACTTCCTATTGTAGGTCTATGCTAGTGTACAGACTATCAAATAGGTCCTTATGTACTTGGAGTCATTAAATAAAACAAAAGATATAATTGATTATCACTATGCTAATATGATCAATTTACAAAATAAATAACGTTTTTAAAATGTCTTAAACCTTAAAGACTCCTCCCATGGTACTGTCTAGCTTGCTAACTATAGGTAGTGCTTTGTTGGCTATATGTAGTGATTTATGACTCTATATATCATGTTAGGTATTAAAATTATAAGCCTCTAAGGCCACTACATGATCTTAATTCTTATTTAAATATTATAAAATTCAAACTCTTCATTCACTTAATTTCTTGGCCTAGAGTTGAATCTTTTATCATCTTTTGTCACTATAGTTGTAGCTTACCTCACTACATGCTATAGTTTACTCTCCTCATTATCCTATCTTGGGATTTATGTTATTCCTTTACATCTTATTTATTCATTAGATTACTAATATCAATATTATCCATGTATTTTGATGACCAAAACTAGTTTCCTTAAGCCTAAAAAGGGAAAGAGGACTTAATTATTATAAGTACTACTATAGGTGTACTTTGAGCCTATAGGTACTATAGGTCTCTTTATAGCTTATTCTTGATGTAAAAAACATGAGGTGTCATTAAATATCTCAATGTTATGATGACACTTTACAAACATCAATAACCCTATTGAAGTGACCAAAAACCTTTATGCACATTCAAAGTACCATTCACCTTCTTGACCTTCCATTCTTATGCTTGGTATCTAAAGGTTGACCTCATTCAAGCCTATAGGTGTATCTTTGGCATAAAAATTCAATCATGATTACCTCCCTTCCATTTATGACATGAATGTAATATTATTAGGATCAAGAAACCCTATTTGATATCCCATCTTCATTCATTCCTTGATGTCATGCCAAGACATCATAAGGACTATCCTTTATCAGTTGTAGATGCACTTTAAATTCCATTTTCATGGATTTAGCCTATATATTACCTCAAAAAATGCCCAAAACCTAATTTGTTCTTGTCCCTATTCCTTATTGTGCTTTATGAGGTCATTTATATAGAACATTATGGAGATATCCTTGTCATTCTAAGATTTATGTCTTTGATGGAAAAACATGACTATATTGAAATTTTTTGAGGTCCATATCTATGAAATGGTGCCAAATCTCAAATTCCACGAGTATATTTAATGAAAAAAATCAAAATCAACCTTTTACATGCTTTATTTAACCAAAATTGGCACATGGGAGTTAGGAAAGGGCCTTTTTGGGATTTAAAACACATGAAATCACCTTTTTAGAGTATGAAACTTTATAAATAAGGTAATAACATATATTTTAATATGTTTAAATGAATTTTATAATAATTTTATGACTTTTTAACTTTAATTTAAACATTTAAAGACCAAAAATTATTCTTTTAGGCCAAAAACCAACTATTTAACCAGCTTGTAGAGGATATTGACATGATACTCAAAGCTTTTGAATTATATGAGTTGATATTTGGCCTTAAAAAGATAAATTACAAACAATAATATTATAATAAGAATAAAAGATCAAGATATTATGAAAAGTACCATGAGATACTTGAATAGATTATCAAGTCTCATGAATGTAATTTGATATGTACTAAGTATGATGGTGCAAGTAGGAATACAAGATAGAGGGAGTCATTCCATGATCACATAGAGGAAAAAAGCAATGATTCACAAGAACTAATGATAGAGATAAGGAAATAAGAGGATAACCATATTTATCATAAATGAGGTGAGTGGATGAATAATGTATGTTTAGAGGAGGATAATATTAGTCCAAATGTGATCCAAAGAAATAGTAAGAACAAGTTCACATTTAGAGAGAAAATCAAGGGAAATATTATCCCAAGAATGAATCCAAGTAAAATGTCTAGATATGAATAACAAAGACTCATGAAAGTATAGATACAAATAAGTGAAGAAGATAATAAAAAATGAATAAATATCAAGGTAAGAAATCAATCTATTTAATAGATAATTTTTTAACTGAGTTAGTTGGAGTTATGCATGATGATAAAAATATAAAAGTTTGTCAATAAGTGTTGTGTTATGATGAATTTTAATTGGTCAAGGAGATGGCATTATAAGATGAGAAAAAAGGTTATGAGAAGAGTCACTATGAGGTGGGGAGTATCATAAAGAGGAATAAAAATATTATATTATTGAGAGTATCATAATGGTGAATATGCATGAGAAGCCATTAGAGCATAATGATAAAGGAGGAATCAATGTTGAGAAGATAGACTAACAAGGAGTGTATGAACAATTCATTACAAATGTAGAAGGAACCTATGGAGTAGAATCACGAGTTAAGAATGAGAATAATCTAGATGAGGTAAATCATGATGAAGAGAAGTTAGAGATGGAGGATATGGAATATGAAGAGGATAAAGAGCTGAAATAGGTCATACAATTCATGGAGATAAAATATGTATTTACAAAGTGGAAAGATAAGGAAAGGAGATAAATACAAAGGTACCAATTGAGGACAAAAGATAAATATAAGAGGAGAAAAATAAAAATAAACTTATAACATTAGAGGAATAATAATTGGAAAGAAATGAAAATTTGGACAAAGTACATTTGTCTAGGAGCTTAAATTTTTTGACTTAGGGAGCTTAATCTAAAGCATCACAAGTTGACATATTTTTTAATGAGTTTGACAATTTCATGTTAGTAATTTTTGGTTTCATATGGGGTTTATATGTCTCATATTTTACCATAAGACATATTTTAGTGATTTAGAGTCTCAGAGTTGTGTGTTTAAATCCTATCTATCTTGAGTTTCTTGCCAAAAAGCAAAATTTGAAAATTTGTACTGTAGAACTTGTCTTTGTATGGTGTTTTGATTCTTTTTTTAAATCCAAATGTTGATAAATGTTCTTAAATGGTCCTATAAGGTAATATGAATGTGTGAGATCAATATTTAAATGTGTAAGTCTTGAAAAATAAAGTTAAGGCAAATAAACTTGATTCGTAATTGCCACCCTATGTGGAGCTGGCAAGATAAGAGAGTTTTTTACACGGTTGGCATGATAAGAGGTTAGATTTGCATGTATTTGTGTAATTATACTTTTATATGAGTATTATTATGTTATTTAAGTATTATTAATTTAAAATACAAATGAGGTGAGTTTGAGAAACAAGAAAATATCAAGAAATAAAGAGAACTCTACCTACCTTGTCAATTCTATGTTTAAAAGTTGTAAGAACAATGTGTTAAATGAATAAAATAATGTTTTAGGGGAGTATATAAGAGTTTACATAAAATTATTGGTTTTTTATAATTCATTAATTATTTTTATTCTTTCGATAGAGTATGTGTTTTTACTAATCTATAGGTAGGTGGCAATACACAAGCTTCAATACAACTATGTTTTTGTCACAATCAAGTATAAAAAGTAAATAGATGTTGGTGGAGTATCATTCAGTTGTTTTGGGTGATATTAATGTCATAATAATTTTTTATTGATTAAAATAATATATTTGGGTTCTCATAAATCATTTTAGAGAGAGAAAATCCATTAAAAGCTTTTACTATAGTGCACACAATCCTACAAGGGTTCCCAAAACTATGTAAAACTAATTGTTAGATCATTATTATGATTTTTCAAGAGTAAATTATAATTTTAGGGATTTTTATAAGGTATAAAATACCATAAAAATTAATAATACCCATTTAGAGACTCAAATTAAAGCTACAAGTTTAAGAGACAATTGAAACCTTCACACAGTCTAGTAAAGTAACCAAAACTCTACAAATTTTCTTGTTGGGGGGATGTAATGATTGTTAATGATAAAATAACCATTGGATAAGGTAAATAGGTTTGATTAAAACCTAAAAAAAGTCTTATAACTATTCAAAATTGTTTAAAATCATTGCATACCATTTTATATGCTCTCAACCTTATACGTGCTTGTGTACACCAAGACTAGGGTTTTGAGTTAGAAACTTGAATAAATTTTGATTCCACATTTCAAATTTAGAAAAAATTTGGAATATAATGTGTTTTTTGGTGACAATTAAGTCTAAAGTTAATAAAGTACCATACAATATTGTTACATCTTGCATCCTTCTCAAACTTGTTAACTTATTGATTTGTGGATTTTATGGTTAAGGATTGCTTGATTTACTATTTTATAAAGATAAATTAGTATCACCATGTGTATTATACAATGATCATTCTTATTAAGTTAAAGACAACATTATGTTATGGTGAAATAGATGAAGATTTATGGGCTATGAATTGAATTATATTGGAACCCTACACACACCATGTAGAGAATAGGGTATTTAATAACTGGTAGTTGATTTGGTTTTGATTATAGCTTACATTAAGTTATTTATATGTGTTATGCATTTGGTTATGACTAATTTTCATGTTGATACAATACTATAACCCTATTTGTGTGACTAAAAATATGAGGTCAAAATTTATATATAGTTATTTTAATTTATTTGAAACTATTTTCTATATGAGTGTTGATCATCATTATAACATGCATTACAGGATAATTAATGTTTTTCCTATGAAACACATTGCTTAGTAGATGACATAAATTAAACCTTAGGATTTGTGGGTTCATAGTGAATATATTATTATATTAAAATGGAATTTAATGCTTTGAGTAGTCAATAATTATTAATTGGAATAAGTTATATTTTTAATATTTAATTAAAGCCTAGATTAAATTTTGATTATGCATGGTTATTTTTAAAGAGTTGAAAGACCTTCAAATTATGAATTTTTGTATGATATAAGTTGATATTTTGAAGTCAATGAAATAATTTAGCTTTGTAGTGATTTGGTATGATTAGGGTTTGTTTTTGGATTTATTGATAGTGGAAAGGAGTTTGGCAGCCATGCCAAGAATTTTTCAAGTTTGTTTATGGAATCATGGACATTTTATGTGAGTTCATTATGGAAAAACTAGTTTTGGTGGAGGTATTTGTGGATATTGGCATGCAATCAACATGTAGGAGGATAAAAAAAGAGATGAGGAGAAGTTCAGAATATACTTGGGAACATGCATTAGATGGGAAATAATATAAAAAGAAGAAGATGAAGGTTTCTAGTGGATATTTGGAACAAGCAACAACATTTTTGTCATAGCTATGACTAGACTACCAGGTCAGGGTTTTTATTTGAATTTGTAGTACTATGTGAATTGATTTATTAAGCCAAAACTAGTAAATTTATTGAATGGGTTTTTTTCATTTATATTAGAATGAATGTTTTATAAAAAGGGTTATGTATTTGACCTTTAGTATGGGCTTCACCCTTCCATAGGGCCAAAAATGTAAATCATAACTCTCTTCCAAAATGACTATGTAATTTTGAATGTCAATACCCAAATAATATATGTAGGGTTTTATAAGAATTTTTTTGTGTTAGTATAATGACCAAGAAAATAGTATAACCCTTGAGTAAACTATGTAAATGTATAATTGACTCCTTGATAAGTAATCCTCACCAATATGAGTTTTAGTGGTTTTCATAAGTTGAGGATTTAATAAATTGAACTCATTCAATAAGGTGTAACAAGGTTGAGTCTTTTCTTACTTTATATAGTTTTGGGTATGATTAAAGTTTTCAATTTACCCTTCTAAGCTTATAGTAAGCTATACAATGTTATTTTATGGGTTGAATAATGTTAATATTTTGATAAATATGTAAAAATACCAATACCAATCTTCAATCCTATATTGAATAAATTAGGGCTTCTTTGTGTTCAAAGTTTAGCCATATTTTTATTAAATAAGTAAACTATTGATTTAGGAGTATGATTGTGTGTGATTTTTAATTGTGATGGAAAATTTATAATGGGTCAAGTACCTATAGGAAATGTATAGAAACCATTTACCATTTGAGATATATTGATCTTTGTGAGTTTTTTTTTCATTCAAAAGATTTCATAAATATAGTATGGAAATCATGATTGGTGAGGAACCCATTGTTTGATATTAAATTCTATGGTTATGTTTTGGTGTGTTTAAAATTATTAATTCAATCCTAAGATTCCTTATTTAAAATATAGGGTTATGGAAGTTGTAGCTTTCCTTTAGACTTATATAAATTTTTAAATTTGTAAAAGATTCCTAAACTAGGACAGTGGTATAAAATGGGTTTAATGCCTATGTAGAACTCATTTGGAAAAATAACATTTGGGATGTAATGAATATATTTATGATGTATTGCATTTTAATGATTATATAGATATATTATGGTTGAGTTGATTCATTTTTATTAAGTTTGTGTACTAAAATGTTTACAAAAGTTGTATAAACATAAATTAGTGTATATAAAATAAGTTAAGGAATGAGTTTCCTATAACCTGTAGGTATGTATATACTCATATATATGAATATACTCATTTACATGTATTTGTCTATAAATTTATACCTATATGACTGCACCTATGTTTGTCTCTAAAATATAACATGATTTATTTGATGACCACTAGATGTTTGAGTATATATACCATAGTCATATTATAGAGTTAAATCCTTGGTATAGGTTTTTGAAAAGAATAATTATTCATTATGATTAGTATTTTAAATAAAATCTATCACACACACAAATATACACACATAAGTATGTTACATGGAAATGTGTGTGTGTGTGTGTGTGTGTGTGTGTGTGTGTGTGTGTGTGTGTGTGTGTGTGTGTGTGTGTGTGTGTGTGTGTGTGTGTGTGTGTGTGTACCAATATGGTATTAATGACACTAAACAAGTAGGTGAGATAGACATCACATACTTTATTAGTATCACTAATAAATATATTTAAAGTAATACATTTAATTACGTGTGAGAATTTGACTAATTTTAGTGATAAAAAATTTATACTAAAATAATGGCCAAATAAATGTTTATATCTTTAAAATTATCAATTCACATGTTTGATTTAGGTTACACATTTCGATCAATATCATGTTAGAATGGTTTTTTTAATGATATTCTACATGTATTAATTATCTTATATCATAGGGTTGTAGTTGAAAATTATTTAGGAGATTGTGTAGGGGATTTATTGTCTAAGGTCGGTGTGGAAAAGTGCTTGATTGATGCTCTCCCTCCCATCTAGTATTCAACTAATAGAGTCTACACTCATGATTATATCTAGATTTAATTGAGTTCTTGAGACTCATATGTTTCTTGAAACATTGTATAAATTATAAATTATTATGAAGATTTTTATAATGTAAAAATTGTACCTTTTAGTGATAATTTAAAGTTATAGTAGTTGTCTATATTTTTGTATTAGTTCTGATGTTTTTATTTGTAGTGAATAAATTTTAAATCTATATTTATGTTTAATATACCTATATTTATGTACAAAATCATATTTATACCTTGTTAAGTGATCATTAGCTAAATAGATCAACATGGTTAGCTTAAATTGATATATTTAGTTAAATATCACTAGCACTTATTCACATAAATATAGAATTTGTTATTGAGTTAGAGTTTTAATAAAAACCTAATTATAATTGATCTTGATGGGGTTGTTACATTGTGTTATCAAAACCTGAGGCTCAAAATCTAGGACCTAATGATTACACTGATGTAATCATATTATCCTATTAACTAGAAAGGAGAATGGTGTACAACAGACCTTAAGCTGAGGATACTTAAAAACACTAAAACTCTAATAGATCCAAATCAATTTTCCATAGAGCAAGATATGAAGTTTTATTATATCCTTATAAACATGCACAAAACTTGGGATAAAATCATATCCTTAGATTATGAAGTTCATGGAGATGATGAATAAAATAATCAAGAGGATCCTAAAGAGCACCTTATTCATCAAGAAGATCAATAAGAGCATAGGCATGGAGAGGTGCCACAAGAATCAAGAGATCATGTAGATGCAAAGATAGCACAAGATATGAAGAAAGTTAATTCTCCTAATTTTCATGGAACTATTATTAGGTGATGGTGTATAATCCTAGTTGACAAAAATGGAGAATTATTTTAAGATCTATAATTACTCAAAAGTCACTAAGGTAGTTTGGGGAGTGTATAAAATGTTTGATAAGAAACAACATGGTGTGTAAATAAATTTTTTGAGATGAACCTTGAATCCACTACCACCACATGCGAGCAATTCATGGTTTTGTTTAGATCATGTTGGTTGCCCTAGTTACATTTTGACTAGAAGTTAATAAATTTTTAGAATCTAAAACAACGAGATATTTTAGTAAATAAATATTGGGAATAATTCACTAAAATATTGAAAATATATTCATCAGTATTAGAAATATTAAATGTTTCACATTCATAAATTTATTATGGGATTAAAAACCCAAATAAGATGCAAAGTAGATGTGCACGGGCCATCTACAATGGATCAAGTCTTCAAGAAGGTATTAAAGTAACAGTCAAAGATAATGTCTCTTAATCAAGTGAAATAAAAGTTCAATAAGAAGTTTGGGGGTTATAAACCCATTCTTAAATAGAATAATTGGAAAAGGAATGGAAATTTAAAAATCAATTCAAGAATCAAAATGTTAAATTTGGTAACTTCTTAGGTAACAAGAAAAAGGATGGTGGATTCAAGATTAGTTTCGATGGAAATCAATAGTCTAAAGGGAAAGGAATGCCTATCAAAGTTTCATTTGTGGGTGTGATCTCTATGTTAGGGAGTGTACTTAAGGAAATTTAGAAGGTAAAGCTAAGGGTACTATGTAATAATGAAGTTTTCAATAGAGAATGCATGCAACTATTAATAATCATTAGGATATTTTTCAAATGTCACTTGTTGAGGTTATAAGTGATATTTTTGGTCATCCCATTTACATTTTCATTGATATTGGGGATATAAAATGGTTTATTTATCCACAAATTATAAATAAGTTGTCTATAAAATCTAGTATAATGGAAAATACATGGTCAGTATACTATGGGAATGAGGATGGGATCAAAGTTGATATGTGTTTAATCAAAGTTGAGATTGAATTTACTAAATTCACATTGACAATAGATCATTATGTAGCACTGTTAGGATCAAATGATGTGATCCTAGGTGTAAATTAGCTTGTTAGGCATAAAGATAAGGTAGATTGCTATCGTAAGAAGGTATAATGTTAGGATGATTTGGGAAATTAGACTCAGATTTAGGGTGAGAAAAGATAGTTAAAACTTAGGTAGATTTCATCAACTTTTTAAAGAAATCTCATAGGAAAGGATGTTAGGAATTTATTGTTAAAATAAATGAAATGGAAGAATTTAAAGAACCATCCATTGAGGATTATTGTTTTATTATAAACTTTCAAGATGTGTTTGAAGAGGAATTATGTATACACCCTAAATTGGTCAAGCAACCACACATATCATGTATTTTCATAGTCCTTTCATAAGAAACTCCAACTGAAGAATATGAGTCTTATTCACATCTAGCCATGTCTTTTTGTTTGATTTTCCTTGGTCTTGTTTCATACCCTAGATGCCTTTTTGACTTTTTACAATCATTAATAACCTTCCAGACTTAACCCTTAATAATTTGGGTTACTCTTTCCATGCTTATTCCATCCCTCTAGGTCTTGGACCCTTTGGAGAATAATGCTTAAATAGGACTATAGTGATGAAACCTAAGGTGTCCATTTTTTAGTGATATTTTCCAAGTGTAAATTTGATTCTAATGATCAGTTTCTCTTTTAAGATGAGTCTTACCCCTTTTATTTGATTCATTAATAAGTTTTCTAATGTCATCCAAATGTGAATAAAACTCCCAAATTAAAAATAATGAGTCTCTTATATAAAGGACTAAATAAGGCATTTTATATCGAGAACTTATTACTTTGGCATAATACGCAATTAAAAATTAGTCAATAGTATAGCTCAACATTTTACATCGCACATAGAATTGCATGCTTGATCGAGGAGGGGCCTAGGTGAAATTCATTCTTTCATCTATTGTGTGTGTTTATTATGCATATTCTCTAATAGAGAACTACATTGAATCTGAGACCCTAGCTTGAGGGTTAATATAGGTAGCAATAAGAACATGGGTTCTTGATTGTGGAATCATTCTTCCCCTAACCCAATTTTTTCCCCTTTTTATTTTTATTTATTTGTTGCTTTCATGGGCATAGATAGATATAGGTATCAAATATTAAAATAGACTTATAGTGAGCTCTAGTGACCTTTAGCCCTCAACTTTTGGCATACAGGCTCATATTGACTAGGCAAACAAAACCTAGAAAGCTTATATCCTCAAGACAATAGCATTGGGAAGGAGTATAGCACCAGACACCTAGGTATCCTATTTTTAGTGCTCCTATCCAATAAAAAAATAGAATATATATTCATATTATTGATAGTGTATTAGTCATACTCTTTAATTTCTAGCCTTAGAATCCTCTATTTTAGTTTGAATCTAGATAAGTTAATTTTTATTTATCTTGTATAATTATTAGTTTAAAATATATATTTTTCCATATCAAAGTATACTTTTCATATCATTATAGACCCTTATTATTTAGCATCTAAATAATAGATTCCTAAAAATAATAAAACATTTGGTGAACCTAACTTACTTTGAACAAACCTTAAACCCTAGTTACACTTAGGGTTCTTCCTTCATTATTTTTTGCAAATATTTAATTTCCAAAATTTTGATTTTTTTATTATTTTTTTTGTATTTTTAATATTCAAAATAATTTTTATAATTTAAAATTATTACATAATTTTAAAAAAAATCTAAAAACCTTAGCTCAGAACCCTAGAATTCAAAACTAGGTCATCACACACCAAACCTTTCCTCCTTCAAAATTTTAGAAAACTATTTTGGATTTTTTCAAATTTATTACCTTATCAAAAATAAATTCTAAATTTAAAAATTAGTAGTTTATTGTGAAAAAATTTAATTTCTAAATTTCTAAATTTTGTATAATTTTTTGTGCATTTATCCTATTTCAAATAATTTTTAGAATTTAAAATTATTGCATAATTTTCAAAATTTTCTAAAACCCTACCTAAAACCCCTAATATTTCCAAACTATGTCTTCAAACCCCAAGTTTCCCTCCCTTACAAATTTTTAAAATTAATTTCAAAATTTTTGAAAATTTGTTTAGTGTGCCAAAAATATTTTCAATTTTTTAAAATTATTAGTTATTATGCACAAAAATCCAATTTCAAAATTCTGACTTTTTTTATCAAATTTTATGCAATTATCTTGTCTAAATTAATTTTATAATTAAAATTATAGCCTTAATTTCAAAAAATCTAAAAACCCTAGCTCGAAACCCTAGATTCCTAAACTAGGCCCTCCACCTTCAAACCATTCATCCTTGCAATTGTTAGAAATTAATTTTGAAGTTTTGGCAAATTATTTAGATAGTCACAAGTATTTTTAAAATTTCCATTTTATAGTTATTATTTCATTTATTTTCTTAATAGTACTTCTTAATATTATTTGTGGTGAAAGAAATAAAATTCCCTCTAAGGCACTTCTTCCCTCTCATCCCATAGATAAATTTCTTAATTTTTCACATAATTATGATAATGAGTGGACAAATTTGCAAACTTGCACACTAGCTAAAAATGTGGAAAATGATTTTATTTTCAATAAAGATAATTACTATTATTTCAATGAGGAATATTATCATGCATATGAAAGTGATAATGAATAAAAATTAGATGCATCTTCTCCTCTCAAACCTATCTCTTTCATCCCTTCTTCTAAAAAAATACTTTTGATAAATGGGAAACATAGTTCTCACCTCATTCTCCTATGCACCATGAATAAAATGAACAAATTAATCATGCGCTTCTAAATGAACCTCTAATAGATGATAATTTACTTCTAGGCGACCCCCCCTCCCTCCCTCCCTCCCTCTCCTCTCTCTCTCTCTCTCTCTCTCTCTCTCTCTCTCTCTCTCTCTCTCTCTCTCTCTCTCTCTCTCTCTCTCTCTCTCTCTCTCTCTCTCTCTCTCTCTCTCTCTCTCTCTCTCTCTCTCTCTCTCTCTCTCTCTCTCCCCTTCCTCTCTCCCTCCCTCCCTCCCTCCCTCCCTCCCTCTCTCTCTCTCTCTCTCTCTCTCTCTCTCTCTCTCTCTCTCTCTCTCTCTCTCTCTCTCTCTCTCTCTCTCTCTCTCTCTCTCTCTCTCTCTCTCTGGCAGGCACAATCCTTGTAGCTTTCTTTTAGCATACATTTTGTATGTTTGAACAATACATGAAATTTACAGACATACTAAAGATACTTTTGGATACCCTTTATCACCTTTTAGATTCATACAAATTTTAAGGACCCAAATCTTGATGTAAACCTCCTAACTCAACATGACTCATTAATAATTAGGTCTCTTTAGGCCTAGTCCAATGCCACAATCTTGGATAACATAATTGTAAGAAACCCCACTAGACTCATATAGAATTAGGTTTTTAAAAAAAAAACTCTAACTCAATAATAAATTCAGTTGTGATGTAAATAAGTGTTAGTGATATTTAACTAAATACATAAATTTTATCTAACCATAATCCAAATGTTTAATGTTGATCCATTTAGATAATGATCACTTAGTAAGGTATAAATGTGGTTTTGTAAATAAATCTTAGTATATTAAACATAAATATAGATTTACACCTTAGCCATTATTGACACAAACATCAAAACTAATACAAAAATACAACCAACTATTGTAACTATAAAGTATCACTAAAAGGTATGATTTTTACATTATACAAAGCTTCATAATAATTTAAAATTTATTATATGTTTCAAGAAATATATGAGTCTCAAGAACTTGATTATATCCATATATAATCATGAGTGTATACTCTATCAGTTGACTACTAGAAGGGAGGGAGAGCATCACCCAAGTGATTTTCCACACCAACCTCAGACCATAAACCCCCTTCACAATATACCAAATAGGTAATGGCCCTCCATTAATTGATGGGTAGATGATAATAGTGTGAGAATAAAGAATTGTCAACTACAAACCATGTGTTGTAAGATAACTAATAGATGTAGCATATCATAAAGAAACCGTTCTAACATGATATCAAGAAAAACATGTATGCTAAATCAAACAAGTGAATTGATAATATTTTAACTATAAACATTACTTTGGCCAAATTTTTAATATATTTTTAAAATCTCTAAAATTATTTGAATTCATACACATGACTGAATGAATTACTTCAAATCTATCTATTAGTGACACTAATAAAGTATGTGAAGTCTGTCTCACCTACTTATTTAGTGTTATGAATAATAGATTGGTTCATATTCATATATATATATATATATATATATATATATATAAATCAATATATTGCATAAAGAGTTTTCCACACTAAATGCCAAAATATGTAAAATTAAAATAAAATCTCAGAAATGCATATAGTCTGTCATATGCATCGTAATAATACAAAATAACTATTAGTATTTATAAATTAAGAAAAATTAAAATGCATTATTTTAAATCCATAAATGCATGTTTATATCTAAATGTATTCATCCATCTAATTTCATTTGTTATTAGATCATTAAACTATTTGATTCACATTCATCAAATATGCATCATCAAGCCATCCATATAATAAAATAAGGTTAATATATCATAGCCTAAGACACAAAATAATGCATATATTTAGGTTTCCATAACTCTTTAAATTCACTTTTGAGTTTTACCTCCTTTTAGTTAGTTAACAAATATATTCATACATCCATTTCCATTTAACATACTTATTCATCCATATGTATATATACACATAAAAGTATTGCTCAAATTAGGAAATAATCTATAGATACATCCCAAGTATCATATTTATATGTATATATGTGTGTGTATGACATATTTTATTTAGCCTAGTAATCATAATCACTCTTTATTATTTTCCAAAATCATACCAAGAATTAAAATTTGTAAAATGACTATAAAATATATACCGAAACATTTAACATTCATCATATAAATCTTGTTATAGTTTAGACACATGTAGGTGAAGTCATATAGGCATGTGTTCATATAAACATACATGTATATGAGTATATACATATATATGAGTATATACATACCTACAAGTTATAGGAAACTTGTTCCATAACCTATAATGTGTGTGTGTGTGTGTACCCATTTATATATTTACAACTTATAAACATTCCAATATAAAAATTTCCCAAAAATGAGTCAACTCAGCCATGGTATATTTATACAATCATTAGAATGCAATACATCACAAATAAATTCATTACATCCCAAATTTTATTTTTCCCAATATAGTTCGACATAGGCACTCAACCCAGTTTATACCACTATCCTAGTTTAGGCATCTTTTATAAATTCAAATATTTATAAAATTCTAAAGGAAATCTAAGGTTTCCACAATCCTATATTTAAAATAAGGAATCTCAAGACTAAATCAACTATTTTAGAAACACTAAAATGTAACAACAAAATTTAATATCAAAATATCGGTTCCACCACCAATCCTAATTCCCATAATAAATTTAGAAAATATTTTGAAAGCAAAAACATCATAAAAATAAATATATCAAAAATGGTAAATGGTTTCTATGCATTTCATGTAGGTACTTGGCCAATTTTATATTTTCCAACATAATTCAAACTCAGGCACAACCATATTCCTAAAATGAGAGTTTACTTGTTCAATAAAAATATGACTAGAATTTGGACACAAAGCAACCCTATTTTATTCAATATAAGCCTCAAGATTAATATTGGTATTTTTACCTATTTATCAAAATATGAGCATGATTCAACCTCTACAATAACACTGTATAGTTTACTATAAGATTTGAAGTGTAAATCACTAAATTTAGTCATGCCTAGAATTATCTAAAGTAAGAAAGCCTTGACCTTGTTACACCTTATTGACTAAGTTTGATTTAGTAAACCCTCAACTATTGAAAACCACTAAAACTCATATAGGTGGGAATTCCTTTACAAGGAGTCAATTATAAATTTATACAAAATACTCAAGGGTTATACAAATTTTGTGGTCATTCTACTAACATAGAATTTTTTTGCTAGAACCCTATATAAATTATTTGGTTATTGACATCAAAAACTACACAATTATTTTAAATGAGGGTTAGGGTTTACATTTTTTCCCCTATGGATGGTTTTATCCCAAACCTAAGGTCAAATATTTAACCCTCTAAAAAAATGATTCTAATGTAAATAAAAAACCCCATTCAATAAATTTGCCAGTTTTGGTTTAATAAATCAATTCACATAGTACTACAAATTAAAAAAACAACCCCTACTTGGTAGTGTAGTCATGGCTATGCCAAAAATATTGTTTCTTTTTGAAAATATATATTGAAAACCTTCACCTTCCTCTTGTTGTCTTCCTACCAATCTAATGTGTGTGTCTTAGGATATCCAAATATTCTACCCATCTCTTCTTTTATTCTCTTGCATGTTGCTTACATGCCAATGTCCACAAATACCACCACCAAAACTGGTGTATCCATAATGAAATCACAAAAAATGTCCATGATTCCACAAAAAATCTTATAGAATTATTTACATGGATACCAAGCTCCTCTCTACTATCAATAACTCCAACAATAAAACCCTAATCATAACAAATCACTAAAAAAATGAATGATATCATTGAATTCAAAATACCAATGTATATCATGAAAAAAGTCATGATTCAAAGGTATTTTGACTCTTTAAAAATAATCATAGATAATAAAAATATAATATAATATTTCATTAAATATTCAAAACCTAACTTATTCTAATTAATAATCATTGACTACTCAAAGCATTCAAGTCCCTTTTACTATAACCATGTATTCACTATCTACCAACATGTCTTGAGGTTTAATTCTACATCATCTACTAAGCAATATGTTTTATAGGAAAATTATTAATTATCATGAAATTAATGTTATAATGATGATCAAAAATCATATAAAACATAGTTACATATAAAGTAAAATAACTATATATAAATTTTGACCTCATATTTACAAGCACACAAGCAAGGCTAGAGTATTGTATCAATGCAAAAATAAAACATAACCAAATACAAAAAACATATAAACAACTAAATTCAAGGTATAATCAAAACCAAATCAACTACCAACTATCAAACAACTTATACTCTATGTGGTGTGTGTAGGGTTCCTATATAGTTATTTCATCTCCCACTCATCTTCATCTTCTCCACCCTCTCTAGTGATACTCTACCTCTACCATCATCTGAGGGGTGAAATATATCCTGGATACAACTTAGAATAACAAAGGTAATTAATTCATATGATGATTAAATCTATAACATGATGTTTTATTTAAATGAATAAGCATGATCATAATGTATAATACAGATGATTAAAACTAACTTAGCAAATTAATGATCATGAAAGTAAGTAATATATAACTATAAATAATTAGTATATAATAATCCAGCTTAGTAAATTTGTAAATCAACCAATCCTTAACCATAAAATCCACAAATAAATATTTTAACAAGTCTAGATAAGGATATTTGATGTAACATCCTTCCCCACTAAAGATGGTCATCATCTTGATGACTCTTATTTAATATAATAGTTCTAAAATTAAACATTACTTAATAGAAAATTAAATAATATCCAATAAAATTATAAGTAAATAAATGAGGAAATAGTCTATATTACTCATCAAAATATTCCTAAGTGGTATTATCTTTAGAATATTGGTCTCACTAGACCTTGTACTAAGACACTTCTCTATTATGCAAACTAAGTTTTCGAGTGTCAATTATTCTGATTAGTTCTACTATGACCACCCTAAGATCTAGAATCTACAAATCATTCCAATCCAATACATGATAAGGATCAAATACATACTTTTTAAGATAGGACACATGGAAAATATTATGCAAGAGAGTTAGAGCTAGTGGAAAAGCAAGCATATAAACTATAGAATTGATGAATTTGAAGACCTAAAAGGGTCCCACATATCTTGATGAAAAAATTTCTAATTTACCATACTTAATAGTGATTTTTTGAGGCTTAGCCCATAGACATACTTTATCACCAACAAAAAATTGTCTTTATATTCCTTTCAAACCAACATAATTTTATTTGTCTATCATTGGCCTAAACCACCTTTACTTAATTGTTTCAACTTATGCTTCCATCTATACAAGCATTTTAGGTCCAAAGACTACCATGTCTTCTAATTTTTCCTAACTAATTCATGTTCTACACTTTCTTCCACATAATGACTCAAATGGAGCTAGTTTCAACATTTATCAATATGATTTATTATAGGTGAACTAAACCAATGAAATGTGCTCCTCCCACTAGCATTTTTGACCCATGTAATACATTCAAAGATATTATAAGACTTGGTTAACCTTCTTTATTTTTCCATCCATTTTTGAATGATGTGTCATACTAAAATTCAATTATGTACCCACAGATGAACTTAGAGTTAAGTAAAACCTAGATATCATTATTAGATCTCTATTAGATATGATATTATCTATAAAACCATGTAATGGGTACACATATTTCACATATCATTTCACAAGCATTAGTGCATCATCAGTCAAATTACCCAATATGAAGTGAGTTACCTTGGTTAGTTTGTCAACTACAACTAGAATCATGTCATGTCAATTCCATGATACCAACAAACCTTGGATAGATTCCATACTAGTTACCTACCACTTACATTATAGTATATCATGAGGGTATAAAAATCCTACTAGATGCACATGTTTATCCTTCACACACTAACACTTTAAAAAACAAGTCAAAAAATATTTTACATCCATTTTAATTATTTTTTAGAAATAGAGATGTCATAGCTCATCTATGAGCTTAATCACTATAGAATGACCTAAATAAGGGGAATTGATAAATTATTTTAGTATTGTATTCCTTTAATTCTCTTTATCAGCTACATACATTTAGCTATTATACCTCAAAATACTATCATTATCCAAATTAAATCTTAAAAACTTAGGGTTTTGAGCATCTTATAATAAAGGTTTTTTTATTTGATCATATAATTCATCTCTAAGGGCTAATTTTACTACTTGATAATGAAAAGTAAAAATAGTAGCCAAAGATACTATGTACCTTCTATGACTTAGGGCATTTGTAACTCTATTTCCCTTGCCACTGATGTAACTACTATCAAAATCATAATTAGATAAAAATTCTAACCAACATTTTTGTCATGCATTCAAGTTTGGTTGGGTAAAGATATACCTAATCCCTAATTTATTAGTTTTAAGTTTAAATGGCTTTACCAATAGATAATGCCTCCAAACTTACAAGGCATGCACTATTTTAGCAAGTTCTAGATCATGAGGGGCATAAATTACCTCATAAGGCTTAAGCTTCTTACACTCATATGCTACAACTTAATCATATTGTATAATAAATCCTCTAATAACATCCATATATGCATCTATAATAACTAATAACTAACCATTAAAATTGGTAACTCTTAGTACAAGTGCATAATTAAGCCTCCTTTTAAAGTCTTAAAATACTTTTTTACACTTATTTGACTAGACAAAAATCTGATTCTTCTACTAAAGAAAGGTAATTGGGTTAGCTAATTTTGATAAATTTGGAAAAAAATCTTGTAATGACCTGCTAAACCCATAAAACTCCTAGCTTCATGCATATTTATAGGTGATAGTCTCTCCATTATGGATATTATCTTTGTTAGAGAAATTGAAATTCTATCTATGAAGGTAATGTGCCCCAAATATTACACTTTTCTCTAGAATAATGCACACTCGGAAAAATTAAAATATAATTTATGATCTCACAAATGATACAAAACCAACTCTAGATGTCATAAATGTTCTTCCTCATTCTTAGAATAAATGAGGATATCATCTAGGAAAACTAACACAAAATGGTCTAGATAATCCCTAAACATAGTATTCATGAGATTCATGAATGCTACTAGAGTATTTAATAACTTAAGAGGAATAACTATTAATTCATATTATCTAATTGAGTCTTAAACATTGTTTTGGGATTATCTTCTTCTTAGATTATCAGTTAGTGATACCCTGATCGAAGCTCAATATTAGATAAAATTATTGTCCCTCAAATTTGATCAACGATATCATTGATGCAATGTAACATATAAATTTTATTTATTTTCACCTTGTTTAACATATTTTAATTAATATATAGGTGAATATTACCATCTTTATTCTTTATGAACACAACTGGTGCACCCCATAATGATACACTTTATCAAATCAACCCTTTTAAAAACAACTCCTATAGCTAGGCTTTCAATTAAACAAATTCTATAGTCATCATCCTTAAAGATATCTTGGATTACAATACATATCTATGTATTATGTCTATAAATAAATCAAACTCTTTTTTGAGTGGTTTTATTGACAATTTGTTTTATTATTTTCAAGAATCTAGTATTTAGATCCTAAATAATAAGGGTCTAGAATGATAAGAAAAATATACTTTGATAGGGAAAAATATATATTTTAAATGATAATTATATAAGATAAATAGAAATTAAATTATCTAGATTTGGATTGAAATAGAGGATTCTTAGGCTAGAAATTGAAGAGAAGGATTGAGACACTATCAAGAATTTGAATCTAGCTTCTATTTTCTGATTGGATAGGAGCACTAGAAATATGACAACCTGGTGTCTAGTGATATATTCCTTCTAAATGATGTTGTCTTGAGGATCTAATATTTTTGGGTTTTTTTTTATTGGTCAATATGAGCCTATATACCAAATTTCAAGGGCTAGAAGTCACCAGAGCTCATTGTAAGTCTATTTTAATCTTTGATACCTATATCCATCTACACACATGAAAAAAATGAATACATCACAAGTAAGAGGGGGAAAAATAAGGTTAGGGGAATAATGATCACACAATCATGAACCCAAGGTTATTCTAATTGTTGCCTACATCAACCCTCAAGATAGGATTTCATATCCAATATAGTTCTCCCTTAGGGAACATGCATAATCAACATTCATGATAGATGCAAGAATGAATTTGACCTAGGCCCCTCCTTAACCAATAATTAAAGTCTATCTGTGATGAAAAATGCTGAGCTATACTATTGAGTAATTTTTAATTACCTATTGTGCCAAAGTAGTAAGTGCTCGATATAAAACACCTTGTGTAGTCCTTTATATAAGAGACTCACTATTTTGAATTTGTAATTTTTATTCACATTTGGACAACATTGAAAAACTTAGGAAGGAAGAAAATAAAATTGGTAAGACTCATATTATGGGAAAAATTGACCATTGGAATCAAATTTATACTTAGACAATAACACTAAAAATTAGACACCCTAGGTTTTAGTGATGTCGTCCTATTTGGGTGATATTGTTCAGAGGGTTCAGGACCTAGGGGAATGAAATAATCATGGAAAGAGTAACCTAGGTCAATAAGGGTTAAGTTTGGAAGGTTATGAGAGATTGAGAAAATTCAAAAAGGTGTATGGGGTATGTAACAAGACCAAGGCAAATCAGACAAAAAGATATGGCTAGATGTGAATAAGACTCATATTCTCCAATCAGAGTTTCTTGTGAAAGGATTATGAAAAGACATGATATGTGTGTGGTTTCTTGACCAATTTAGAGTGTATAAATTTTCCAATCTTTTAATTTAGTTATGTAATTAAATGAAGTACTAGAGTAAAAGAAATAAATAAGATGTGTACCTAAACTTACCTATATGGAGACAATTGAAATGAAAAAGGATCCAGCTTCCTAGTCAGGGAAGTGGATAGGGAACTAAATTGTGCTTGGAGAAAGAAGGAATCCATAAAATAGATACCCATTATACTAAATATAAATAGTGCTTGGAGAAAGAAGGAATCTGTATAATAGACTCACCATGTACTGAATCTAAATAGTGCTTGGAGAAAGAAGGAATCCCTATTATAGATGACCCTTGTATTGAATCAAAATAGTGCTTAGAGAAAGAAGGAATCCTTGTAATGGATACCCCCTATACTAAATCAAAATGACAAATGAGAAATTCTCAAAGGCCTAAAACCAATGTTTTCCCTCTATCCCACATAAACTCATGTAATTTGGAATGTGTGTTAGAATCTGTATGTTGTGAGGAGCAAGATCTATCATGCACCCACTCTGAATAATATGAACTAGAAATGAGAAGTACTCAAAGGTTCAAAACCACTATCTACCCTCTATCCCACACAAACTCCTACGTCTAAGTAATTCCATGGAAAAACTACTATAAATGATCATACAATCTAACTTGGTAAGAACTTGGGTATGCCTAGGTGTAATATAAATACTCTAGTAAATGTGTAAGAGGAAAATGGCTTGTCTTTCCATTTTGATCTATATAATCTTAGATTCTAAATAACATGATCATCTATGTCATGCCATTAAATTTATTATGTGAGTGATGTATCTAAATAATCTACAAATCTATATAACCACATGTGTTATGATCTATCATGTCATGTCTCATGTGTAAAACTAGAGATCAAAATAGTGTGCTTTAAACTATGCCTATAATCTGTTATATGGTCCTATAACTATGCCATGTTGTATGAAGTTTTATGTATGAGACATGTAGTAATTTACATGCCCCCAAATCTGGTATCTAAGTTTGAGTCTATATCAAAGTCACTATGAGTCCATGTAATCTAAACCACTATATCTGAATAGTTTGTGTATATGTAAATTGATGGTATATCCCTCTAGATGTCCAAGTGATGCTAAGTGACCCACATAGACTAAATCACTATATAATCTTAACCAATATGATCTAAGTGATGACAATTGATCCATATATTCTGAACTACTATATAATCTTGACCAATTTGTAATCTATAATGCTAATAATATGGATTTTGGAGGTGTAAAAACCAAGGTGTATTTACCTATAGGAGTGGATAGGGATACTAGGTAGTTTGTAGAGCTAGTAATAATTATTCCCCCTTTTGGGGAGAGGGACAAGATCTGTGATAGAGGATGTTGAGTAAAAAGTGATGACTAGTGGTGTATGAATAGTAACTAGGTTGGCATGTAGCGAATAGATTGAAAGTCTTTTGTTTAATTGGTGAGAGCTGAATTAAAGGGATTGAAATGTGTTCTTGATTGGTTAGGACCAAAGCTTATGTGTGGGTATAGTTAGATTATAAATTTTTGTGTTGTGATAGGCAAACAAGGTGTTAGTAGACTAAATGCATTGAAAAGTTGATCAATTTGGCTAGGTTGTTTGATTAAGTTTTTGATTGGTAGGTACCAATTCGTATGTCAAGGCGCAAAAGAGGTATAGTGATGTGTTTATACTATAGATGATATAGTGATATAGCAAGGTGTGCATGATGTCAAAGTTATCATTGTCATTATTTTGTTAAACAAAATGGTTTGTAAAATGGAGCTATAGCATTCTAGTTATGGGCAAAATGTTGTTTTGATTTTGAATAAAAATTTTGGTTGATATAGGAATTTTGATTGACTTTGGGATCATTTGTGCATTGACTAGATTGAGGTATTAGAGATATGAAGTGAGAAAATTCCTAGGACATTAGCACCTTCTATGACCTATTTTGAGTAACTAATAGCCTAGAGTTAGGCTGATAGAGATATTACCCTAGTGAGTAATGAAAGTACCTAGTTTTTGCCTATTTAAAATTTTGTATTTGGTATTTTTAGGTTATTTTAAGTAGTCTAGGAAATGTTTAGTTGGTTCCAATGCTCTATCCTAGATGTACTTCTCTTGTCTAGGATGCAGTGCTACTATCCAAGTGCTAATGTTGTTTTCTAGTGCTAGTGTCCTTCTATAGCACTATTATCCACTAAGGATGGTTTTTCAATTTTTGAGTTATTTCATGTTGTTGTGTGGCTTAGCTATTTTCCCTAGCATATATATATATATATATATATATATATATATATATATATATATATATATATATATATATATATATATATATATATATATATATATATATATATATATATATATATATATGTTCTAATTTTGCTCCTTCTATAACACTATTATCCACTAGGGATGGTTTTTCAATTTTTGAGTTATTTCATGTTGTTGTGTGGCTTAGCTATTTTTCCTAGAATGTGTGTGTGTGTGTGTGTGTGTGTGTGTGTGTGTGTGTGTGTGTGTGTGTGTGTGTGTGTGTGTGTGTGTGTGTGTGTGTGTGTGTGTGTGTGTGTGTGTGTGTGTGTGTGTGTGTGTGTGTGTGTGTGTGTGTGTGTGTGTGTGTGTTATTTTTGATGTTTTTAGGGTGAGGTGTGATGAGAGAGTTTCATAGAGGCCAGGTGATGGAAACTTTGAGGATGTTTCCCTTGGTAGTTGATGAGAGAGCCATGATATATATAGTAGGATTGGGTCATGTATGTGACTTAGGTATTATGTAGTGAGATAGGTATTTGATCACCACCTTATATGAGATGTGGAATTCATATACTTATACATTCAAGCTTCCTATAGGGGAGATCACTATGACCCTAGATGATGTGTATCAAATTATACATTTATTGGTTAGTAGGTAATAGAGGGAACATTTTATTATCAGGTTATGTTTTTTGGTCTTAAAAATAAATGGGGAACCTATCAAAGATCCATGAACATCATATTTAATTATATGATGCATGACATTATTGAAGACTATGTCAACAACATTCTTGGTAAATCAAAGACTAGGGCCAATCATCTAGTAGTGTTAGGACGAATACTTAAAAGACTGCATGAGTACAAAGTTAAACTTAATCCTAAGAAGTTTGTCTTTGCATTGACATCAATAAAATTTTTAGGCTTCATTATGTCTCATCAAGGCATTGAAGTCAGTCCAACCAAAATCCAAACCATAACAGAGATGCCACTACCGATTAATTTGAAGCAGATCCACAGTTTGTAGGGCAAGATCCAATCTATATGATGCTTCATATCATAATTTTACAATAGATTCCATCCTTTTACACATATTATAAATAAGGGAGTCACATTTCATTGTGATGATCACTGACAAAAAAAAATAGTAGTTAAAACACTATCTAGCAAATCCACTAGTTTTGTTGCCTCCTATGCCAGGAAATCCATTCTTGCTATATTTTTCCACTACTAGCAATGCCTTAGGGGCACTTTTATCTTAGAATAAGGATAATGGCAAGGAGCATGTTGTGTAATATTTAGTTCATATATTGATCACATATGAACATAATTATATGCCCATATAAAAAACTTATTTAGTCATGGTCTTCATAGCTCAGAAACTATGCCATTACATGTTAAACAATAAGACCATGGTTATTTCAAAATTAGATAAACTCAAGTATCTACTATGTAAAATATATTTACAAGGTTGCATGGCCAAATGGATCATGCTTCTTAGTGAGTTTGACATTGAGTATGTTAACTAAAAATACATTAAGGGGTAAGTTATTACAAACCAACTTTCTAAAGCACCCCTTTTTGATACAAAGTCACTCACATTCCAATTTATTGATGAATCCATAGTGACCATCATTGACACACCTCTCAAGGAGAAAAAATAGAATCTATATTTTGATGGTTCATTCAAAACACATGGATTAGGGGTAGGCCTTTTATTTATTACACCATAGTGGGATCTAATCCCTAAATCATTCAGGGTCAACTTTCTTTGTACCAACATGGATGAATATGAAGCACTTGTTGTATGACTTCAAAAAGTGGTATAATGGAACATATCTCATTTCAAATTTTATGGTGATTCTCAATTAATTATCAATCAGGTTATAGACCACTTTTAAACCAAAGATGATAAGTTGGTTCCATATAAGACCATGGTCGACACTCTCAAATAGTAGATTGCTGACATTTAGTTTGAGCATATACTTAGGGAAAGTAATAGAACCACAAATTCTATGGATATTATTAGATCTCTGATTCACCAAATAGACATGGCTAAAGAGTATTATTTCTTCATTGATAATTTGCTATCACTAACTAATGAACCTTCAACCATCACTATGATTTATGATATTGTTGGTCCTATCTCTATCTGTTATTCAAACCTTTACAACTACATCCATGACCAAATTATGACACCTGACCTATCTTGAAAATAATCCAAATATTTCATCCACTAAACCACTCATTATACCTTACTTGAATCAACCCTTTACTACTATAGTTTTGATAAAACTCTACTTCATTATTTAACTTTGATAGAATCTAAACTAGAGTTATGGGAAGTTCATGAAGGAGTATGTGGAACACACACTAGTAGGGTGGTATTATCCAAGAAGCTCTTGCATAATAGTTATTATTGGCCCATAATGAATATATATGCAGCTGCATATGTGAATTAGTGTGACAAGTGTCAATGATATGCCAATCTAATTCATTGCCCAACCAATACTCTAAAACTAATGTTGACATCATATCCATTTTATACATAGGGCATTGACCTCAGTGGGAAGATCAATCCTACCTCATATAACAACCATAAACATATATTTACCACCACCAAATATTTCATTAAGTGGGTTGAAGTTATACCCCTCACTTATATGACTAGGAAGCAAATTTCTAAGTTCATTTTCAACCATGTCATTTATCACTATGGTATCCCTTATGACATTATATCTGATAATGGAAGATCATTTAAGAAAAATTATGTCAAAAATCTATGTTTTGAATACAACATCACACAACACTTTTCTATGGCATATTACCCTCAATGTAATGGCCAAGCCGAAGCATCAAATAAAACTATTGTCAACATTCTCAAAAATATTGTCAATGATGCCAATCATGATTATCACCTTCAGATATTTTGTGCCCTTTGGGAATACCATACCAATCACTATACACCCATATAATCCACTCCATATTCACTTGTTTATGGTACTAAGGCCATTCTTCCCATTGAGGTTGAGTTGCCTTCTCTACGTATTTATTTCAAGCATGTTCTAAATGATAATGACTATTGAGTTGATCACCTATAAGAGCTAGAGTTACTTGATGATAAATGCATGGATGTGGTAAAAAAATCCAAGCCTTTCAGAATCAACTTTGAGGCCACTATAATCAGTGTAAAACATAGAGAATTTGAAATTGATGATCTTGTCCTTAAAGAGAACCAAAAGAAGACCACAGCCAAAAATAATCATAAAGGCAAGTTCAAACCCAACTAGGTTGGTCCTTTCATCATTATAACAAACTATGACACAAGAGCATACATGTTTCCACACCACATGGAAATGAACTTGATGAGCCAATGAACATTATACATCTCAAGTGGTACTACACTTGAGTGAATTGGTGTATTGTCTATAAGGACCATTTCAAGTTGTATCATTTTATCAATCTTATTATTTATACTATGCCATTTTATCATCCTATCATCCTAATAACCTATCACTTTTTCCTATCACATATCTATTCTACCATACCTTTACTATAAACCAAGTTGATTTCTCCTACCCTACCCAACCCTATGACCTTGGTTCCATTTCATTTGGTTCCATTCTTGTTTTTAGAAATAGGATTTAGATTTATTTTTAGTTCTTCTTTCAAGCATTCTAGATAGAGGTAATATTTTGGAGTATTAAGATAGTGTTTTGGTAGTTGCATCCTTCATTTTTTATATTGTTCTCCCTACCAAGTGACCTTGATTATAATTACCTATGGGTAAATCAGTGTGCCACCAGTCTTGCGACTAATTATAACTGCCTATGAGTAAATTAGTATCATTGACCTATGTCATTATATCCTAGTTATAACTAGCTATGGGAAAACTATGGGAAATATTTATCTATCATACCTTGATGTATCGACTTTCCATTCTTATGTTATAATGTGCCTTTATACCAATTATGCCTATTTTATTTAAATTAGATTCTACACTAGTTAGATTCCTTTACTATAAGGTGGAACTATAGTGACTTGAGGTCCCATCTTAGGATAATGTAGGCAATACTTGATACTTGTTGAGGTTAGCTTAGTCAACCTAGACCATGCTCTCACCATTTTTTGAGCAACCTAAGCCACTCTCTCATCATTTTTCAAGCATCTTAAGCAACACTCTCACCATTTTGTGAGCTTAGATCATTTAGTGTCTCATCATTATTAAGTAAGTTGAGATACTCAAAAATTCTAAAAACATTTTTAAAATCATTATAAAAACCAAAAACATTGACCAATTATTTGTCTTAAGAATTTTAGGAACCCTTACTAAGTCAAAAGCCAATAAATTTTCACTTAAGTTTCCCCATTCTTTTTGGCGTTTTCTCCCATGCACTTGCCATTTTACAAGACCATTCATATTATTCTATCACATCCATCATGTTTATTTTCATTAGTTATTAGTTTCTTCCCATTTACTATAAGAACTTCACTTATCCTAAAGTTTTTTTTAGATATTACATCCATGGAACTATGTAGGTAGCATCTACTTGCATAGCATATATGGATACAACTCAGCTACCCCTTCCTTTTCTTATTTTCCCCTAGTCTTGATTGTTTGTTAAGTTATCACCTATTTTCTAGGGGTGATGTTTATCACATTATTTATACTAACATTACGACTAACTATTATTTGCTTTTGTTTGTTTTTTTACTTGTTTATGTGTATGTTTGTTTGATTTCAACACTATTGTCTTGATTTAGTCTATGTGTGTTCATTGGGTGATTCCTTGCACATTTATACTTGAATCCATCCATATTCATATGTCTACATTTACATCATGGTTTTTATCATTGGTGCATTATTTTCCCTTGAATATTAGATTATAGGAGTTAGTCCTTATGCATCTTTCAACCTAGTCCTCATGGTGTTCTATCATAATGCCTATCATACACTGCTACAATAAAAATAAACTTTAGTAAGTCTACTCAATAATGGTGACATCAACATATCCTTGGCATCTGAATTGGAAAAATCATAATAATATCCTAAATATAGTAGTTAACCATGAAATAATTTCAACCTTTATTAGTTTAGATGAGCATCTAGCTACTAGCAAGTTATTCCAATTCATTGTTACTCTCTATGTGAATTTATCATCATCATCAACCAATTAATCATGTTTTCCATAATCATGGTTCAATTATTATAATCACCTATGGGCAAATCATTGTACACCATCCTACCTACATTTCTTAATGATTATAACTGCCTTTGGGAAAATAATTGTGTTCTCACCAAATTTACTTTCTTTTTTGCAAATAAGGGCATGCTTTTATCTTATTTGTCTATCTTAATTGGGGTACCTCTATCTTCTCGATGATTATAACCACCTTTGGGTAAATCATTGTGTTATCATACCACATTACCACTATCAAGGTATAATGCTTATAACTACCTTTGGGAAAACCATTATACACCATCCCACTTGTATTATTAGTGATTTTGACTACTTTTTAAAAATCATTGTGTTCTTACCTCATCATATTTCTTTATTTTATCCCATCATTTTTCTTCTTTCTTTTAAGGGGCTATTTGTCAACCTAATTATGCCAACCATTCCATTGAGGGGGAATCATATATTTCATCCATTGTCATTGAAGTTGTAGGAATACAAGACCTTTTCATTCCTCTTTAATGCCTCTTTAATGCCTCTCTATCCTAAATATTTATGCGAGAATTTATTGATTTTAGCTTCCAAAATTAAAAGGATTCTTAACCACACATCTTCATCTTGAGATGGATGGTTTAAGTTCATTCTGATTATTGTCAAAAAATATATAAATAGGAGGCCTCACACTCATAATTTTAAGCTCTTTTGGTGTAAATTTATAATGCTAAAAATATCTATCAATCCATTTATTTAGTGTTACCATGCCCAATTATTTATCCAATTCAAAGCCATCATAAATCCATTGGTGCCAAGGAGAAGAAGAGATAGCCAAGCCTCCTTTGATGAAGACTCATTCAACACCAGCCAAGCAAGCCACTTCAATAAGCCATTTAGGGCATCCAAGGAAGGTAAAAGATCATTTGTATTTTTAATTATAGTTGTGTTTTCCATTTAGTTTTGTTTATTATGATCCCCCTTTTGAGATAGGTTTACACCTTAATCCTATCTCAAAGGGGGAACATAATGAACAAAATTAAATGGAAAACATAATTAAAAAGAAAAATACAAATGATCTTTTACCTCCTTGGATTCCCTAAATGGCTTATTGAAGTAGCTTTCTTGGCTTGCGTTGAATGAGTATTCATCAAAGGAGGTTTGGTTATCTCTTCTTCTCCTTAGCACTAGTGGATTTGTGATGGATTTGGATTGGCTCAAAAATTGGACATGGTAACACTAAATCAATGGCTTGAGAGAGTTTTTTAGCATTATAACTTTACACCAAAAGAGCTTAAAATTATGATTGTAAGGCCTCCTATTTATAGATTTTTTAAAATAATCAGAATCAACCTAAACCATCCATATCAAGATGAAGAAGTGTGGTTAAGAATCCATTTAATTTTGGAAGCTAAAATCAATAAATTCTCTCATAAATATTTGGGATAGAGAGGAATTAAAGAGGCATGGGAAGTCTTAATCAAGTGTGTTATTTTAGATTTTGATTTCATGCACTAACACTATATAATCTCCCCTTATTTTAATCATGTGTTCATATTAATTTGTATTGACATTGTCTAGGCTAGTGAGTTATGAAAACCAACTTATTATGTCTAATTTGAGACCCTTCAATTGTCCTTTTAATACCTAGTGAATAGAATCATAACCATCATATTAAATATTGATGTATGAATAGCCTATTTTATGGAAAATGTAATAAATTTAAATAAATTTTGATTTATTTAGTGTTATTAAGAAACTAATATAGGGAGCTTAAATCATTAGTGAATTACTTTTATAATTTTTTTAGGTTCTATTATATTATATTTCTCCTTTTTCTTTCAAATGCAGTAGTTTAGCATTAGTCTAGGTTATTAGAAGAAGCCACCCTTCTATGGAGGTTCATTCCAACTATAGGTGACCTATAGCCTTAGAGTGTTCCTATTGTATCATCTAAATGTGGAAGGCTTGAAAAACCTCTTCCAAGGTACAATTAAGACTAATAATAGTTTTTGGCATGCTTGATGAAACATATACTCAAATCCATTGAGTTAGAAGGTTTTAGCTGAGAATTTAGTGTTGATCTTAGGAAGCTTCAGTGTTAAAGGTATTAAATAAGCACTTGGTGACTCCACACATTTCTAATCCCCCAATAGTAGTATTAAAATATTATCATTCCAAGAGCAACAAGATATTATTTAAGAAGTAATTTATAGTTTGTTGAGTTGTCTACACCCTCTATAGTAAGAGTAACTAAATCATCCTTGTCTCCTATAACAAGATATAAAGACCTTGGATAGCCTTCCTCAAAATCTTAGTATATGCCCACTTTTGGTATATTTCCTTGACCAAGATCATGATTTATTCTAGTATTTTACATAGATGCCCCTAGAAATTAAGCCTTTGTTCATTTAAATGGAGGAAACCCACTAAAAATTTCCTAATATCATCGATTATATATCTATTTTTTCCCTAAAGAGTATTCCCTATTTCATTAGAGGGGATACTACAACACTTTTAGAACACATTAAAGATATTGCTAATATATGTTCAGTATATCATATTACTAAAGAGAATGTTTATATTAAGATTTTATAATCCTCATTCAAAGGGAAGGATCTCTAATGGTATAGGATCTTTATTCCTAACTCTATCGAGTCATGGGATAGACTAGGGTAAACTCTATACAAATAGTTCAAGGATAAATTAGACCATTTATCCCTAGTCAAATAGGTGATAGCTATTAAGAGAGTACCACATGAGTGCGTGGTTAATTTCAATCACAAATTTTAGAGGAAATGGGATAATATTCCATTATTTTTAAGGCCTACACCTACATATGATTTTCTTTATTATCTTAGAGCCTTAAATAGTGGTGTCTATTTGATGATCCAATCAATGGTTGGTAGAGCATTAACAAATGTTTATAACGTAGCCATTATGCCTAAAAATAATCTTATTTAGGATGGTACAATTACACCAAGGCATATAATGCCCCTTTTCCTAGAAAGACAACCCACTTTGCTATCTCAAATACCTACATTAACACATATTCTAGTGTTATCTAGCCAACCACCAAGCTAGGATAAAGCTACTCCTAGCCCATCAAATGATCTGTAAGAGGTTAAATTCCTTTTCCAAACTTTTTAAAATAAGTTGGTTACTCTTAAAAGGTAGTCAAATTAGAGTTATAGGCCATATCAAGCACCTTACTAGCCTTATCAGAATAATAGGCCTTCATATCAAGGACCTTATTAAAATAATAGGCTACCATATCAAGAAAATCTCCAAGGACAAATTATTTTTAAAAACTTTATCAATATTTTAATCCCAATGCTTTTATCACATCTAAGGCTTCAGTCCTTATCTAAAATAATCTAGAATAAGACTATGAGTGGTTCTTTCCCTTTAATCTTCCCCATTGTTAAACCACTTATCCTAATGGTGTCCTTAACCAAGAATTGATGGTGAAAATCATAGCACTACAAAAATAAACCCAAATTGAGGCAACATCACAATAATACAGTTCTCAAAAGCTAGTGTCAAGTGATTCTATAATTTTAAATTGGTAAAGGTATGAGTATTGTGGAGTAAATAAATTTCAAGGCTAGAACTGGTCTTCTTTTTTAGTGTGGTGGCCAATAAAAGATCCAAAAAATGGCTATGGAGATTGAACTAGCAATTGTGAGTATTCAATGTCATATTTTCTAGTGCTTAAAGAGGTTGATGATCTTACTTCATCTCCAAAGGTATAAGAAATTTAGAAGAATCAGACTCCAATAAGTCAAGAATATCCCAAAATCCATCCAAAATTAGGACAATTGAAAGAAGGTATTGTTACTACAAAAGTAAAACAAAAGGTTAGTAATTCCCCATTCGATATTATTGAATATATTAAGAAAACTAATATGAATATATCCATGTGGGATTCCTTGTCCATTCTAGGATAAAAGGATCTATTACAAGTAGATTTTTCCAACTTTGGTATTTTAGAATATTTATAAAAGGAATGGTCAAAGGTGGTGCTTAGAAATACCACTCAACCAAAGGAGGGTAATCCAGAAAAATTGTGAAGCATCCACCATTTTATGTTTCCTTGATCATTGAAAATCATTTAACCCATAATTTCATGATAGATTTATGGGCTAGTATCTCAGTGATATCAAAGTAAATAATAGAAAAATTAGGTTTGGAATATGATACATTATCTAAAGGAGTAGTCCATTTGGATGGAATAGTCATAAATAAACTTGGTGTCATAAAGAATTTAAATCTCACTGTGCATGCTTGTACTAACTTTTCCATTCCCAGAGATGTTTTTATAACTGATCTCCATCCATACTTCCCCTTATGCCTTTATGGGGACTTTACTACCAATATTGGAAGGTATCTATCATCTGATTGGTTTCACATGATATTTATAACTAGATATGGAAATAGATTCACCATTAGGTCTAAGACAATTCCTAGGAACCATATTAAACCTTATGTTTTAAATGCCATAAAAGTCAATTGTACACTCTTTAACCAATAACACCATCCTATAGATATAGAACCAAGTAAACCACTTGAAGTTACAACTAATTTTTTACTTGATGAATGGGGAACTAATAATCATGAGTTTAATCCATATAGGATCATTAAGGAGGCTGGCCTGGGTAACTATTACTTACATGAAGAATATTAGTTCATTTTAAACCTTGTGAATATTGATGAACACCATGATTGAGTATGGTATATTTGATTTGATGGATCTAAAAGTATACATGGAGGTGGAGGATGTGTCATGTTGGTGTCTCCCTTAAAGGAGAAGTATTTTTCTACTCTAAGGTGTTAATTTAGTTGCACCAATAATTATTCTAAGTATGAAGCTCTTACCCATAGTCTCTAATGGACCAAGAAGAGATGAATTAAACATCTCCAAGTCTTTGGAGATAGTGAATTAGTTATCAATTAATTAAAAGGTTAGAATTTAACAAAAAAATAATTATTGAACTCCTATAAACATATAGTTTGGGACCTCATAGAGGACATTGAATCATTCAACATCTAGTCCATCCCAAGAGAAATGAATAAATAAACTGATAGATTGCCTATTATTGGTGATCAATTTGAAATTATAGATAACATCAAAGGTTACAAGATAAAACAACATATCAAGGTAGTCATGAGACCTTCCATATCTAATAAGACTATCAATTGGTTGGTACTTGATAGTGATCAGTATATTATCCTTTTCTTTCAAGAGGAAGCTAATTTTTTTGCAAGAAATTAGGATAAATTATAGAAGTAATATGATGATCAGGTCATTCAATTGAATTTAAACAAACTTCCAAAGGGGATGATAATACTTGAAATTTATTTTTGTGTTGATGATCAATCTAGAGGAGAGAAAATGAACATGAAAATCAATCAAGAATAGTACTAAAGAGTTTCCATCTTCCATAATAGATTCCTCCACCTTGGTAAGGTATGTAATAAAGAAGATAAGTATGCATTTTTTAAACTCTACTAAAATTTAGAGGACATATTTACATGGGAATACAATAATCTCAAAGGGTTTGATCCTAGTTTTTCACAAGACACTATAGTGTTGATATCTAATGACAAACTAGTTAAGCATAAATAGAGGCCCATAAACCCCAATATAGATCCTCTCATGAGGAAAGAGTTAGCCAAGTTGATAAAGGATAGGATCATCTTCCCAATTAATAATCATTTCAGGTTAAAAAATTGTTTCCTATTAAGAATAAGAATGGGTAAATAAGTTTACATGTTGATTTTAAGGACTTAAACTAAGCTTCACTAAAGGATCACTACCCACTACCTTTAATGGAGTAAATCTTATAAATGGTAGTAGGAGAAAAACACTTTTCCCTCTTTAATGGATATTATGGATACAATCATAATCTAGTGAAAGAGGATTATCAATTCAAGATAGCCTTCACCATTAAATGGGGAACTTATTCCTATAGAAAAATTCCCTTTGATTTAACTAATGCAAGAGAAATGTTTTAGAGAGACATGGACATGGTATTCCAAGGACTAATTAATGATATTATATTAATCTATCTTGATGATATTAAAATATGTTATAAACATGTTGATGATCATATAACTCATCTCAGGCAAGTATTTGAAATATGTAGTTAGTTTGGTGTATCAATAGACCCCAATAAGTTTATTTTTTAGTCCATGAAGGAAATATTCTAGGCCACATTATCTCCAAGGAATGGTGTGTAATTGATCCTAAAAGGGTAATCACCATTCTATAATTATCCTTGCCTAATCACAAGAAGAGGTTATAAAGATTCTTAGGAAAGATCAATTTTTTAGAAAGTTTGTTCTTGATTTTTACAACCTTTCAAAGCCTCTAAATACTATGTTAAAGAAGAACCAAATATTTCACTAGTCCAAGGAAAGGAAAGATAGCTTTGAATAAATTAAACAAGACATAGCATAAGATCCTGCCCTTATACATATAACTTTATCCAAAGACTTTACTTTATATTCCTTTGGAGGTATGAAAATTATTTTAGCTATGCTAGTGTAGAAAAATAATGAATACATAGAAAAAAAATATTTTTACTTAGGTAGGGCATATAAGTTTATGAGGTAAAGTAATCCTTAGTTTAAAAAACAAGTGATGACTATTATAATAAGTTTGAATAATTTTAAACACTTGTTTGTCTAATCATAATGTGCATTTACTTGTCTCTCACCCAAGTGTCAAAGAATTCCTCATAAGCAAAGATTTGAATGAAAAGAGGGAAGGGTGGATTATAAAGGTGATGGAGTATGATGTGGACATTAAGGTCACAAAGTTGGGCAAAGGTAGATGTTTATGTGAATAGTTAGCTTCAGATTTGCATAATGATAATAATGTTGCCTTAGTGATCTAGGATGGACAACATCTAGTTATACCTTGATTACCCACTATTTAGACCCAAGATATGTCAACTTCCTCAAGACTATTGAGTGGCCTCAAGGATTGCATAAGAATAAAAGAAGATATCTTAGATTTGATTCAATCACTTATATTCTTATTGATGGTACCTTGTTTATAATAAACCTTAATAGAGTACTCTTAAGGTTCATAAAACTAGAAAATGTGATCAATATTATCTAAGAATTCCATGATGAACCATTAGGAAGCCATTATTTACCAAAGACTATGATTGTAAAAATCATGTAAGCTAGTTATTATTAGCCAAATATATTCAAATATATGCACTCATGAGTGATAGATTGTAATAAATGAACATTATTTATAGGCAAGTAGAGGTTATCAACCTTACCACTACACACAAGATAATAAAATCAACCTTTTTCATAGTGGGAACTTAACTTCATCAGGATGATAAATCCACCATCAAGTGTAGGATGTAAGTTGATCCTCATAACCACAAATTATTTCATGAGGTGGACAGAGGTAGTATCACTTAAAGAGGCTAATGAAGTATCAACTTTGTATTTATATGATAAAATTATAATGAAATTTAGTTTTGTATCCACCATCATCTCTAAAAATGCATTGGCCTTATTTAGAACTAAGACTAGTGAATGGGAAATCCAGCACAACAACCATCTAAGAACCTCCTCAAACTATTACCCCTAGGGTAATGATCTAGCTGACTCAATGAAAAAATGTTTGATTCACATTATCAAAAAGACCATGGATCATAATCAATGATCCGAACATAAAAAACTCAAGACAACCCTTTAGGTTGATTGGATCATGCTCAAGATAGCATTGGGAATTCACCCTTCATGTTAGTCTATGGGAGGGAAGCTAGGTTTCTTGTGTCCCTCAATTTGCCTTAACTAGAATTCACCTATTAGTTGGAACTACTCAAAAGTGATCGCGTCATAGTGAGATTAGCCAAAATAATGGAGCTTAAATAAACTAGAGTATAAGACATGCACACCATGGAGATTTACTAGGCCCAAACTAAGAATACTTTTGATAAAAAGGCCACTAACAAAAGTTTCCATGAAGGATATTTTGTGCTTAAGTGGGATACAAATAGATCAAAGGCTAAAAATTATATAAATTTTGATGCCTTATGGATCAAACCTTATATAATAACTATATTCAAACCATCCAATTCCTTTAAGCTCTCTAAGCTAAGTGGGGAAGATCTTCCAATCCTTGTTAATGGGATTTATTTAAAACGTTATTCTTGAAGGTTTTTAACATCCTTGTATATAGTATTTTAGTTTCATTTTTTCCTCCAAGTGTCATTGCACATTAGTTAGTTATTCCTCTTTACTCTAAGTGTCTTTGACATAGTTTTGTGCTTCCTTTTCTCTTTTTTGAGGGTGTTTTCAATTCATTCAGAGGTGGTATAAGCATGAAAAACTGACTCTTCATAGATTTGGTAAAATGTCTCCTAATTTTTTTATTAGTAGTGGCCAAGTAGGTTTCATTAGGGTTGTGTTTAAAGGATATATTTATAAATGATTATATGACTCCATACCCAATGGATGCATAAGGCTACTAGTGTAGAGTGCTTATCAGGCAGTCACCCCTTAGAGGTCACCAAGAATATTGACTATTTTTAGTCACCATGGAGGAGCAAGTCCTAGTTCAAGGTTTTAGGTGTAGAGGTATAAGTTTACCAATCTCTATTCAAGTTCAAAAAATGAATAAGGTAAGAAATATTTAGATATTTGATACTTAGCCATTTTTTGGCCTTTGATAAAATGGAGCACAAAGCCTTTACTAAAATAGACCATGAAAGTATTAAAGTTTTACACTTAGTGCATATTTTGGATCTTATTAACCTTATTGAAATATTATCAACCTTCATTTTATCATTTTTGATGAACATAGATCACTCCTAGAGCCTATAAGAATCAAATAATAAAACATAGTTGATTTCATGATTTTTTCCCAGTAGTAATTTCAAGGGAAACTATGGTATAATTGATGGGCCTCGAGTAATGTCTTGATAGGTTACTAGGTTATCAGTATGTTAGGGCTCTATTATAGTCCTCTCAACATCAAATGGTATTCATTCATAGGTCCTAAGCCTATTAAAAAATATTTTATGCCTTATTCAATTCTTCAACTTCACCTAGAGCCTTATGTCAACATTCTATAGCCCATATCCTATTTGAGACTCCTTCAAGACTTAACTTTTCTTCAAAGTTTCATAGGGGAAAATGATGTCAGTAAAATGCTAAAGTAAGTAGGTTAGTGAGATGATGCCACATGGTGGAATCCTAATAACCCAAAGCCCTAGAACCATCTATGCATTTGAATATTTATTAAAGCAGTGGGTTAGAGGGATGGTGCCATCTAGCACAATCTTGGTGACCTAACATCCTAAAGATGTTTATATAATATCAAAGCACCTAGATAAGTGGGTTATCAAGATAATGGCATGTGGCATAATCCCACTCCACCTTAGTATAATTATTTGTAACAAGGTTATGGTTCAATCAACAAATACCACATGATAGTGTTAAAGGTAAAAAACAATCATGGCCTCCTAATTTTTTAGATGAAAAATATGTTTTTAGACTCATAGGTGTCATAAGTGTTAGACCTTTGGTCAAATCAAATAATTCCATATGGACACCTATCATTCTAGAGCATCTCAAACTGATAGGTAAATACTAACACCTATAGGCACCTAACTAATGAGAATCCTCTCAAGATCTAACCTCTTATCAGAACCCTAGGAAATTAAGCATTAATTATGGCTCACCATGTCAAGGTGATAAGGCCTCAAGTGCATAATTATAGGCATAGTCAGTGGATGGTGGGTATTGAGCAAATAAAGAGGGGACATTTGGCAAACCTTGAGTAAGAGTGGGATTCTATAAAATGTTGAGTACATGGACCCCAAGGGAAAATGTTCTCATAGGAGTGGTAGAGCCCAAAATGAGATTGAAGAAGACACGTGGCTAGATCCTACCACAAAAGGGTTTGCTAGCATCTAAATTTTCACTTTTTAAGGTAAATTTGATGGCCCATTTAACATGTTCAGGCATCAAAATCCATGATCAAACCATGTAACTAAATTTATTCAAGTAAATTAATCTTATAGTGTCTCAATATTTAGAATCATGGTGTAACTTAACATAAATATAGATAAAATGATGAGAGGGTAGTGGAATCTAGTTGAATTAATCAAGGGAAAAAATGCATCCACAAGAAGATAAAAGAGAAGTTGTAGGTTGAGGAGACATGGTAAGTAGTTATGTAGGCATGGTCATGGTAATCCAAAAGAGATATTCTCACTTCCTTGACTACCTTCTCTAGTAATGATTCAATAAATAATGACCTCATTAGTGGGAAAGGTAAAATCAACCCTCGCTCTCCATTTTTTTTCCTATTTAAGTTAGCAAAATTGTAATCAGCAAGGGACTCTCTTTTAGCACAAGAACACTATAGAAATTGTTATCTCTAGGATCCCTATTTTTAGTTATGACTATGCTCTACCTTTCTATAATTCTAGATTTTCAATCCTTTTGATTAATATAAGACTAAATTTTACCTTCCTTATGATGATATGCCTATGTGATTTTGATTCTTATTTGATCTACATTTGTGATAGAAGTTATTTTTCCTCTTTTGTGCCCTTTATTTTTACCTTATTATCGATAGGATAAATTTTATACAAGTTGTATGTTGTGTTCACATTGTCTAAGCTAGTGAGTCATTATGGAAACCAACTGATTATATATAATTTAATACCCTTTAGTTTTCCTTTCAATACCCTATGCATAGAATCATAGCCTTCATATGAAATATTGATGTATGAATAGCCTATTTTAAGGAGAGTGTAAGAAATTTTAGTCAATTTTGAGTTATTTAGTTTTATTAAGAAGCTAATATAGGGAGCATAAATCATTAGTGCATCACCTTTTTGAGGTTTTTAGGTTTTACTCCATTCTATTTCTCCATTTTCCTGCAAGTGCATTAGTTTAGAGTTAGTCTAGTTTATCCATAAGAGGAATCCAAACCTTCTCTAGAGGTCCACTCTAACAATAGGTGCCCCACAACCTTAGAGTATTCCCATTGTATCATCTAAATGAGGAAGGCCTGAACAACCTCCTCCAACATGAAATTTATAGTGATAATAGTAAGTGTTTACCCATCCACTAAGGCCTATCCTTGAAAATCCACTTTAGCAGATATTTGTCATAGATTCTAGAGAGCCTCTTTCTAATCCTACACATCCTAGATTGATATTATATGGCACTAAGAGTGTTTCACATAAGACACCAACACATGATTCATACACTCCATGATGGGTTCCCAAAATCCCTAGAGCTCATCATATTTAATAACATAAATCATATACTACACAACATTATTATGATAGTGGCACCTATGGTATATAGGTAAATTACTATTTAGATCTAGAGTTTAGTTTAGTTTAGTCACAACATTATGACACTTTATATTCATAAAAGGTCACTATTCCTATCATAGATATAAGACCCATTGATTATAAATCCCTTGTAGGACTCATCAATTATTATCTTTCTCTCTATTTTTTAAATTCATATGTACTCAAAAATACCAAAAAATCCATAAAATAAAAAAATTAGTACCTATGCATAATTTATGTGGTTTATTTACATTAGTTAATTTGTGATCAATATACTCAGTATTTCTTTATATGCCCAATTTTTATCAAAAATTCTTCACAAATTATACATGAATGAAGTGGAATGTATTTCCATTTATAGACACAATTTTAGGTCATTAAACTATCTAAAACCTACAAATTACAAATAGATAAAAGTTCTCTACCAAGATAGTAGTTCACTATGTTGTCAAATTATATCAATAACATCCTAGTGAACACATTCTAACAATTCTCAAATTAAAACATGTCACATACCTCCTACATATTGTTTATACTTTATCAAGTTCATTGGAGGAATCCTTTTACATAGGTTTTATCATCTTTAGATATCCCTTATTATTCATACCTATTTTCTATACATTGCACAAAATATGTCAAAATTTATTATTTACATTATTATTATCATATTCCTAGATACTTGAGTTACTAAATATATTGATGTAGTGAATTACTAATGTGGATCAATTATATATTCATGCATATTTTTTCATGTTTACTTTTACTGATTCGTGTCTTGTGCATATTCTCTATTGGCTTGAGGCCATTTTTATAGATCATGAATAATTATATATTTAACTTAAGAATGAATTATTACATAATCTATTATATATCCAAGAAGATACCCAAACAACCTCCTATAATATAGGAAGGAGGATTAACAAATAAACCTAGAATAGTCTTCAGGTGAAATAATATTATAACAAATTAAAAATAATGTGTTATGGTGAATTAATAACCATTTATATCAATCTAATATTCTCCCCCTTAATTCAAAATATCTTGAATAAACAAGAGATATATTCTCTACATGCCTAAAAATTTTCAAATGTAGTGACTTAGTGAAGACATATACACATTGTTCTTTTGTTGGGAAATATTAGAACTGGATGTTGTGTTGTTATACATATTTGTGTATGAAATGGACTTACACACCAATGTGTTTTGTGCATTAATGAAATATTGGATTATGAACAAGTTTTATAAAACCCTTATTTTTATAGTATATGATGGTATATTTCTTTAATGGTACTCCCAATCCTTCTAGTATATGATGTAACCACATCACTTTGAAGATAGCTCCTTCTGAAACATGATATTTTGATTTAGTAGAAGATCGATAAACATGTTTTGTTTATTTCTCCCCCAAGATATGGGACTATATCCCAAAATGAATACATATTTATAAGTGGATTTTCTATCATCTATATTTCTTACATGATCTACATCTAAATATCCTATCAAGAAAAAATTATCATTATTCTTATATTCTAGTCTAAAGTCCATTGTACCCTTGATATATATCAATACTCACTTTGTTTATATCTAGTGAGACACCTTCAACTTCTGCATGAACCATGAAAGATAGCTAAAAAAATAGCTAACGTTTAACCTAGTATATGTTAATTAAATAATACTCCCAATTAACTATCAATAGAGAGAAGTATTTACTCACGGTGATGGATATGCATGAGACAACTAAAGCCTAGTCTTCATAGGTGTAAAAATTATGTTATTTTACATCATCATAAATTTATTGAGTGTTATATTGGAACATTTCATTTGGGGCACAAATATGTTGTGTTCTTTTTACCATAATTTTATCTAAGATAATAGTGTAGAAGCCCAAGATCTACCATGTTGAATGATTGGTTAAGATATTTCTTCATTGCATTTATCATCTTCACTAAACTACAAATGATGAATAGATCATAGGCATACACTAAAATAGTCATAATCTCTCCCCATTTTTATTTTAGGTAGATATTTGGATCATATGGACTCTTCTATAATCCATGTTGAATGAGATGTTCATCAATTTTTATGTACCAGGATTGGGGAGATTATATGAGACTATACAAAGATTTGATGAGTTTACATACTTTTAATTTATTACTAGAAGTGAAAAAACCTTTTGGTTGTGTCATGAAAACTTAATCTTATAGATCTCCATTGAGAAAGGGACTTTTTACATCTATTTGGTGGATCCCCCATCCAAATTGTGAAGCTAGAGCAAACATCATTCTGATTGTCTTGATCTTGGCCATAGGAGCAAATGTCTCATAATCGATGCCTTCTTTTTGTACATATCTTTTTAATATGAGTTGAGCCTTGTGCTTGTCAATACTACCATCATCTTTGTATTTAGTTTTGAATACCCATTTACAACTGATTATCTTTTTCCCTATGGAATATCTTCAAGATATCATGTTTTATGTTTCATTAGTGATTGAAATTATGCATGTATGACATCCTTCCATGGTTTATACTCTAGGTCTTATTGAAATATAGAGGGATCAATAGATTCAAAAAGTGTGCTCATTAGGGCCAAATTTACCTCTTCCCAAGTCATGTTGGAAGTCCTTAGTCTAATTATTGATGTGTCTAGAATTATATCTAGTTTAGCCTCGCTTAATGTACTTATATATCATTTAGGAATATGTTGAGTGGTTCTTGTGGGTGATGGAGCTACACCATTATTCCCATCACTATATTCATTTGTTATATTCCCATATTTTTCATTCTCTATGGGACCTATTGGTATACCAAGTGAGCCTTTCGAAAGATCCTTTTCTTCTATCTTCTAAAAAAACTCAACATCCTTTCTTGTGTATATTTTCTTGGTATTTATATCCATTTATCTATAGGCAAGTTCATCTTCACTCTACCCTAATAAGACATAATTTTATGCTTTCATATAAAGTTTAGTCCTTTCCACTTTAGGAATATGGATATTGGCTTTGCATCTAAAAACTCAAATATGTGTTATAGATGGATTATGTCCTAAACATGCTTCTTGTGGTGTTACTCCATAAAGAGCTATAGTGGGAAATTTTTTGAGTAGATAGACTATGGTTTTGATTTATTCTACCCAAAATAATTTTTTAAAACCTGAATCATGTAGCATAAATCATGTCATTTCCACAATAGTATGATTCCTCCATTCAGTAACAACATTTTGTTGTGGTGTATGTAGAGGTGTCATTTGATGATGAAAGGCATTTTATTTCAAAAATACTTTAAATTCATTACTAGTGAATCCAACCCCATGATCTAAGTAGAGGGTTTTAATGTTTCGACTAGTCTCATTTTCAATAGTAATTTTGAACTATTAGAAAGTTTTAAAGACTTGGATCTTTCTATTTAGACAATAAACCCACATTTTTTTGGAAAAATCATCATCAAAGAGTATGAAGAACTTAAACCCAACATGACTAGGTGACATCGATTTGTACATATTAGTATGCACTTGACCAATATGTAATTTTCTAAAATGGAAGTCTATGTTATTGGCCTACTAAGCAATGTTGACATTTGTTTCTACCATTTTTGAGAGATGGAAAACATATTACCACATTATAATGATGGAGTTGTTTGAGATATCTAAAACTAATGTGACCAAACCTTATATGCCACAATTATTCTAAGGTTATGTATGTTACCAAAAGTGTTTGATTATTTGTCTACACAAAGTCAAGTTAAAACATTTTCCCAAATCATGATGTTTATTCAACATTTTTTGAGAATTTTGACTTATCTTTAATCAAATACATATTTTTACCACCTTTATAGTCAAATCCAAACTTGAGGTTGTGGTCAAGTAACTAACCAACTGATAGAAGATTCTTTATGAGTCTTGGAACATACAAGACATCTAAGATTTTATGAGCATTATATCCAAGTGGTGAATATATGTTACTAATACCTTGAACATGGTAGGATGAATCATCATCCAAAGAAACATGATTTCATTCATAACTAATCTTATCTTCCAGTCATGTGTCGAGTGGCACCTAAGTCAACATATCAAATAGAAATTTATGATGTTGATTCTTCATGAGACTGTGTATTATATAAGAAGTCCACATTTGAAGTGGTTTATTCTTATTCGACAAAGTTATCTTGATAATTTTATTTATTATTTTAATGACATTTATTTTGTTATTTTCCTTTTTGTGGATGAGATAATTTTTTATTATTGGGATGCTTGTTTATTGAAGAGCCTTGTGTAAATGAGTTATACCAAAAATCCTTAAGGTCATGGCCTTTCCTTCCACATATAAGATAAGATTTCTATTTTTTATTCCCTTATGTATTATGTTGATGACCTTGATTTGGTTTAGAATACTTGATTTTCTTATTACTTTTATTATTATTAGAGGTAAGAGCTTGTTCTTTTGATTCTTCTTCTTCTATATGCATAGACTCTTCTTATTGTAATATGTTTACTATTGATGATTTAAAATTATGCTTGTTCTAATATCAAAAATGGGAAGTTTCAAGATGTGGGACCTTGCGACTTGAAATGACCTCCATATTTTTAAGAAGCTAGTTTTTATATATATCAAGTAGATACTGAGGAAAGGGATAGGAATTTTAATCATAAACACAAATGCAAGAAATAAAATCTAATCTATGGTGATGCACTTGAATTTAAGTCAACCTTAATCCTAAGCATAGTGAGACTATATGTAAGATTCATTTACATTTAAGAGCAAACAAACGCATGATCAATGTAAAAGATAGAAACAATAGAAACAGAGGCTCACAACATAGACTACTTTTGTAGTGATACAAAAAATGTCAATAAAGGCATATGATTCAATCTTATTATTTGAATCTTCCAGTCACATAAGAGGCACATAAACATGCACAGTTATATAAACTTTTCAACTCAAGAAAAGTGAGACAAAAGCAAATGACATTCCTAATCACAGCTCTAGAAAGTCTACATCCTAGACTACTTTTGCAAATGACACAAAAAATACTAATAAAGGCATAGGATTCAATCTTCTCATTAATTCTCTAGTCACATAAGAGGCACAGAAACATGCACAATTACATAAACCTTACAACTTAAGAAGATAGAACAAAAGTAAATGATATTACTAGTCACAGCTCTAGAAAGTCTACACTCTTTACAATAATTATTTCTCAAAATTCTCTATGATCTCTGATGATTCCTCCTCTGGTGTTATTTACACCCTTATTTATAGCCTTGGATTCACTCTAGATTGTTTGCTTATTACCAATCTAATGGCCCAACAGAAATCTAATCGAATAGGAAGTATCTAACAGAAGATGTTTTATAGATTCTAAAATGCTTTGTCTTCTAGCAGTTCATTGGCTGAAATAGATTGTAGGATGATCCTTTCTCTTAAAATCTAGGTAACACTTAGCCATTTTCTTGAAAACCTTCTTATTAATTTAGGAGACACTAGAGGATGACACTTGGCATGTTTCATATCACCTTTCAAATACATGCGGTACTTTTTGCATTACTTATACTCTTTTGTGTCTTTGCTCAGGGGTGTTCTACCTTTAACACTTGTCGCAATCTATTTCATCAAAACTTCAATAGCTTAAAATAAAATAAGACCCATAGCATTTCTTCCTTGAGTAACTTTAAAAGTGACACAAGAATAGGTGTCAATCTATGCTACTTCATTAAAGGACACATGGCAATCTCTGCTTTACTTATTTGGGGTTACGTGGCAGTCTCAGCTTTACTTAGCTACCTTTTTAGAAACCTGCTAAAGATGACACATGGCAGTCTCTACTTTACTCTATTTATACCATAGAAACAAATAGGTCTCATTTCATATTTACATAGACAGTGACACTTGGTGGCTTTTGCTCACTTCAAAAACAACACTTAGGACCCACCACAGTCTTTGCTATGAAGATAATTTGGATCGCGACACATGGTGGCTTCTACTCTCTTTTGCTGGGGTATGTGGCATCTTCTGTCACTTTTAGAAAAGAAAAATTGAGACCTTTTATGACTGCCACTTGGTGGTTTCTACTTGATCCTGATACTTAATTTGTTAAAACTTTTCACTGAAGAGAGATGAAATGTGGGTGCTGATATGAAACTGTGGATGATGACACTTGGCACGTTCCATTGAGTCATTATGAGATATGTGGCCCATTCTGACCAACTCATAGAAAATATGAAAGGTGCCTCAGATGATGACACTTGGCAGTTTCCACTTGAGAAAATATGCCTCGGATGATGACACTTGTCAGCTTCTCCTTGATCCTGACACAAACAAAAAATGAATCAAAAGGAAAATAGAGCCCGTGCTCTGTTTCAAAACTCTGCCATCTCAGACCAAAGTATGTGAAGACAAAATTTCACAGTGCATGACTAAAAAAATAGAATGAAACATAGAGTAAATTTTTACTCTACAATTATTGGCGACCCCAAGGAATTTTGAGCTTGCTCAAAAAGAAACCACAACTCCCGCTAGATCAAAATTTCAAAATTATAGCTTTAGCAATGCTGTTTGGTAGGTAGACCACTCATCATTAGATAACCCTTGCTTACTCTATAATTCATTAAAGGCTAAATCATGGTTAATAATATCCTTGTGTGAAAAATGTTACATGATTTGAACCATAGCCTTCAATTTGAATTCAAGCTGGGAAATAAGAACCAAGATAGCTTCTACTTCAGGGACTGATGAATCATCCCTTAAATCCTGGAAAATTGTTTGATCATTCTATTTGGCCAACAACAAAGGTTCAATTTCTTCTACCATCAGCATGGTGTTGTCATCAAGAAATAGAGAAGGAAAACCTAATTATACTAGATCTTCAACATGCTATTTCATTTCATTGATTTCTTCCTTCATGACATCTAGAATCTCTCTACAACTGGTGGCTACAGAATTTCAATTGAGAACCTCATTTACTTGCTTGGCAATGACCATTCTATCATTGATTCTTGTTGATGACAACATTGCATCTATTGCATCATAAAGTTTTTGTAGTAATGTTTGTGAGTCCATTACTCTCCTAGAGACTATATCCAGAGTGTTTACAACTGAACTCTCCACCTTTTTGCACTATTTTTATTCATTTAGCAGGAAGGTGAGAGATGGCCTGAGTTGAATTATCTCTAAAGATATTCTCTTCCACATGGATTCGTATAGCTCCTTTACCAGATTTAATACTCTGACATTCCTTGGCCTATTGGCCAACTCTAGTGTCAATTGTGTTGTTCTCTATTGCTCTGCTTGAAATTGGGCTTGTATGATTGTAGTATTATTCTATTCAGCCAGAAAATTTTATTTTAATTGGGTAACTTGCAATAGGTTTTCCTCTTATTTTCCTTGCAATGTTGTCTTTTCATGCCTTAGGGTTGTCACCACATCTTTTACCTGTGTGAGCGCTACTTTTAAAGAATCATTTTGGGCCTGAACTGCCCAATGAGTCTAAAGAGAAATAGTATTTTGCAAATGTTTATTCAAATTCTCTATTTCATTATATTTTCTATTGATCTCTGAGGTCAAACTTTTATAGTTTTCCTTTTCCTTGGCTAGCTCAGCTTCCATCTTATGTAGTCTCCTTGATATCTTCAAGTAGTCTTTAGTAACTATAGAAGTGGATTCAGTTAGCAGCTCAATTTTGTCTTGTGGCCTGAAAAGGGACATGTTGATGGCCACCATATTCATTGTGTAATCCTTTAGGTGCATCTACTCAATTGGCTTTATTACATTTGGTGACAAATGAGTCACTATCAATTACTGTTGGATGGGGTCAAATTGTGACCACAAATGGGGTGTAGCCAATGTTTTATTTTCCTTAATCTCCTTTTTTTCTCTCTTCAAGCTTTCCTTGCCTTCTTAGCAACATCTACTTGGGTTTAGAAGGTAGAAGGAGAGGCAATATGCCCACCCACAAAAGGATGTCCTTGTGGTAGACCATATTGAATAGCCAATTATTGGCTATGGGTAATCTGAGGGGAAAGTTTCTTGGGAATAGAAGGGGGAAATGAGGTAATGTTAAGGCTTGAGGTGGCACAAATGGGGCAATGTGAGAAATGGGAATGATAGAAGTGGTAAGAGATGTCATATAGCTAGATGAAATCATCATGCCAATAGGAGAAGAAATAGACTAAGAAGGAGAGGGAGGAATAATACTTACCTGAGGAGCAATTATAGTACCCTGTAATTGGTGTTGTGAGGTGTTTGTCTCCTCTTTTTGAACCAAATTGAAATTGCACCCTCTTTCATTTCTTGGGTGTCTCCTCTTTTGGTTGCATCCTTTTTCCTTCCACATCTACTTCTTATGGAGAACTGGGAATATCTATAACCATTATTGATGGGGAAGTTTGTGGTGGTGTAGGCACCACACTCTTTTGCTTTTCCACGATGTTGAGAGATTGGGGCCAAACTGATATAGTTACTATAGCTGCAGCTTGCTCTGAGGCTTGTGACTCTTGGCTTAACCTAGCCCTAGTTTCTTACTCCTCACCTAGTGTTAGCAAATTACTTATTTTTGGGCTAGATACAGGGGAGAGATGGCACTCATCCCATAGTTCTTCCCATCTCTCATCTGTGTCTACGTTCCCAAAAGAATGGGTTGTTTGAAAAAATTCCTACTTATATTTCTAGTAGGCCTCTATCTTATTAGTATCCCAATCTTTATTCTTTAACATCCTCCTTAAGCTAGAAGTCATTCTGACTTTAGGATCATAATCTCTCTGCTTAACATAGAATGTTTCCCAGGGTCTATTTTGTGGAAGGGGCAAGTTTGTTAACTCAACATAAAACCTAGGAGTGTCTTCCCTAGGATTTTTCTTGGTTTCCCAAAAAGGGTGGCCCTCATGTTTAATTTTGATTGCGAATCTATTAGTTCTTATCTAGGAATCTATGAAATCATTTGGGTCATAAACCCATTTGTCCTCTATTAAAAGGAAACCCAGAAAGGCTAGCTTTCTGAGCAACACAACTTCATTGTCTCTGGTTTCCAAAACCATGTTGGTTGTCATTCATGGTAGATTATACATTTTTCTTTTAATCTTCCCAAAACCAAATTCATTATCAACTATGGATACCTACCTAGTGACCTCTAGGAATGCTAACATAAGAGTTAAAATCTTAGGTAGTAATATTGGTTCCCCAAAAAAACTAGGGTCTCTTATAATGGTGTGGTGGGATCCAAAATAGAAATCACAAGGAATTGGGCAACTAGCCAAAAGATTTGAAACACTTAGGAATAATCTAGTCATAACTAGTTCGGGACTGAGGTGGCAAAAAGCAAGGGTAACAAATAATTCCCAGAATTCATATGGGTCACTAGTCTTTGACAAAATGTGTGTCCATGTAGACACAAGAATGGTCCTTTGGAGATCAAAATCTGGGTCATACATGTTAAGATACATATGTTGGGAAAGAGGTCAAAGTTCTGAAAAAGTTGAGGTGGAACAAATAGGAAGAATACCTGAACAATCCTTTTGATTTGAAATGGGCCAGTTATTCTACCGTTGAGAAAGCAATTTACTCAAAAAAGTTGAGCTGATACTTCTAGGTTTTGTCAATGGTCTTTAGCCTAAAAAGGATAGTCATTTATTCTGCATACACTGTCATATCATCTTTCATGCCAAAGATGAAAACCATCATAGAAAATGCATCTTGGCTAGCCTATGAAAATTAGGCTCTTGGTGTAGGGAGTGTGGGCACCGTAGAGTCATCATCACCCATTTGTAATTTGGATCTCAAGAACCTTGACTGAGTGTTGATGTTTGCCCACATTCTTTGCATTTTAGCAAATAGTGGGAAATGTGGCTGTACTATCATGATATAGGGCTAACATATCCCTGATATCTTGCAATGTGATTTGTACTGTGAATGGACCTCATTGAATGGTGCATGAGGGTGCATAGAGAAAGTTTGCACATAATTCGACTAGGTTGGAGCATGAATGCATAGCTGGGACAATGAATTGTGTTAGCTATGAAGTCCATATCCTCATGGAAAATGTTTCATATTGTCCTACTCTGGTCCTCTATAGACACCTTTGATGTGCCCCTTCTCTAAGAGTTTTGCTACTAGCTCTCTGAAGAATTGGGTCCATGATGCCATCTGTATAATCTTTTATTTTTGCTAGATCACTTACTTGACCACCTTTAGGAAACTTAGTCTATAGATAGGTCTTTAATGGCTATGTGGGAGCTGAAGCATATGACTTGCTCTCAAGAAACTTATCAAGAGACTCATACATCCTAGCTCCTTGTTTTGAAGATTGTGCCCCCTCCATCTCTATATCTTCTCTATGGTAACTTGTATGAACTTTTGTAAAATAGAAATGCTTTTACTGAAGCAATTTTACTAAGTACTAAAAATGCAAGTAGCAAGATATTTTTGTAGATGTAGGAATGTTTGAGAACTTGTAAGTTTTAACTCTTGCTAAGAGGTATTTATTGATCTATCAAGTCTCGAAATGACATTAAACTTAGATAATTATTAGCATATCCTACTCAATCTTTATGGAACAATGAGATAGACACGTTATGCAAGTGGAAGTGCAAGGTACCTTGGGGATTTCTAAATATTTGGGAGACATTCAATGTATTGGAGGATTTTGAAATTTTTGAAAATTATGAGCTATGGACTACGTGTTCAAAGAACACTTATTTAAAAGAAAAGCAAGAAAACAAAAATGGGAAAACAAAGCAATACAGAAAGGGGAAACTATCTAACTATAATAACCAAGTATATTTGCCTACCTCCCAAATCAAAAGGAAGATTTTTGAAGTATCCTTTATGACACAGAAACTTATGATGCCCAATAAGTGATTGAATGGTATGAAACTCTGATGACTTTCTCTTCTTGTTTGCCACCTTAATTTGCCTACATCTGAATGAATTAGAGTCAAACGTGTCCCCAACATATACATACTCTTCTTGTTCTTTAAAGCTTATTGAATGCTGATTTTGTATGTTGTCATGTCTCATCAAGAAATCAAGGTCTGTTGGCTCTTCACCCTGTGTCTCTTGACATACATCATTTTTTGGATTATCTCCTTCTACCTCATGCTTGGGTTCCATTTCATGATCATCCTCTTTGATTACTTCAAAAATATCATCTTCAATTTTACCAACCTCTTCAAAGAACAATTTTGACATTTTGTAGCAATTTTACATATTTATTTGAGTTTCAATGCTACCTTCTCCACCTAAAGCCAACTCACAGCCTTCTTGAAGAATAGTGTAACCTACCTCAATGACTTCAAACAATTCATTCAAAACATGATAAAAAATTATCTCTTTTTCATTAGAGATAGAGGCAAAAGTTTGTGACTTGTCCTCTAGTTCATCAAAGGGTGTACCTATGGTGATTTCTTCTTCATCTGCACTCATGAAATCTTTTTGACTAGCCATGAACTGAGTATACTCCTCTTTACTTGCTTCCTTCAAAATATATTCCTCTTTAAAAAGGGATGCATAAGGAGACTGATGGTTATACATATGCGAAAGAGGAGATAAGTTTTGAGCTAAGATCGAATTATTCTCTTCTTTCCATTTTTCCATCACTTCATCTATATCTTTTTGCATAGGCTCCTTTCTAAGGTCTAAAATCTCTATCTCTCTTTCACTAAGAAATCTCATTTTTTCCTCTAATTCCTCAATTTGTTTAGCTAGACTTTCTTGAAAGAGCCTTTCTTGGAGCTCATAGGAATTATTAGATAAATGGGGAGTGCATGAAGGTTGCCATGAAAAACAAGGAGATTATTGAGGAAGGGTGTGAGAGACTTAAAAAGGACTAGCATCATTTTGTATCTCACACTGTTGGATAATGTCTTTCTCCTTCTTTCTATCCCATGATTCCATTATTTGTTCCCAACTCATGACCTTAGGTCTAGGAATTTTCTCTTGGGAAGATGGGGTTGCAAGGTGAAGGGGAAGTGAGGGTTTGGAGTCCAATTTCCTTGCTACCAACATAGATTGATATTTTTTTAATTTTGCCAATTCAATTTGTTTATCAAGATTGGCCTTAAATGCCAAATTTACTATTTCAAAACTTTTCTCAACATGATTGGGGAAAGAACCATGACAGGCTCAACTTGGCTCCTAAGCAAGGGTTGGGTATGTTTGATATGAAACTTCAAGCAGTAGATATGTAGGTTTATAGATTTGGTAAGGCTGTCTCTCATGAATACTTAGCTTCTCTTTCAAAGATGCAATTAATCCACTCACATCCAACATCTCATATGTAAGCCTTTGCCAATTTTCTCTTTCAATGGGATCCCATTTACTTTTAATCAGATCTCATGCATTTCTTACTTGATAGATGACATGATTAGGAATTTTTTGGCCGCATCCCTTTCTATTTTCAAACTCTAATACATATTTTTTATATCCCAGTAATGCTTGTTTGAAGGTGGAAATGAGATTAGGTTGAGCATGGGAAGTAACATATTGGGAAGACTGGGCATAAGACTGATATAGCTCATGACAGGGCTGAGGCTGGTCATATCAGACCTATGAAGGGCAAAAATTATAACCATATGCATCCTTATTGCTTGATGTGATTCTAGGAGCAACTTGATCTTGATTAAAAATATATGAAGGGGCATAAGACCCATAGCTCTGAGTAAAAAAATTATACATACCAAATAGTGATTTCTTCTTGACTTTGATTTTTTGAGGTAATCAATGATGACAAAAGATTTAGATCTTATTACTGATCCATAACTCTAACTCCTTGTAGCTCTCTAGTTCATATTATCTTGAAAGAAACTTCAATATTGGTCCCACTAGGCATGCCAAAAATTGTTGATGATTTAAAATTGTGCTTGTTTTAATATCAACAATGGGAAGTTTCAAGATGCGGGACCTTGCAACTTGAAACAACCTCCAAATTTTTAAGAAGCTAGTTCTTATATATATCAAGTAGATACTGGGAAAAGGGATTGGAATTTTAATCAAAAACACAAATGCAAGAAAGAAAATATAATATATGGCAATGCACCTCAATGTAAGTCAACCTTAATCTTGAGCACAATGAGACTATATGTAAGATTCATTTACATTTAAGAGCAAACAAGTGCATGATCAATGTAAAAGATAGAAACAATAGAAACAGAGGCTCATAGCATAGACTACTATTACAGTGATACAGAAAATGTCAACAAAGGCATAGGGTTCAATCTTATTATTTAAATCTTCTAGTCACATAAGAGGCACAAAAACATGCACAGTTATATAAACTTTTCAACTCAAGAAAAATGAGACAAAATTAAATGACATTCCTAATCATAACTCTAGAAAGTCTACAGCCTAGACTACTTTTACAAATGACATAGAAAATTCCAACAAAGGCATAGGATTCAATCTTCTCATTAATTCTCTAGTCACATAAGAGGCATAGAAACACACACAGTTACATAAATGTTTCAACTTAAGAAGATAGAACAAAAGCAAATGATATTACTAGTCACAGCTCTAGAAAGTCTAAACTCTTTACAATAATTCTTTCTCAAAATTATCTATGATCTTTGATGATTCCTTAGTGTTCTCTACACCCTTATTTATAGCCTTGGATTCTCTCTGGATTGTCTGCTTGTTCCCAATCTAATGGCCCAATTGAAATCTAACCGAACTAGAAGTGTCTAACAAAAGATATTTTATAGATTTTGAAATGCTTTGTCTTTTAGCAATTCATTGGCTAAAACAGATTGTAGAATGCTCCCTTCTCTTAAACACTAGGTAACACTTAGCCATTTTCTTGAAAACCTTCTTATTACTTTAGGAGACATCGAAGGATGACACTTGGTGTGTTCCATAGCACCTTTCGAAGACATGTGGCACTTTTCTCATAACTTATACTCTTTTGTGTCTTTGCTCAGGAGTGTTCCACCTTTGACACTTGTCACAATCCATTTCCTCAAAACTTCAATAGCTTAAAAGAAAATAAGACCCACAACATATCTTCCTTGAGTAACTTTAAAAGGGACACAGGAATAGGTGTCAATGTTTGTTGCTTCATTAAAGGACACATGGTAATATTCGCTTTACTTATCTAGGGTTACATGGCAGTATCCACTTTACTTAGCTACCTTTTTGAAAACCTATAGAAGATGACACATGGCAATGTCTGCTTTACTCTATTTATACCATAGAAACCAACAGGTCTCATTTCATATTTACACAAACAACGACACCTGGTTGCTTCCGCTCACTTTAGAAACAACACTTAGGACCCATCACGATCTTTTTTATGAAGATAATTCAGATTGTGACATGTGGTGGCTTCCACTCTCTTTTTCTAGGGTATGTGGCATCTTCTGTCACTTTTAGAAAATCAAAATTGAGACCTTCCATGACTGCCACTTGGCACTTTCTACTTGATCCTGATACTTAGTTTGTTAAAACCTTTCACTAAAAAGAGATGAAATATAGGTGTTGATATGAAACTATGGATGATGACACTTGGCACATTCTGTTGAGTCGCTATGAGATACATGGCCCATTCTAACCAAATCATAGAAAATATGAAAGGTGCCTTAGATGATGACACTTGGCAATTTTTTCTTGAGAAAAGATGCCTCGAACGATGACACTTGTTAGCTTCCACTTGATCCTGACACTTAGACAAAAATGAATCAAAAGGAAAAAAGAGCCTGTGCTCTATTTCAAAACTCTGCCATCTCAGACCAAAGTATGCAAAGACAAAATTTTGCAGTGCGTGACTAAAAAAATAGAATGAAACATAGAGTAAATTTTTACTCTACATTTACCAATTTGGAAAAAGATGGTTTTAATTCTATGATATTAAAAGTAATCACAAATATCCTATAGAAGGTTGGTAGTGCTCTCAAGGTAATAAGTACAATAGATGCATTTGATACTATCTCACCCAATGTTTGGAGTGAAGCCCTCAAGGTTGCAACACTTTGTAGAAAAGATTCCACTTTATCACTTGACTTTAATTTGAGTGAATGAAGTTAACTATGAAAATGGGGAATAATACCCTAATTTTTATACTCAAAGACTAATTGTAACTTATCCCAAGTGTCTTTAGCTATTGTGGCCTCATAGATATGATGTTGTACCTCATCCAATACCCTGAACATTATTATCAATTTGACTTATAGTTTTCTTTTTAAAACTTACACTATTGATTAGTGTCATTGGGTAGGTGAATGTGTCATTGATAATAGGACAAAGGTCTTCAAATTCCATATGTGTCTTTATTTTTTTTTCTAAGTGGCATAGTTGTCACTGTGCAGAAGTTATGAGTTTGGTAGAAATAATTTTGGGCCATTTCTTGCTAGTGTAGAATCTAACCAAAGGTGATCGATTGATTCCTTATCACTCCATGTATCAAGGTCTCCATATATATATATATATATATATATATATATATATATATATATATATATATATATATATATATATATATATATATATATATATTATCAGTCTGATATACCAAACCTTTTTTATATGTTCCCTTACTTTATACATGTTGGTACATGGAAGAATATCATCCTTTCTTTATACCCATAGTACGTGAAAGAAGCACAAACATACATGAAATAGAATGATAGATGGTACTTAGTTAGTACTAAAATAGATTGGACCAATCATTAGCACCTAATTAGATGGAATTTTTCATACATGGTTGTAATTTCCCTATATACATGGAACTTCCAATTATCATGATTTATGCCTTTCAATCAAATCAAATAGGTAAAATGGAGGGATGACTCACTGAATGTTTAACCTTATTTTTCCATGAGGGTTTAGAGGGATAATTACCAAAAATCATTTTTATAACTATGTTATGTTATGTTTTTAATAACTCAATAGCAATGGCTTTACTCATAAATGTGAGTCAAAGGCATAGTTGTGACTAAACACTATGATTGTGCATAAATGCACTATTTTGTGTTTTTACTTGAAAAAAAAATATTACAATGCTTGGAGAATAAATTATTATAGTTAATGTAAAAACACTAAATCTATTTTATAAAATGATATCCCCCCTTTAAAAATATGTTTTTTCTCTTTGGCCTCTTTTGAAAAAACAATTATGACTTCTATAGTTAAATTTAGTTAGTTGTAAGTAAGTTTAGCATAATTACTAAATTTGGGGTTTTGGCTAAAGCTTTTGTTTTCTTCCAAAAAATGATTTTGTGGGATTTACACCTCCCAAATAGTCTTTATCAAAAATACTTCTCACCAACCCAATTAATCACTCTTTCAAGTTCACAAATGACAAAACTTGTATTTAAATCCTTAAAAAACTACAAATCATACCTTAAGAAGGGGCTGAGAAGTAGCTTCCAGATGACCATACAAATTATTGAAAAGTTGTATGTCACACATTCACATGAAATATGGGATATTATATTATGTCCCCCAAGAATAAGATTTCTAATTTTTTAAAATTACAACCTCAAATTAGAATAAAACCATACGAGTATGCAAAATCTTAGGATAATTTTTAAACTCTCTATTTTAGCATTCCAAAACACTATACGACATGGTAAAAAAATATAAAAATCTTATGTTAAGTGAAATGTATAATATTCACCAAACCAAATGTGTAATCAAAATTCAAAAATATGTTTTGTATGGCCTGTACTAATCAAAAACCATATGGTTGTAGGTAGAATTCAAAAAATAGTTAGTAGGTTTAGCCTTCAAAAGATTATACGACCTACTCCAAATTATATTTTTCAAATTGGATATGATACTGATTTAGATGGCTATGACCTTATAAGATAAAAATCAGGTTTTATAAACTATATAGATAAAAATGATCAGAAAGATGCAAAAATTTGCAAAAAAATAATTCAAATAAGAGAGATATGATGAGAGAATGATTTAAAATTGGGACATAGAAATAAAAAACATGAACAAGTTATGTAATGGCTAAGGTATAGGATTTTTTAAATGAGTTATTGGAGAGTGAGAGCATGAGATTCTCTATTCTTTCTTTTGATTTTAGTATGAAGGTGCCTTAGTGCCCCACCTCTTATTTTCCTCAAAATCAAAATCCTACTCTGAAACCAAATATAGAGCACGAAAAATCATATATTTAGATAAAGAATGAATTATTACTTAGGATATTATATATCCAATAATATATCCAAACAACCTCCTATAATATAGTAAGGGGGAATAAAAAATAAACATGAAATAGTCTTCGAGTGAAACAATATTATAAGAATAATAACATGATATGGTGAATTAATCACCATTTGTTTAGCTCTAATAATTTGAACATGTCATTATGTGTGGGTCTAGGCCTATTTTATGTTTTTTTTTTTTTTTGAGATAAATTTGAATATGTCCATTTTATGTGGCCTCTTCTCCTTCTATTGCATGCTTTGTGTGATTTATGTGTTCTCTAGTATGTGTGTGTCATGGCCATCACACTTTTTAAACATTTTATGCTTAGTTTTTTATTCCATGATGGAAAATGTTCATCTTCCCTATTTCTTTATGCCATGATCAATATCATGTGTCCCTCCCCAATTAGTTATATTTAACTTTTAGTACTTAGATTTGATCACTTATATGCTTAATTCATTGCTAAAATTTATATTGATAATGCCACTATATATGCATGTTTACACATGCATCTTATATTAATAATTTTATAAATTTACATATTTTAATAAGATCTCTCACATTACTTTTTATTTTAAGTGGTTTTTCATTCTTAAAAACTCATGTAGAAAGAGGGGGCATACATAGTGGTTTATCTTAGAGACTACTCTCTTAAAATTTATTAAATATACATACTTTTGTAGGTTTCACACATTTTATCAAGATTCATACCCAAAAATCATCCAAAAAGTAGTTTTAGACAGTAATGTTCCATTTGGATAAAGGTGCAAGCTAGTTGTGTCCAAAATATTGGGTTCTTATTCCAATAGGCAAAAAAGTCATTTTATAGAAGTTATTAGAATCAAAAATAGTAAAAGTTAGTTTACAAAAAGTACCCAATCATAGTTTTTATAAATATACAAAGGTTTGTCTCATATTTGCTCAGTTTGGTGACATCATTCATAACATGTGTTCTAAGTTATCACAAATATTTTTTTCTTAGAAAATCAATGATATTACTCAAGTATAAAATCCATATACAAGAAAATATCATATTAGAGGCATGTTTTTAGCACATGTCCTCCTCATTACTCAATTTTTCACTAATTTCATAGAAGGATTGGCAATTCATGTTGTTTTCCATACCTTATACACTAGACTCAGATCATACTATATTTTGCACTAGAAATGAGCCTTGTTCCATATGAAATGGTTGCTCACCTTTTTCACTAGTTTTTTCACCAAATAATCCATTGTAATTCATCTAGGGATTCTAAACTACTTCATTACAATGGGTATGCAATGATGGATTCAAGCACACATTGAGTTCTTAAGCACACTCATCTATCAATTAGGATTGGGGCATGCATAGTCCAATCCAAATTCATCAATGAAGAAGAAATAACCAAGTGTTATACCCTCTTATAATAACTTGAAAGTGATACTTTGATGTTAAGAGTGTCACTTGAGTTACCCTATTCCTAGATTAGCCCTATACCTATCCTAGAGCCTTAGAGACACTTTTATAGTCACTAAATAAACCACAATCACTATAGTTAGCCAAAACATAGTATCAAAACTATCTTCTTAGATCCCAACCCAAATTGATTAGAATTAATAAGTGGACATTAGCACCACATTTGGGATACTATAGCCATATGGTGTTAGTGTCCCCAACTAGGCATTGTATGTAATCAAAAATGAATTATGTCTATGAATTAATCCTAGATAGGATAAGATATATCATACCTACACTTTTTATTGGGGATATAATTTTTAAGTAAAATCATAACCAATATGGGGATTTGTTAGACTTGATTAGGGTATTACTTGTATCACTTAGTAAAACACATCATTCTAGGAAGGGTTTCAAATCCTAAAGTCTAACACAATCACATAACAACCCTAATGGAGTCTTAAAGTTTAAAATTTTCACTCTATTTTAACAACAAGAAATTAAAATATAATCTAGTGCACAACAAATCTTGTGGCACAAAATGGGGGTTTAGAAGCAATAAAACAAACATGTATAGGGAACTTGAATTAAATTAAGTATGAGTAATATCATAATACATAAAATATGAAAGATAGTATTATTCAAGCTAACACTTATGACACTTCTATCTACTAAAAGAGAGGAGAAAAAGTTAGAATATACTTACCTAAATGTGAACCTATCGAGACTCAATTTCTCCCTTGGCCAAAGGGTCTTTGTAATAGTTTATTGTGGTTTGTAAGGATCACTAGGAAAGGCCAAAACATAAAGACTTATCCACAATACTACATTCTACAAATAATAAACTTAAGATAATTCTCTTCAATTATAATGATGGAAGATAAAATTGTGAATAAGTGTGAGAAAATAATAAATCTTGATTGCACATGTGAATAATGACTAAAATGATCTTGTATATAGAGGTGGATCTTTCCCTAAATCCTTTCAATAATGTCTATTGTATAGGGTCGACCCCATAAACCTAGTGTGTTTTTGGGGATAATTTACTATGTTTGTGCTAGGTTAGCCAAAAGGATAACAAACCAAGAAAGTAAAGAATACCCCTAAATTATATCAGGTCAACCTAGTTGACCCAGTATAATTGACAATCAAAAAGTAGTTTAAGATAAGAAAGGTGAAGTGAAAGAAGAAAATATTGGAAGAATAATCAAGGGAGAAGTAGATTAGGGAATGGCTTTGGGATATGGTTAGATTGGTAATAATGTGGAAAAAAAGGACAACAATCCTATGAAGCACCAAAGGTCTACCCACCCCTTTCCTGGTACACCCCTTAGGGTGTGCACTCATAGAGATTGAGTATCGATGGGTTCCTATAATATTTAAGGCATAAATAATCAATAAAAGTTAAAAATATTATGTGTATACATATTCCCCACTCAAATCTCATAATGTATCACTAAGGTGTAATAGGGGATGGTGATTTGAGAAAGAACATAGTAACACACAATGTTGATGATAAAAAAAGTTAGAGTATTTTAAAAGCATAAAATAACTAAAAGGAAAAATAATCTAAAAAATTAAATAACTAAAAAAGTAAATGCAATTTGTATGTTGACTTACCTTTATCAGAGGATGGTTGTTTATTGTGTTGCTAGTTTTGATTGTGTAGGGTACAGAGACTACTTCTGATAAACCTAAGAATACAAAACTAAAGATCAAAAACAAATAAACATAAGAAAAGCTAAGATAGCTAATGCTATGAGGATGGGATGTATTTGGTAAATTTGGCTAATTGAGGTGATAGGTGTTATGTTAGACCAAATGACAAAGTTAAGCAATAAGAGTAAATTGGGTAACTAAAAACCAAGGCTACTAAAGACCAAAAAACTCAAACAAGCTATCCTTAAGTAAGAAAGGAAAAATCACCAAATCAAACCAAGGATACATGTCAAAAAGGATGGTAAAACAAAAATAAATGGAAAAAAACTAAATAAAATGGTAAAATAACATTGATGAGTGAGCAGTAATAATCCACATCTCACTCAACAATGGAAAAAAGATGCATAAAAGGGAAAACAACATTGTCAAGTGAGAACTAATAATCCAACCTCACTCAATAATGGAAAAAGGGTACAAACTCAAGTATCCATAATAAAAAGATAGAAAAAACATGATAAATGGCAAAAAGAAAGTAAAGTAAGTTTAGTAAATGTAAAATGATGGTTTAAAGAAAGAAGAATCCATAGTTTCTCAAACATGTTGTTTTGTTCTAAGGATAGATAAAACTAAAACAAAGTAGTACTAGCATGTTTTTAAGAGATGAAGAAGAAGTAATTAAAGAATAAGGGAACATAGATTTGGAATCACAATCTGTATATAAATGGGGGAAAATGAAATGGGTTGAGGGGAGAATGAAGGGAAAAACAAGGTAGAAGAACTCTTTATCGAAGTCAAGACATTCAAATTAGGTTTGTCAAAGTAAGAGGACTTTTGACCTTAAGTAATATGAATAACTTCTCTTAGTGACACAAGTCTTGGGTTAACAAATAGAGTATATATATCATCCCATGAAGGCTATATTCATGAAAATTAAAATAGACCTACCTCCCCTTGACATGTTCACCATTCTTCAAGACCCCTTATAGCGTCATTAATCTAATGTAAAGATTGGGTACTTATGTGAAAAATTAGGTAGCACCATAGAGTTTTTTAAAATACTCTATTCCAATCTACTAGCCTACCACACCATAAAGGACTTAGGCTCTATGTGAAGCTGACTATGGAGTTTGAGCTTTGATTGGAGATAGGAAATGTTCTTTAAATCACATATTTTGGTGTGAATATGACTTTTGAAAATTTTATGTTGCCTTTTAGATATCATTTCCTTTTGTTTAAATGATTTGGCTTTTAACTTTCCTGATGGATTTTTCTATTCCTCCTCCATACAGATTTAGAAAACTAAACATCGATGCTAAATATGACTTTCATTTGAATACTTAAGACAATTTTATTAAGAGAGACACTTCAAAGAGCATATGGTCTAAGAGTCTCATAAATCTATGTGAAATAAAATTTCTATCTTGACTTCAACCTTGTTTTATCCAATGTGGAGAATGAAAGGAGGGGGAAATAAAGAGGAGTGACACATGGAACAATTTAAATCACTTAAAATCACAAAAAATGTGACAAAAGGGAAAAAGGATACAATGAAATTAAAGTGTGATTCCTTATCTTAATAAAGATGGAAGTAGAGGAAAATATGTTAACATAGATTATTGTGAAAATTTTATCTAGAAAAATAAGCAAAATCTAAATTTTTAGAACAAGGATAAAAAACATAAATAGGTGGTAATTTTATGAGGAGGGTCAAATCCTATCCATGGTCCTACAAAGAAACTCATAAAAGAGAGACCCATGAGGGTGTTGATAAGTGAAAGAAAAGGTTAAATGAGTTAAGCAAACAAATAGTGGTAATTTGTGAGGGATGGTAGGTCTTATTCACGGTCTTACAAAGCAAATCACAAAATAAAAACCCAAAGGATGCCAAAAAAAATTAGCAAGTAGCAACAATGAAATAAAAATAGATAAAATATGGTGATTTTGTGAGGAATGTCAGGTCCTATCCATGGTATTATAAAGTAACTCATAGAAGAAAAACCCAAGGGGATACCAAAATAGCATTTGCAAGCAGTAAAAATGAAAGAATAATAGATAAAAGATGGTGATTTTATGAGGACTATTGGGTCCTATTTATGGTATTATAAATCAACTCACAAAAATAAAAACCCAAGGGGTGCAAAAGACAAGATAAAATACAAGAAGATAAAGAAGATTATGGTACATCAAGAAACCAAAAGACCAAAAGGGAGGAATAAAGGTTTGTGAAAGGAAGGAAACTACTAAAGAGGGAGAGACCCATGCTTAAGTAACCTAAAAAAACTATTAGATAGATATAGATATAAAATATGATAAGAAGTAGATGTTTAGGTAAAGTAATTTTTAAGAAATTGAGCATTGGTGGGTTGTTTGAAAATATGGCCTTCATTGGCTTGAATATGGTATGTGCTAGAACCAAGAATGTCTTTAACTAAATATAGACCCCACCATTTTTATGTGTATTTATCTTATTTATCATGGGTGTAATCTAACTTAAGGACAAGATAACCAACATTAAAATTGCATATTTTAACACATGTGTTATGTTATTAAGCGACACAAGCCCTGTATTGGTAGTTATATTGTAAGGTAGAAATATGACATTCATCAAGAAGATAAAGGGAATGAAGGAGAGCTTCATGTAATTATTCATTAGGAATAATTCCATGAAGATATATTTTAAAGAGAGGGAAGCTCAACTTCTAAAGGAAGAACTAACTCAAAACCATAGACTAGAGAAAATAGAGTTTCCCCAGTGATAGTGCATATACTATTCTAATAGGCCCAAAGTGTAGGGTAAATATGAATATGAAAATCCATTCAGGTTCAATATTTAACTTTTGGTGGATTTTTTTGATAATTTTATTGGTGGCCTCATCTTGACCATTGCATTATAGATGATAAGGCATAGAAAACTTGTGATTGATCTTGAATATGTTGCAAAGTGGTTTGACATGTTTGTTTTTGAAATTACAACCATTTTTAGAAATGATGGTATAAGGAATTCCAAAGTGGAAAATTATTTGGTTAAGAATAAATTTGGAAATGGTAAGACCAATGATGTTAATGAGGGGCATGGCTTCTACCCACTTGGTAAAATATTCAATAGTAGTAATGATAAATACATGTCCATCTTGGAAGTGAGGAAGTTTACCAATGAGATGGAATCCCCACATGGAAATTTGGCCAAGGAGATTCAATAGCTTAAAGTTTTAAAGGAGGTGAATAAATAATATCATTGTAAAGCTAATAAGGAGTTCACTTTTTAGCATATTTAACTACATCATTTTCAAGAGTACACCAAAACTAACCCATACATCGGCATTTTCATGCTATAACATGTATACTATAGTGTCCATCGAAAATACCCCCATGTTCTTGCTTAATATGAGGAGGGAACTCATCTTGCATAACACAATAGAGCAAGGTACCTTCAACATTGTGATAGTAAAGGATGTTGTGTCAAAATATATATTTTAAAGCTTGTTTATGAATGAATGTATTTTTATGAGAGTATAAATTAGGAGGATAATTTTGGTGTTCTAAAATTTAAATGATGTATTTATACCAATGGATTTTTCTAATGGTAACAACCTTAATATGATAGATAAGTGAATTAGGTGGTTGAAGTGAAGACAGAGATTTTCTTGTTTATATAAGAAAGGAAGGATAAAAAAGAACTTGATGTGGATGAAATAGAGAAGTTGAAGAGGAAAGAGAATCAGTAACAGAATTTTGATCTCTAGGAATAGGCTCAATAGTGAAAAAGAAAATCCTTAAAAGAGTGGTTATAATTTGATGATAGGTAATAAGATTTTCAGTTTTACATTGATAGTCACCATTAACTAGATGGAAAATAAGTTGAGAATAACCTTAAGCATGAAGGTATTGAATTCCTGGATCAATAATAACTCACATGCCTAATATAAGAGATTCATACTCTATCATATTATTTTTGACATCAAAGGTGAAGTAAAAAAGCTAAAAGAATGATCTTACCAAGACGACTTGTGATAATGTAACCTACCCCAACTCCTTGAAGGATTTATCACCATCAAAGTGGAAGGTCCAAGTATCCTCATGCAAGTCAACATTGATTTTAGGGATCTCTTTAATAACTACCTTTGGTTTAGTAGTACCAGAGGGATTGGAAGATTCTTTAATATTATTAGCTTAAAGATTAGTGGTAAATCTATGAAATTAGTCTTGAAGAGAGATAGCTTGATTAAGACCTTTAATGTAAAGAATAATGTCATTTGGAAGATCATCTTGAAGGGAATAAGTGGATGTAATGAGAGCTATAGTAAGTTGGTCATCTATGACTTGCCCTTTACATTTTTTTTGAGTGATGATATGAATATTGAATTCCATAAAGAGGACTATCCATTTGCCAATTCTATCTCCAAGAAGAAAGTCTTTGGATAATAAATGATGAAGGGGGTCAAAATGGATAATGACATAAGTATTTTGGTAAAACATATAATTACAAAGCTTTTCAACCAAAAAAATAGATAGCAAGGTAATCATGCTCAATTTTGGTATAACATGTTTCATAGTCATTGAGGCCTTGGATAATGTAGTAGATAAAATACTCTCTTCCCATATCATCTTGTTGGTCAATCATTGAACTAACTAAAATAGGTGTGAAAGAAGTATATAAAATCAAAGGTTTATCATTGGAAGGAGGACAAATTATAGGTAGATGAAGCAATGATTCTTTCATGTCATCAAAAGCTTTTTGACATGGATCTGTCCATTTTAAAGTAATACTTTTCTTAAGAAGGGAGTTGATGAAATTAATTATATATAACATTTCAAGGATGAATCATCTAATCACCCAAATCTTGCCTAAATAAGTATGAATGTTGGGAATAAAATGAGGAATGGGCATGTTGATGATAGCACTGATTTTGGTGGGATCAACATCAATGCCATAGAGAGAGAATAAGAATCCTAACAATTTGCTAGATGTGACTCCAAAGACACATTTGTAAGGATTGAGTTTAAATTTATATTTAAGGAGATGATCAAAGATGATATTAAGATTGGAAAGATGATTCTTATGATTCTTAGATTTAACAATAAGATCATCCACATAAGTTTCAATAATTTTATGAATGAGATAATGAAAGATGTGAGTCATTACATGTTGGTAAGTATCTTTAGCATTTTTAAGACTAAAGGTAATTTTGACATAGGAATAGGTGCCCCATTCTATGGTAAAAGTAGTCTTATGTTGGTGCTCGAGAGCATCATAAATCTGATTGTATCTAGAGAAACCAGCCATAAGAGATAAAATTTTATAACCAGTCATGGAATTGATGATGACATAGATTGAAGGTAAAGGAAATTTGTCCTTGGGAAAATTAATATTATGATTATAGAAATAAATAAAAATATAAATAACTATAATGAATTTCTTTTAAATGGAAATAATATCGAACACCCATTTAAAATAATCCACTAGTTTAATAACTTTAGCATCAAGTAATTTGATGATTTCCTTATGACATAAGTTTGAAACTTTAGGTTGAAATTTTCTTTACTTTTGATCCACAAGCTTGGAATCAAGATAAGCAATAATTTTATGCACTATAATGCTAGGGTCAATGTCAGGCATGTCTTCATAGGGCCAAGAAAAATGTTCATGATTTTTGTCAAATAATAATATAAAATTATCATATTTCATATGTAAAAGCTCTTGATAAATTGTAATCAGTTAAGGACAAGATGGGGTACCATATTTGATGTGAGTAGTTTCTTCAATAAGCATGACATTACCATATTGAAATTGATATGGTGTATTAGGCAAGGATGAATTTGTATTTGTTTTAAGATCAATGCAAGAAATAAAGTTGTTGAAGCAAAGAGTTTTAGTTTTGAAATTTCTAAGCTTATGATGCTTTTGAGGAAGTTGAGATTTTTGGGCATGGAATAACTCAAGAATAGATTCATCACTAGGCAAGGTAGGAAGAGAACCATAATATTCAACATCTACTTCAAGATCAAGAATTTGATTTCCATGGTTATCATACTCAGAATGAATCTGATGGACATCGATTGCCTTGGCATCAAGAATAATTTTAGGAGTAGAATAAGTAGATGGAATAGAAGATATGTGTATATCAGTAGATTCAATGGTGGGAGAAAAATTGGAAGTAATGATTAGATCTAAAGGTGTAGGAACTTCTAAAGGTTTGGAAGGTATAATTTGTTCTACCACCCAAGGAGTATCAAGAAGAGGAGGACTAATAGGAGGCACATGACCCTTAAGGTCTAAGGTATGATCCACATAAATAGTATGCACATATCAGTTAAAAACATGGATTTAGGATAAAGCTCTTTGGTAGTGTTAAACATCCAAATCTCTATATTGAGCTTGGGCCATGATATAGTTGTCATCATATGTTGGAGAAATCTTACAATTTTGAGAATCAGGCAGAGTTTAAGAAGTTTAAATTATAATATTTTTGAATGTACAAGGAGACATGATGAGAGGATATTGAAATAATTTATCCACTCCTAAATCATTGCAAGTGAATTCATCTTCAAGTAAATAAGGATCCTAAGCATTGCATGGAGGGGTAACATTAGTAATCTCATCAATAAGAGGAATAATATGATCTGTTGGTGATAGAGAATGAGGAAGCCATTAAAAAATATATGAAGGAAATTTGGTAGTATTGTAAGTGTGTTTCAATTCATTGGGATCATCATCATCAAAAATTTTAAGAGCAAATTGTAGATCAAGTCTCATGTTGATGAACTTGGGTAAAGTAACATTGTTAATCTTAGGATTTGTAGGAATATGATATTGAGGTTTAGGATTAGGAAGCTAGATACTCCATGGATTGGGATTAGTTTCATGTTTATACCATTTTCCATTATGCAAGAATTTAATACATTGACTACTAGAAAAAGTAATGGCTTGTATTTGATGGGTCCATGGATGACCAAGAAGGATATTGTAAGATAAAGGGAGATTAAGGACCATAATATTAGTTTAAATTAGCTTAGGTCCTATGGTTAAGGGAATAAATATACAACTAAGTGGCTTTTGATTAGTCTTACCAAAACCATGATAAGTAAGATGAGTTTACTTGAGATGATCCTTGTTATAACCAAGTTGTTGTATAAGCCACAAGGATGTCACATTAATAGCAGAGCCTTCATCAAATAAGACTTTTTAGATAAGAGTGGTATTAATGGATATTTTAATAAAGAGTGGAAGATCATTGAAATGATAAAAAAATTACATCATTAATCATGTCCTCTTTAAGAAACTCAATGGAGGGCTTAGAAGAAGGACATGAGGTTTTAATGGTGTTGACATTAGTAGGTTGAGAGTCAATAGAAGGTGGTTATTCATCAATGGAGGATGGATATTAAATTTCTTGAAGTTGTTGCATAATAATTTTATGATTATAGGATGAAGTGTGAACCAACTCCATAAGAGGAATCTTACAAGGCATATAGTTGAGTTATTCAAGAAAATTCTAATGAGATTTAGAAGAACCAACATGAGTTTTATAAGGTAAGTTATTTTTAGAAGGTATAGATGTGGTTGGAAGATTGGAAAGAGGAAGTTGTTCCTCATGTGCTTATAAATCAATATTAGAGGTGGTAGTATCTTTAAAAAGTTGTTCTTCTAAATATGGATTTTTAGGCTTGGTAACATGATCTTTGTGAGCTAGTTTATGATGATAATTGACCTTGGTAGTGTTTACATATTGAGAATTATTATAGTATTAATTGTAATTAGCATTGATGGAAAAAACATCCTTGACATTTTCTTGATTATTTGAAGAATATTTTTGGTTATTAGAGGTAGAAGCTTTGAAATTTTATCACTTTTGGGAAGTAGTAGTATATTATCGATGATAAATATTGATCATACCTTCATGATTGAATGAATTACCAAGAATATAGGATACAAAAAAATTATGTAACTTTAACCAAAGTATCATTTGGTTGGTATTATAATTTTGTATAATGTTCATTTATTGAGTGACTTTTGATAACATTTGGGTTATATCAAGAGGTGGGTTGTTGTTTTTAGGAGCACTCCCCAAATTGGTATTAGGGAGAGGATTATAAAAATATGGATTGATAGTGGGATTGTTAAGTGATTTAATAATTTTGAGAATATTGGTGTATTATTCCTAGTTTAATTAAAGGGTCTAAGTAGTAAAATTAGCCAATAATTATTCCATAATTAATTTATTGATTTGTTAATTTTGATTGTTGTTTAGAATTTCTAAAAATAGTAAGCAAATAGAGAGAAATATAACTTAGCTTAGAACTATGTTGATCTGATTGAGATAGATGTTGATATTGACTAGGTGGGAATAGGATAATATCATAAATGAAGATCTAGACTTCATTTTTTGATTGGATAGGAGCACCAAAATTAGATAGGGGTGGCATTAGTGCTATAGTCCACCTCTATCACTATTATCTAGAGGATCTGAGATTTTTGGATTTTGTTCAATAGGTTTGTGTGACCTTTTCTATGAAGTTTCGATAGCTAGAAGTCTTTAGAGCTCTTTGTAGAGTAGATTATTTCTTTAAACCCTATCTTTTTTTGTGCTTTGACCAATTTTGAGAAAGAGCGGGGGGGGGGGGGGGGGGGGGGGGGGTAGTGTGTGTAAGATGCACTAAACATGTTTCACATCCCATGTGTGGGCATACTACCTACATACCAATACTCTAAAGAGGGATCAATACATATGTAGTTCTCCCTTTGAAAGTGCTTAGTGTAATTGTGACATGAGAATGTAAGGAAATGCTAAACTAGGTGTGCTTGAGATGACTAGGGTTTAGTGTAAGGATTCAAATAAGTAGGAGATATTATTAGATGGTAGTCTATAGAGAATATAGAAATGTTCTTGAGTATCCTTTTTTGTATTCTTTCTTGCTTTTTGATATTTTCTAACCCTTCCAAATGATCTTTGAATAGGCTTTTATATGGATCTATTGGTCATGGATTGAATTAGCTCACAGTAGAATGATAAGGAGAAGGATGGGGAACTAGAAGGAACTGACCATTAGGGATAGAAATGAGCTTGGAAAATAGCACCAAAAGTGGATAGGATTGGCATTGGTGTTATTTTCCTAGTGTGGTATTATTGTCTTAGGTAGATAGGACTTGGGGAGATAGATTGGTCATGAAAAGAGGGTCTTGGCTTAGCTAGGATAAAGTCTAGAAGGATATGAATGACTAAGAATCAACGAAAATAAGATTATTATGGTCATGAGAACAAGAAAGAGGGACCTATGGCTTGGGTGTCATTATCCATGCTCAAGTTGCCAATTTTTTGCATTTTATATGACTACATTTGCCCCCCCCCTTTATTTTAGTGATGCAACAAAGTGAAATACTAAGATAAAGGAAAAATAGAAAGTGTACCTAAACTTACTTGCAAGGATGAAGCTCATGAATTTCTGTGATATTAGGTGTGCATAGAGAGATAACATTTTGAAGCATAAATATACAAGTGAAAAAAAGAGTAGATCAATTCTTACTAGATATGATATATCTAAAATAAGAACATACAAAGTTGGGTAAGAGAGAGAGGAATATAAAGGAACAAATAAACCTCATTAGGTACACAAACCAATATAAATCATATTGTGATGCTAAGTTATTCTAAGTAATTATAGATGTGTTTTGTACCAAGAGTAATATCATAAATAGAGCTGAGTGCTTAATTCCTCAGAAGTGGCTCAAGAATGCAAAGGATAGCCCTTTGGCTCCATCATGACCCACTAAGTAAATATAGGTGGTCATACATGTGTTGATCAATGTTTTTACTATGTGTCCAATCCATATAAATATTTGGCTCAAGAATAAAAAGGCTAGTTAGTTCTTTGGCTCCATCATTACCCCATGAAGTGAAGCTATAAATAGATACTAGTATGAAATGTGTCATATGAGATGGCTCTTGAAGCCCATGAATGTACTATGATCTGACAATGTTGGTGTGGATACCCAAATGTATGTTGGAAAATATTCCACTCTTAGCCACTCTAAAATATGGAGATTATGCTTGTATGAAAGTGACTCTGAAACTAGTGCACTAGGCCTATATGAAAACTACTCAAGATATTGGGAACTCAAGAAGTTAGGAATGTATGAAAGCCACTCAAAAATGATGCCAACCACTAAAGTTGGAATAAGGTATGAAATTACTAATAATTTTTGGGTAATACTAAACTTAGAAAGAAAGAAATAAAATAAATGTTCCATGCACATTGCCCCCAATCACCAATGTCTAAAACATGGATTTTGATCTAGAAGTTGTACCAACTACCTATCTAAAACTAGAAGTGAGAGCCATCATACTTCACATAATGCCCTTATATCTAGATTTTTGAGGAAAATTATACTGAAACTACTAAATCTAGTCTAAATTTTAGTTGAAAAAATTATAACTGAACTTACCTTTCTATCTGTTTCTAGAAAATCTAGTTTTTCTATTGTTTGGATAAGAGCGTCGAAAGTGGACACTAGTGGCACTGATGTTGTTGTCCAAGTTAGGTTATATTTTCCAAAGCCAAATATGGTAATTAATATATATTATTGACTATATTCCTAGTCTTTTCTAATTGGTTTGATGTTTGGTTGATGTTCTACGTGTTCTAGAAGATGGATTTTGATAGTAAGGAGTTTTGATCTCTATGACAAAACCCCTATTTATTTCTGCCTCTTTTGAGGGTAGGAATGAAGACCTTGTAATGACTACCCTAAGAATAAATATCCCTAAAAGTGTGTTATGATATAAAGATACATGATATATTAATTATAATCAACAAAATATCTCAAGATATAACATGGTTTATATTGAGAGATTATTAGATCAACAGGGGTATGCCTAGATAGATATATCAATGTAATGAAATGTACTAAACTAGAAATAGAATGAAAAGTTAAGTTATTTATTAGTTGTTAGTTTTCATGGAGTGATGGAGAATTATTTCCATCATGGCATATAATAAATCAAGATAATTCATGATTAGGATCATGGCATTATAAACAATCAGAAAGAAATCAAGAAATAAACACACATGGCAAGAAACAAGAAGCATGCAAAAGATGGCCAAGGGGCCAAGAAAATAAGGGAGATGGGAACATATCACTCAATATAGAAATAAATCATATAATGCATGTTCAAATTACACATACACATAATTAAAACAAGCATATACAAGAGTACAAACAAGGGACATTGGCAAATGTCCTAAGGCACACACATGAAAAGAATCAAAGGACATTGGCAAATGTCCTAAGGCACATACATGAGATAAATAGAGACTATAAAAATGAAATGACATCAAGTTAATACTACAATAAAATAAATAATTTAATAATTAGAAATACAATCATGATCTAACTAATCAAAGTAAGAATTTGAAGGTATGCAAGACATATTTGTACAAGACTAGGTATATGCTAAGATATAAATAAGTGATATATACTAGTGGAATGTTGATAGAGTATTCTATTTAAGCCAGTAAATAATGTACATCATCATGATAAATAGAGTGTGTCGTGTTGGAAGTACATAACATATATGGTGTAGTCATGTAGAAGATGCTCTTAGTGGGTAAGTATATTGATGTGTGTCTCGAATGTAAAAGTAGGATGCCCCTTCAATGGGTAGAGTGAATCAATCAAGGATGTATATGTCACTTCACACACTCAAATAAGATCAAGTGAATCATGATAATGTAGATAAATCAACAAATAATAATCATAGAATATCAAATTTAAGTATAGTATAGTAGTAATAATGTAAAACATGGATAATGCATACAATCGAAATGTTTTTGGTGTTTTGAATTATTTGTATGTTTTTGTATTTTGAAATATTTTATTGTTTTTGAATTTTTTATATTTTAAATATGCACAATAAATTATAGGAATAATAATCACAATAAAATCAAGAAACTATGTACAAGTAAGCAAGAAGAAACTATGTACAAGTAATTTGAAAGAAAGTGATATATAAGTAAGCTAAGAGAAATTATGTACAAGTGATCTGAGAGGTAATGATACTAACCAATGAGTCTCATGGGAGACTCCCTATTAGGGTATCCTATATCAAATAAAGGAATCATGTATGATTTTGAAGCATGAGTGAATGGCTGTGAGTATGACTTTGAATATTCAAATTCTTTATTGATATCTTGGAACTCATAATAACCTGTATTGTTCCACTCATCATTATCATCTAGATTTTAAACCAATGAAATTCTAATGTTGATGATTATTTTATCTGGAACTTTTCCTTTTATAAATTGTGTATATGAATGATTTGCCTTATTATGTTTAATAAATCCCAAACCTTGGTGACAAACATTATCAGTTGCTAGAATAGGAGTAGTGATGCCTTGAGCATGCTTGCCCAACCCTTGACCTTGAAAATCAAACTATTATAGATATTTTTGACCAAACCCATACTAATTTGAAATTTGAGACTCATTTTGGAGAGGTATATTTACCTATGCTTGTGGTATTGTTCCTTGCTCTGATTTTGTTTTTTGATCCTTTTGTTGTTTTGAGTTATGCTTTGGTAACCACTTTTGTACTAGTTTTGAATTTGACCCTTTATGAATGTGTTATTTTGTCACTATGGATTGATTTGATGATTTACCTTGTTATGTTACTCATTATAAATTATCTATTGTATATGTTTTTTCAATGTAAAAAATGAATTTGTGTGATGCTCATGCATTCTATGATATGCACAATAATATCTAGATCTTCTAACTAGATATAGAGGAGGTAGTTTGATCAACTTAGATTTAATCATTTTCCTTAGTACCTCACTTGAAACTTTATTTTATCTTTGAATTATTTTTGAATCAATTATTTTAGAGTTAGTCTATCATGATTTCTTATTTTGATACATAACATTTCTTACAACTAATTGACTAGGTGAAGGTGCATATACATGATTGGCACTAGGGTACCTTTGAAGATTTTATATTATAATATAATTTTCCAATGTTATGATCTTATCATGTAATAGCTGATTATAAGTTTTCAAATATAAAATTAACTTGCTCATACTGGTGATTTGATCCTATAGAATCTCACAAGTGCAAACCCTAGTTCCTTCTGATTGAATATGTAAGCACATATGCTGAAGAGGTTTTGATGAAGTGATCAGCTGAATGTATACATTAATAATAATATTATGGTATACCTCACCTTTTAGAGGTGTGATAACATGAACATATTTATAGGGAAAGTAGCTATCACCCTCTTAGAGGAGAGGAGGAGAAGAAAATTATTGCATGTGCATAAGATATGACATTGAAACTTAATAGGTGGTTGTTAGCATAGATAATGGATCCTCTATGTATGTAAGGATTTTATTTTTGATTGAATTACACATAAGAGAGAGATAACATGTTAAATAATTCATTAGAGTTATAATTTGTAGAACAATATCTTTATAATTAATATTCCATATGAGAGATTGCAAGCAATAGATAGAGAACATGTATTTGTGCATTAATGCATTAAAAACTTTGACTTGTAATATGATAATTCTAATGTGTTTATCATGATAAAACTAAAAATATTTCCATATGAGAGATAGAAAGTAAGGGATAGAGAACATGTATCTATACATAAATGTATAGAATATTGTGACATGAATCATAACATTTATAACATGTTTAGCATGATAAACTTGAAAATCTTTCCATATGAGAGATATAAAGAAAGGTGTAGAGAACATGTATTTGTGCACAAATGTATAAAAAAATTGGCATGAATCATAACATTTATAACATGTATAGCATGATAAACTTGAAAATATTTACATTAGCATGATAAAGAGTATGCAAAAGGAATATTGAAATTTTGTGCATTTTTAGCCATGAATTTTTTAATAGCATTCTTTATTATAAAAAATAAGAATGAAATGCAAAGAATAAATATTTTATTAACATATGTTAAACTTTATCATTCATGTACATGATAGGACTAATGATGGTCTATTTGTTATTTACAAGAAATGTAAGAACAATTTGTAAATAAGTGAGATCCATTTTGTGCAATTTGATTAAAGATGTAAGGTGATACCACAAAAGAAATAGGACCTAGTGTATGCAACTAGGGTTTGAAATATGACATTTTGACAAATTACTATGAAATATTGAAATTGAAAGTGGATTTTTGAGTTAGATATGCAAGTAAAAAATCAAAAATTTATTGGAAAATTGGTGATTTAATGGGATCTAGTAAATGAAACTAGGGTTTTGAAAAATAAAATATTTTTGAGAATTACTATTAATTTTTTAATTGTGATTGGATTTTCTAATTTAAATATGCTATTAAAAATTCAAAAAATGATTGGGACCTAGTATGGTCAATTAGGGTTTGAAAGAAAATTATTTTAAAATTACTATGAAATTTTAGAATTTAATGATAATTTATGATTTGATTATGCAGGTAAATAATAAAAAATAAAATAAGAAAAATTAGTAGGAAAATTACCCTAGGTTTTCTAGGGTTTTAATATGCAAACAATGTAAGTTAAGTTCAACAAATGATTTAACAATTTTGGGAATATTGGTGTATTATTATTAATTTAGTTAAAGGGTCTAAGTAGTAAAATCAATGAATAATTATGCCATTATAAACTTATTGATTTGTTCATTATTATTTTTGTTTAGACTTTCTAAAAATAGCAAGTGAATAGAGAGAAATATAACTTAGATTATAATTGTGTTGATCTGATTGAGATAGAGGTTGATATTGACTATGTAGGATTGGGATATTATCATAAAATAAGATATAAACTTCATTTTTGATTGGATAGGAGTGATAGAACTAGATAGGAGTGACATTATCAATATAGTCCACCTTTGTCACTATTGTCCTAAGGATCTATGCTTTTTAGGTTTTATTCAACAGGTCAGTGTGACCTTGTCTATGAGGTTTTGGCCATTAGAAGTCTGTAGATCTCTAGAGTAGAATATTTCTTCAAACCCTATATTCTATTGTTCTTTGACAAATTTTGAGAAAGAGAAGGGGTTAGTGTGTGTAATATGCACTAGACATGTTTCACACCCCATGTATGGGCATACTGCCTACATACCAATACTCTAAAGAGGGATCAAGCCATATGTAATTCTCCCTTTGAAAGTGTTTGGTGAAATTGTGCTATGAGAATGTAAGAAAATGTTAAACTAGGTGTGATTGAGATGACTAATGGCTGGTGTAATGATTCAAATAAATAGGGGATAGTATTGGATGGTTATATGTAGAGAATAGGGAAATGTGATTGAGTATCCTTGCTTGTATTCTTGCTTGATTTGTGATATTTTTTAACCCTTTAAAATGATCTTTGAATGGAATTTTATAGGAATCTGTTGGTCATGGATTGAATTTTCTCACATTAAGCTAATAGGGAGAAGGATGGGGAACTAGAAGTAATTAACCATTGTGGCTAGAAATGAGATTCGATAACAATGTTGAAAATAGATAGGAGTGGTATTGGAACTATTGTCCTAAGTAGATAGGACCTAGGGGGATGGATTGGTCATGACAAGAAGGTCATGGCTCAACTAAAATCAGGTTTGGAAGGCTACGTATGATTGGGAATTAATGAAAACAAGCCTATGAGGGCCATGAGAACAAGTAAGAGGGACCTATGGGCTAGGTGTCATTAGCCATTCTCAAGTTACAATTTTTTGCATTTTATATGACTACATTAAATAAACTTGTATTAATTACTTCCATAATAGTTTGAAGATTTTGAGAAGTTTATTGGTAAGTGTAGAAAGGATTAGATCCATCAGATTCATCTTGAGGTGTTATTTCCACCATATTTTAGTTCATACATGAAGGAAGAGAAGAGATTCCCCAAGGGTGATGGTGATCTTGGAAAGAAAAGAGAGGAAGAAATGAACATCTCGTATAAAACCTAAATGGATTCAAGCTATCTAAGAAGACTCTAATAGGAGATTTCATTCTGACTATAGAGAGATTAACAAAATGAAAAATTAGAAGGATAAGGAATTATATTGATAAATAAGTAAATTAGGAAATAGTACAAGGTTGATTGGGTTGATCTAGTATAGAAAATGGGGATTGTAAACTATACAAGGTCAACTAGGTCAATCTAGTATAATGAACAAAGACATGAAATAGATGGAGAGGAGATACAAATTATACAAACTTGATTGGGATGATCTAGTATAGTGAATAGAGGATAAAAAAGATAGAGGGTCGACAGGGTTGATCTAGTATAATAGATAGGGAGAAAGAGAAGGATGATAACAAGTTATGAACTAAAATAAGACAATTTTTGTAGCTAATCTAGGAATGTAAGAGATAAAAGGAAAAAAATAGTCAATTGGTTCAATGTTGGCCAATCCAATTGAGGCATATAAAACAAAACTTTTCACTAACACTAGCTAATGAAATTTTTTGCACACGTAATTGAACAAAGAGCAAACAAACACTTGAAGAGTAAAGCCAACTAATTGGTCAACCTGATTATCAATTAGATTATTAAGATATGATTTTTAAATTTCATTAAAATTTGGATATAAGTAATGTATTAGATAAAAATCTAAGGATGGTTTTAGGTAGTTTGGATTGAAAGGGACTATAGTAGAAATGATACAGGCTTGGTATTGGGGCCTACCCCCTCACTTCACACATCAGATTGATAAGCGTGTTGGGTGCTTAGCCAAAATATACCATTAACCATGGTTTATACTTGACTAGAGCATCAAGTTAACTTCCCCCTTGGTGATTTAATCTAAGTAGGTTAGTCTAGGGTAGACAAATGTTAATGTGCTTGTTTATGTTTTATGATTTGGTCATGTGTGCAATAAATATAAATGGTGAAACAAAGTGATTAATTAAAAGTCCCGTAATTAAAATATGCAAAGTATTACAATAAGAAAATAAATGTGTAAACTAATTACTAATATATATGATGTTAATTCTAACTTTGAAACAAGGTATAGTGTTGACACTATATTAAAAAAAATAGAATAGGGTTGATAGGGTCAAACTTGTACTATGAAAGCAAAGTTTGAAAATGAACTAGGTTGGCACTATTGATCTAGTTATTTTAGATATCACATAGAATAGAAAAATGGGTTGATAGTGTTGATCTAGTTGACTTTGCAAGGGAAATTTTGAAGACTAAAAATTGTGAAAGGAAAAAGAGAAAAATAGAGATGTATAAAGGAACCTTGGTGGATCAAAGATGCAATGAAGAAATATTATTGATGAGGAACCTTGAAGTGTTCTTGAGAAACCTACAAACTGGGTTGATAGAATCGATCAAGTTGTATAAGAACATGCTAAAAAGGTGCTAAAATTGTAAGAGGTTGATTGGGTCAACCTAATAGGCTAAATTAGGTGTCTAAAAATCTAAAAACCTATACTAGGTTGACTAGGTCGATCTAGTTGTCTATTCTTGCAACTTGTGCATAGAGATAAAAAGCTAGGTCGATAGAATCAATCTAGAATGTCAAAATAAACAAAATAAATGAATATAAATTAAGAAAATCCTATAATTTTTAGTTCACATTGGGTTCACTAGAATGCATGCAATTGTAAATTCATCATGTTTATGAATTAATCCTAGATCAGATAAGATAGATCATACCTACACTTGAAATTGGGGATACACTTGTTAAGTGGGATCATAACCAATATGTGGATCTTTTTGACCCATTTATGAATCACTTGTGTCACTTGTCACAACATATCATGCTAGTAAGGGTTCTAAAGCCTACAGTATAACATAATTGCACAATAACCCTAATGGAGTCCTAAGGTTTAAAATGTTCACTCTATTATAATGACAAGAAAGTAAAATATAATCTATTACACCCCAAAACTTGTGGCACAAAGTGGGGATTTAGAAGCAATAAAAAAATGTATAGGGAATTTTAATTAAATTAAGTATGAGTAACACCCTAATACATAAAATATGAAATATAGTATTATTCAATCCAATACTTATGTTACTTTTATCTACTAAAAGAGACGAGAACAATGTTAGAATATACTTACCTGAATGTGGACCCATCAAGACTTAATCTCTCCCTTGACCAAAGGGGATTTAAAATAGGTTTTTTTAGTTTATAAGGATCACTAAGAAAGTCCAAAGCATCCAAGACCTATCCATAATACTATATTATCCAAATAAGAAACCTAATATAAGTCTCCTAAAGTAGAATGGTGGAAAAGTAGATTGTGAAGAAGAATGAGTGAATAATAAATCTTGACTGCACATATGAATAATGATAGAAATGATCTAGTACATATAAGTGGATCTTGACCTAAATCCTTCTAGGAATGTCAACTATACATAGCCGACCCAGTGTGTTTTCAAAAACAATTTACTAGGTCTATGTTAGGTCAGCTAAAAGGCTAACAAACCAAGAAAGTAAAGAATACCCCTAAGCTATAATGGGTTGATCAAATTGACCCAGTATAACCAATATTCAAAAAGGAGTTTAAGATAAGAATGGAGGAATGAAAGATGAAAATATTTGAGGAATACTCAAGGGAAAGGAAGTAGCTTAGGGAATGGTTTTAGGATCTAGTTAGATTGGTAATAATGTGGCAAAAAGGGACAATAATCCTATGAATCACCAAAGGTCTACCCACCCCTTTCTCAATGTACCCCTTAGGGTGTGGACTCAGAGAGATTGAGTCTCGATGGGTCCTACAAGATGTAAAGCATCAATAATCAATAAAATTTAAAAATATTGTGTATAAAAGCACAACTGTCCTTAGCCCCAACTCTTCCCAGTGGATACATTTTCAAACATGTGCCCCTATTCAAGTTAGCCTAATCATATTTTCTTATCCACACAAGCTATAGATCTCTATAGTTACAAGTCTATTTGATCCTTACTAATTATATAGGCAATAGATGTAAAATATATTCAAACAAAAGATAATTTGAGAAAAATTAAAGTATTTGATCCCTATTCTATCCTACTTCTGCATACTACCATCTATAGTATCCCTAGAACCAAATTTCAAAGATTTAAACGTTCAAGGACATTCAATTCATCTAGGTCCACTGTCACTCTAGCATTAATTTTCACTTGTATCAAGCACTAGGTGGGAGAACTACATCAGGATTGACCACTCTTTGAAGTATTGGTATAATCCAATTATCTTCAAAATGGGGTGTTGATGATGTCCATCCTATCCTGCTAATAAATGCAAAATTATTTATGATTCCATACTTGTAATGAGGATTAGGGTTTGAAAATTAAATTAGGTTTTTTAGGCACAACATATAGCTCTAGGTTTTATGCTTGTAGGTACAAGACCTAAATACATAGGCACATGTGTTCCCAAAAAATAGGAACATTCCCATAAATGGCACATTAGCACCAAATAGGGACACTACACAAGCATGATACTACTGTCCATATGGGGTGATATTGTCCAATGAGTAGATAGACACTAGAATCCTATTGATCACACTCAAAACTAACTAGAACTTTGATTTTAGAACCTAGATCATCTGTGATAGTCACTTTTAAGATAAGTCTATATTTATGCCTATTTATTGCTATTTTATAAATTCAAAGGAGGTCAAAATCTATAACAAATTAGTGTTTAATTATTGAATATTATTTTACTTATTTATAAATTTCATCCCTTTAACCAAGTGTAGGAATTACTTGTGTAAAACCCTAAAAGGTTAAATCATTTGGTAAACTTGACTTACTTTGAATATTACTTAAAATCATAGTTTGTATTAATCCAAATTTTTGTGTGACAAATTAGGGATGGATACTTCTAATTTTATGATTTGTTTAGACAACCTAGCTAATTAAATATCAATTTCATATTATGGTTTTAATTTATTTACATATAATTTAAATTATCTCAATGAAACCCTATATTTAAACCACCCTAACCCTAAACACACTTAGGGTTTGTCTACTTTTATATTTATACTCAACTTTTAGATCCATTCATCTTTTGATTTATATTCCATACAATCATGATCATAATGATAAGAAACTAATCACTTTTTATTGAAAATTCTAATACTTTCATTTGCATTCTTGTTTCCTCTAATTCAGAATGAACTCAAAAAAGACATAAATACATGTATAGATGATATTTTATATCAATTTCAATATATGTCATATATTATAGCATGTTATATTTATCCTATGTGGAATTCCATTAACAAGAAAACCCATACACACATATAGGATTTAACACATAATCCAACAACTATGTTTCATGTTTCAATGTCATATCTTATGCACAAGAAAGAATCTCGTTCTCCTCTTCATCTCCATGAGGGTGATAGCTTTTTTTAATCTAACTAGGTCCATGATATCACTCCTACATGAGATGAAGTAGCCTATATGAATGTCATTATTCCCCATACTTAGCCTATTCACACCTCTTCTGTATAGGGTGTGTGATGACATATTAAATTATAAATAGCTAGGGTTTACACTTGTGAGACTCTATTTGATCAACTTATTAGTATGATCAAGTTAATTACAGGTCTACAAAATCAAAATCAACCACTACATGAAAATATTATAACATTGAAAAAATAATTTACAAGAGAAAGTCCTCAAGGGCACAATAAAGTAAATCATGTTTCTACATCTCAACTTGTCAATTTGAGGCAATCATTGTTACATACCAAAACATGAAATCACAAAAAATTACATCTACAACTAGTGATTAAAAAAGAATTTAAAAGTCAAATAAGATTTTAAGTGAGGTACTAATAGAAATTATTAAATCTAAGTTGATCAACCTACCTCCTCTATACCCAATGAGGAGATATAAATATTTTTGTGCATATAATAGAATGCATGTGCACCACACCAATTCATGTTTAGAATTTAAAAGGTAAATACAATAGATAATGGATACAAATGACTCACATAGTGACACATAATCTAAACAACATACAATGGCACATCTACCAATTTAGAAAGGGTCAAATTTAGAAATAGTACAAAAATGGTTACCAAAGCATAACTTAGAATAATAAATAGTTCCAAAATCACAATCACAATAAGAAATAGTACAATAAGAATAAATAAATCAAGAAAATATACCTATTTAAAATGAGGTTAAATGTTTAATATGGTATGGGTTTGGTCAATATTATCTATAATAATATGATTATCATAGTGAAGGTTTGGGTAAATAGGCCTAAGGCATCACTTCTCTTATTCTATAAGTTGACAATATTGGTCAAAATGGTTTATCATTTTAAAAAATACTAAGGCACATCAATAAAAAATATAGTTTATCAAGGTAAAACATCTAGATATATAGGAAATGTTATAGAATGAGCAAGATCTTAAGTTGCAAAGTCAAAATCATGATCAACCAACAAGTATTCTCAAATGAGGTTTTCTAGTAAAAGATACTCCAAAACACCATATGTCTACAATAATCATAATTTCAAAATGAAAAATCACAATCATTATGCCAAAGCATAATTCAGAAAGGTCAACTCCAGAGTATGAGGCAATTCCTTCTAGCACACTAGGTTATTATGATTCTGATGTGGAACAATATTATGATGTTAATGATGAATAATACATAGATTATTGTTGTAATAACATTCAACTATAACATAGAAATAATACTACATAGGAGATTATTTTTCCTATTTTTGACACAGGTCATGGTCATACTGAGTCTTACATAAGACTCATTGGTTAGTATGGTTCATACTCTTATACATACTTCCTTCTCTCTCTTTCTCCTTGTACATAGTTTATTTTCATTTGATTGTACATAGATTATATTGAAAAAACTCAAAAATAATATAACATGTTAAAATATAAAAACATTCAAATATTTCAAAAATATAAAATTTATAGATTATATGCATTATTATGTTTACATTTCTACTACTTACCTGATATTTCATATTGTTAGTTATCCTAGTATAGTTAGTTTTATCATATATCATATGTTTTGATTATTATTATTATCAAGTGATTGTAAATTATAGATAATAATTTGGTCCACTACACTGATCCAGACCAACTATCATCTACCTATTGGGGGCATAAACACTGATCCAGGTTTATGCATTCAATGCATCTACCCACTCAAGGGAATCTCATACATAGTTATTGTTGTCTCCAAATATTACACCCTATAAGAGGGTTGTTCAAGCCTTCTCTAGATTTGGGAAATGTTGGGACATTTATAGTGCTATGGGTGTGGTAATGAGTGGAAATGAACCTCTAGGTTGAAAGGGATAGCTCCCTATATTAGCTTATGTGTAATAAAATATATTGAACCGGTTTATTTGGATGAAAAGGGTCAAAAATTTAAATAAATAAAAATCCTAGTCTAAAATGGTGATACACCAAAAATTATTATCCACATGTATGCCCTATAATTTTGCATAATATAGAAGAAAACAACCCTTTTATTCAATATTTAGAATATTCCAACATAAATATTTCAATGTACAGATAAAATGAATGAGATCACACAAGGTAAGTAACTGGAAAAACAACTTGTATAGTCTAGAAAAGGGTTACACATGTGAAAAATATCATACAACTAGAATGCACTCTACATGACCTATTGGATCACCTCTTTGCTAGAATCATGAAGAATAGAGAACAGAAAGGATAAAACATCACTTTTTGTCACTCTATGTTTCTTTCATGCCTAGGCAAATGTCCAAAACTTAGAAAGAAAATAGACTTATGTTTCTTTGCTCAAAGGCAATAAAATGGAAAAACATCCTAGTAGGGCTTCACTGTACTATCTATGTATGAAATAAAAATAACCCAAGGGTTTTATTTATAGAAAAGAGAGAGAGAGGAGGGAGGTCCTTTACACCAAAGAGAGGAATCAAATCTATTGGGAGTCATTGTCCTTAGCTACAACTAATTTTTGCCAATGATGCTTATTAGGGCACTCTGATTGATTCATGTCACCTTCTTGAATGCCATGGGATTTTCCCTCTAAATATGCTTCCCAATAGCTACTTAACATAATTGAGATACTTGGGGAAGGTAAAAAATATGGTCCTTGTTAATGGAGTGACCTATTACAAATCTCTTTTTTGTGCCCAATCTCTTCTCTTTGGCTTGTCAATTTGTGAAATAGCATGGAAAAGGTTGCTTTCATTCATTTTGGATTTGTCCTTCCCTTTTCATTGGTCTTCAAATAATGACTCAAATCATGGTTTTGTGTTGATTGTCTAGCATTGGATCAATATTATAAGCTAAGCATTTCCAAAATTTTGATTTGCTTCTATTTAGACCCTTTCAGGTTTTTTGAATGAATTCACTTATAAAAATTTATAATCAAAGTACTTTCTTAAACCCAATTTAAACCTAAAAGCCTATTTGGGTTTTCTTTCCTACTCTACTTATAAAACTTTATAAGCAAATCACCTTGGAAACCCTCATTCGCACTACCGAGACCTTTTCAAGTTTTCCAAGCTCTTCTACTTATAAAATTCATAAGTCAAGCATATTGGGAAACCTGATTTGTATTGAAATATTTTGGCATGTCACAAACCATGGCCCCAATGGCTAGTTGTCCACTTTAAACTTGACATCCAATGGTACATCATGGATGGACCCAATGACTAGTTTGTTGCTCTAATTTTAACATCATACGGCACATCATGCATTGACCCAACATCTAATTTATTGATTTAATTTTGACATCATACAACATATCATGGGAAATATAGTTAGGTTTATTGTTTGGGTAATGGTTTGAAAATTTTCTTGAAGTAATTTCTTCAGATAAAAGTCTGAAGGAATTCCTTCAAGAATTTTTCTTTAGGGCTTTTTACTTAGAAAATAGAAACATGTTCCTTCAGTAACTTTTCCTAAAAGACACCTAGGAAGGGACAAAAGGTCCCTTTGAAAAATTCTAAAGGCCTTTTCCAAAGGAAATGGCCCTTTGAAACTTTTTTGAAGGGCAACCTTTGGGTAAAAGTCCCTTCAAAAAAAATCTAAAGGGTAAGTTGGAAGAATGAGCGAAAAAGTGACCCTTTGGAAAAAGTCCTAAAGGGCACATGGACAAAAATTGTCCCTTCAAAAAAATTACAAAGGGGCATTTGGGAAAATACTAAAGCAAAAGTACCCTTTGAAAAATTTATGAAGGGACACTTGGGAAAAAAGTGCCCTTTGAAAAAGTTTTGAAGGGACACTTAGATGAAAAGTGCCCTTCAAAATTTTTTTTAAGGGACACTTGGGGGAAAATAAGGCAAGTGAAGTGCCTTCAAAAAAATTTGAAGGGTACTTCGAAGGGAAGTGGCCCTTTGGAACTTTTTTAAAGGGTAGTTTGGGGATAAGACAAAAAATGTCTAACGAAAAATAAATCAAATGGTAAAACAACAAGGGAAAAAAACAAAGGATGAATGGAAAAAACCATGGACTCTATAGAAAAGCTACAGACTCTTGTCCAAAGGAAAAGACTCAAAAGAAAGAAAACAATGAAGGGAAAGAAAAACAAGGAAAAACCAAAACAATAAAGGCCCAAACATAGAAAGTGAGTAAGGAAGAATGAAACTAGTTGAAGAGGAAACACAAACTAGTTATGTAGAAAAAATGTCAACATTCTAGTGATTTCTAGGGGAGACATACCTGCTATGTCCAAGACTAGCTTCTTACATCCTTCCATTAGGTATGGAGTCACACAAGGCAAATAAAAACTAAAAAGAATAAGCCTATGGCTAAGAGAAAATACAAGAAAAACATAGCAAAGCAAACACAAGGAAAGAAAACACCTGAAAGGGAAACACTTATGCTACAAAGCACTTAGGTAAAACAAAGACAACAAAGGAAAGACACAACAATAAGTATTTACAAGACATAGATAGCAAGGTCAAGAAGCAAGACTTCAATTGGATCCCATTCACCAGAATAGGTAGCTCTTCTCCATCCATATTGGATAGCTAAAAGGATTTGTTTTGCTTTCACTTGCTGATGATGTAAGGACCACTCTACAAAGTATCAAACTTTGTATGTTTGCTTGGTTTTTCTATAGCCTCATCCTATTTCAAGACTAAGTCACCTTATTTGAACACTCTTTCCCTTATCCTTTTGTTAAAGGATTTATTTATGAGAACTTGATGGTGTTCTAAAGCTTTGTGTGCATCATCTCTTGCCTCTTAAAACTACATTAATTCTATCAATCTAACCTCCATGGGAGTGTTTTCAAGTAATTCTAGTTATTTTGCAAGTTCCAAGGTAGACAAGTACAAAGTTAGAATTACTAATTGAATTCTTGGGAGTGATTATGTCTACCCATAAGGTTGTCTTCAACTTGCTATGCCATGCTCTTTGATTGGTTTATAATGTCCTCTTGATGATCTTGATGAGGTTCTTATTGGTAGACTTAGCCAATCCATTACCTTGAGGGTAGTAGTTGGATGAGGTACTCAAATGAACTCCACTCTTTTATTCCCATTTAAAATTTTTAACACCTATGAAAGTAAGTATATTATATAAGATGATGATAGGAAGAACTCCAAACCTTGTTACAATGTTATCATAGAACTCTAAGATAGAATTTTTTTTTGCCTCCTTTAATGCAACAGCCTCTACCCACCTTATGAAGTAGTTTGTAGCAGTCAATATCCATTTCTGTCCATCACTTGATGGAGGGTTTATCATTCCAATGAAGTCAAGGCCCCATTGCATGAAAGTCTGGTCCACTTGGATAGGATTCAATGGAAGAGATAGAAGATTTTACTTACCAAAAAAGAAAGCACATTGAGGACAAACCTTAGCCCAATGATAACAGTCCTTAAAAAGACTAGGCCAATAGTAAGCAACCCTCATTATCTTTGAAGTTGTTGTTCTAAGAGATAAATGACCCCCATCTGCACCATTATGGAACTTTTCTAGTAGCATATAAAATTGATCATTGTTAATGCATCTTAGCAATACATTACTCACATAATTTTTAAAGATAATGCCATCCAAAAGACAATAAAGAATAGTTTATAGCCTAAAATACCTCCTATGAGATTTTTTTAAGCTATTGGGACACTCACCATTTTGAAGAAAACCAATGATGTCTTGTGTCTAACTTTGATTTTGCATTTGATCAACTGGCTGGGTTTAAACTTGATTGACCAAAGCTTGCTCCCTTGGCTCTTGAAAATTAGATGCTAAATGTTCACACAAACCTCTTCTTCTTGCCAAGTTGGTTACCTTAATGTCAATTTAATATTCCATCACTTTCATGATCCATCCAGCTCTTTTTTCATTTAGATCCTTGCTTAGGAGGAACTCCTTGGTGCTAGGATGGGAAACCATGACATGAATCTTATTTTTGGAAACCATATTCCTAAATTTTTTAAATCCTCTAGTGATGGTTAGGACTTACTTCTCCAAAAAATAATATCTTACTTCATAGCCCTCTAATCCTTGGATAAAAAAGCAATTGGTTACTCAACATTTTCATCATTTTTGCATAAGCATAGATAATATTGTGTCAAGGTTAGAAAAGGTAAAGCATATGAAATATTTAGAAAAATTTAGATCTAAGAGAGTAGGATATTCTAAAATTACTTGCATGATTTCTTCAAAGTTGCTCTTACCTTCCTTTATCTAAGTAAAAACTTGGTTCTTTTTAAGCATGGCTATGATATGCTTTACCACAGTTGTAAAGTTTGGGATAAACCTCCTTACAAAGTTTATTTTACCTAAAAATATTTTTAGCCCCTTCTTGTGTTAAGGCAAGGACAAGTCTAGAATAACTTCAATCCATTTGGGGTTAATAGATAAGCCTTCTTTAGAAACAACATGACCCAAAAGCTTACCTTTGTGGATAATAAATATGCACTTCTTTGGATTAAGGGATATGTCATACTCCCTAAATTTCTCAAATAGTTGCCTTAGATGTCCCATATGATTAGTAGAATCCTTTGAAAAAATGGTTATATCATCAAGGTAAACAAGTAGAAACTTATTGATCAAACCTTTGAAAGCCATGTCCATTTCCCTTTGAAATATAGCTCCAACATTGGATAAACCAAATGGCATCTTGTTGTAGGCAAAGGTCCCCTAGTTAGTGGTGAAGGATATCTTTAATTTATCCTCTTCATTTACCAATATTTGATTATAATCTGAATAACCATCAAGAAGTGAGAAATGTTGAGAACTTGAAATAGCTTGTAGAATTTGTTTCATAGAAGGGAGTAGATAATGATCCTTGAGAGACACTCTATTTAGATCACAAAATTGCACATAAAGTCTAATTTATCCATTCTTATTTTTAACTGACACAAGGTTGGATACCCAATTTGAGTTCTTGATAGGAAAGATAATCCTAGACTCAATTAACTTGGTCATCTCTTTCTTCATGAGTTCTTCTATCTTGAGATTGATAGACCTTTGGTTTTGTCTTACCAGTTTAGCTCTAGGATCCAACTAAATGGTGTTATGGGATAGAATTGGATCAAACCCTTTCAAGTCCTTGTATTCCTAATAAAATATGTCATGAAACTCTTTTCATAATACAATAAAAGCTTATCTTTCCAACTGAGAACATACCTTGCCAATCTTCAAAAGTTTGTCTCTAAAAATCAGAGCTCTCTCATAGTTTTCCTCCTTTGTAGACATGTTAATTATTTGATTATTCTTTTGATAATCCTCATTGAATACACTCTCTAAGGTAATCAACCCATTATTTATTTTATTTGTCTTCAGCTATATAGTTTTCTCTTTATAATGATCATGTAACCTCTTTTGATTTCTTGATGAGAAGCTTGCCTCATTTTGTAAGAAGTGTGCATTCAAACACTTGCCATGAAACTTCATTATCTATAATAGAAGGTATCATAATTATCTTGATATTATATTGATCTTTCTCCTTTGCTACATCAACAGCTGAGTCAAAATGTGCTCTTATTTTAGCCAATCTATCAACATGTTTGTTTAAGTCTCTTGTTATGGGTTGTATGTTGAAGGCATCAAATTATTTGAGTAGATCCCATGCCTTATGCTTGTATAAATTAATCAAGGGGTTATTTATTGTAGCTTAACTTCTTAATTGATGAATGACCAACTCACTATCTCCATAGACTTTAAAATTCTTAATTCCTCTACTCTTTGCCCATTAGAGACCATGAATTAGGCCTTCATATTCTACCATATTGTAAGTGAAGTTAAAGTGAAACCTATAAGAATATTAGAAATTATTCCTTGATGGAGAAACTAAAATGATTCCATCTCCTACACCTACTTTTATCCTTGAACCATCAAATAAAATTTCCCACATGCCATCAAGTTCATGATCCTCTTTGGTGAGTGAAGGAATTAGAAAGTTCTCTTCATGCATACAATAAACTCCCAAATCAGTCTCCTCAATGAAATTGTAAGGATAAAGTCCATGTGTTTCAATTTTGTACTTGTCAATATAAAGGTTAGAATACCTTTAAGAGGGGAATATGTTTCACCATACATGATCATTTCTTCTTCCTTACTGATTAGACAATTTTGATTTGACATTGTCTCCAAGTATGGCTAAATGTGTAACCTTGATAAGGGTTGAGTCCTTATAGTTACCTTGGTCCCATGCCTTGTCCTAAAATATATAAAAGACCAATTATTAAAAAGGTATCCTCCTAACTTGGCTTTGAATTCCCTTGACAAGCATATAGCAAAGTGTGTTGGAAGGTCCACCACCACAATGTCTTACATGATAGGGAAGCTTGAGTAACCATGTAAAAATACTTTTAGAACTTTAAAAAATCTTACCATCTTAGTTAGATTCCCATCTAGCTATAACATGATCTTTTTATGTGGCTCATAGTTCAAACCCAACTTATCAGCCACTACTTTAAGCATGACGGTAGTGCTTACTCCACTATCCACAATATAATTATGGACCAACTTATCTCCCATAATGAGTGTAAGGTATAAATATGGAGGATTTTCAACCTTGGTTTATGGATCTAAAATATGATTTGTAAAATTGTTGAGATCCCCACCATTGTGCTTTAAAACTAAAGGAGTCACATGAATGCTTGTCAGCATCTCTTACAAAATCTCTTTCTGACCAAGTACATGAAAGACTTCTCAAAGGGATATACTTGCCTTGATGCTCTTCAATAAATATAAAAATGTTTAGAGAGAAAGAATTTACCTTATATATAATTTTTGATGGTAATGAGGGATCTTGAGTCTGTTGCATTGCAATCTTGGCAGCCCCACTTGCATTTTGATTTTCTTGGGGAACATGAGTTGTACTAGGTGTAGCACTTTGATTGACACTTAGTGGCCTTTGAGATGAATCACTTAGAGCTACCTATGGTTATTATACTTCTGCCAATGCTCTTGTATTGGTTACAACTGGCATGCCTTGAGTCAACACAAGATCATCTTTTTCTTGGAAATATATCATTCCCACACTTGGGATACTACCTTCTCCATGACTATCCCTTTGGTTAGGACATGCTTCTTTTACTATCATGTAAGGAGTATTTTCCTCTTGTGTTGTCAAGGTATGGATGGTTCCTCTATCATCATGTAGAAACTGACCTTGAGGTTGCCCCCATTAGTCCAAATGATCCTCTCCTTGTACTAGATTTGCATGTATAAGAATAATAGCCTTTATAAGAGGAGTAAAATTTGGATTATATGCATTGAGTTACTTGTTGTAACCTTGTTTATTTTATCCTTTCCATTCATAATTGTATTTGGATGGAGTTTTATATCCTTGTTGAGGATAGTATTATGCATTAGGAGGAGCACTTCCTTGATATTAGGCTTGCTTGAGCTGAGCTCTCAATGATCTGATTTCTTCATCCTTATCCACAACATTATCCACCCTCTTGGGAAAGAATCTTGGCTTCACATTAGCATTAGGAACTTGTGACATGCTTGGAATTTCAACCACATTATGGGATATCACATATATGGAAAATATTGGAGGAAGTTTTCTAATGTGAATTAAGCTATTCTCAACCTCAATTGCTAGCTCATATGCAATTGGAAGAGTGAATCCTCCCATTGAATACAACATAACAACAACATCAGTACCAAAACCTTTGAAGTATGTTGGGAACACAAAGCTAGGAGGAGTTCTCATGATTGGTGGTAGCTTATACCATGTTCTTTGAAATCTCTCATTGAAATATCCCATGGATTCATTTGGACCTCTTCTTATTACATTCAACTAATGTATTAGGGAAGCATGATCACTCTTATTTTCAAATATTGTCACCAATAGATCTCCAATGTGATCCCAACTTGTGATGAAGCCCCCTTCCAACATTCTATACGAGTCAATTGCTTTGCCTTTTAAAGACATAACAAGCAACCTAATGGCTATGTTGGCCCTAGTAACATTATGGAAATTGTAGAAATTAGAGATGTCTTTAATATTTTAAGATGGGTTAATAGGACCCTCTCCATTAAAACTAGGAAGATTTTTGGTAGCATTTAGAGGGACGGGGTCATATGCAAGAAGTTCTATTAGGTTTTGGGTATTAAAAGTAGGGAAGGGTTGATGCCTATCCATGTCTTCTTGATTGTATACTTCTTGATTTTTAGTTTCTTAAACTTCTTCAACCTCTTCTTCTTCCTCTTCAAAACCACCCTACCCAGGCTCTCTAAGTACTAGGAATGGTTTAGGATGCTATTCTTCAAAAGGAGCTTCAAGTAGAGGTTCTTGGTCAAATATCTTAGATGACCTAGTGAGGACCATGAAGTAAACTATGGGAAATTTGGTCTAGAACCAGGGAGTCTCAACCTTTGGAGTTTCCAAATTCTATATTTTAGAATACAAATGATACTTTTCAAGACCAACATTCACTTTGACATGAAAATCACAAATAATTTATTCACACCAAGCATGCCAAAACTATTTTCTCCAAATCTTACACCTTAAAAGAGTGTTGTTTAGGTCTCATCTAAATTTGGGCAATGTTGGGACATTTCTAGGCCTATGAGTGTGCTTATAAGTGGAAATTGACCTCTAAGTTGAAAGGGCTAGCTCCTTGTATTAGCTTTTGTGTAATAAATGAACCAACTTATTTAGATGAAAAGGCTCAAAAATTTGCATAAATGAAAAGCCTAGTCTATAATGGTGATACAAAAAAAGTTATTATCCACATGTATGACCTATACTTTTGCATAATACAATATAAAAAAATCCTATTATTCAAGCTCTAGAATATTCCAACATAAATATTTCAATGTAGAGATAAAATGAATGAGATCACACAAGATAAGTAACTGGAAAAATAACTTATATAGTATAGAAAAGGGTCACACATATGTAAAATCTCATATAGCTAGAATGTACTCTACATGACTTGTTGGATCAAATCTTTGCTCAAAATCATGAATGATAGAGAACAAAAAGGATAAAAAATCAATTTTTTTCACTATGTGTCTCTTACATGCCTAGGAAAATTCCCAAAACTTATAAATAAAATAGACTTATGCTTATTTGCTCAAAGGCAAGAAAATAGAAAAACATCCCATCAAGGCTTCACTATACTATCTATGTATGAAATAACAATAACCCAAGGATCTTATTTATAGTAAAGAGAGAGAGAAGTGAGGTCCTTTGTGCCAAAGGGAGGAATCAAATTTGTTGGAAGTCATTATCCTCAGTTATAACTAATTTTTGCCAATGATGATTATTAGGGCACTCTTATTGATCCATGTCACCTTCTTGAATGTCATGGGATTTCCCCTCTAAAGATGATTCTCAATGACTACTTAACAAAATTGAGATACTTGGGGAAGGCCAAAGAAATGGTCCTTGGTAATAGAACCACCTATTAGAAATCTCCTTTTTGTACCCAACCACTTCTACTTGGATTGTCAATTTGTGCAATGGCATGGAAAAGGTCACTTTCATTCATTTTGACTTTGTCCTTCCCTTTTGATTGGTCCTCAAGGAATGACTTGAATCATGGTTTTGTGCCATCGATTTGCCATTGGATCAAGCTTATAAGATAAGCATTTCCAAAACTCTAATTTGCTTATGTCTAGACCCTTTTGGGTTTTCTAAATGACTTCACTTATAAAAATTTATACACAAAGCACTTGATTAAACCCAATTTTCACATGCAAACCCATTCAAGTTTTCTATCCTAATTTAATAATAAATTTGTATAAGCTAAGCACCTTGGTAAATTGAATTGGTACTACTAAGACCATTTTTGGTTTTTAAATCTCTTCCACTTATAAAATTCATAATTTGAGCATGTTGGGAAACCCAATTTGTATTGATAGCTTTTGGCACATCATGAACCATGGCCCCAATAGTTAGTTGTCCACTTTAAACTTGATGTCTTATGGCACATCATACATTGACCCAATGGCTAATTTATTACTTTAATTTTGACATCTTGTGGCATGTCATGAATTAACCTAATGGATAGTTTGTTACTTTAATTTTTATGTCATGTAGCATGTCATGGGCAATCTAGTTGGGTTTATTATTTAGGCAAAGGTTTGACAATTTTATTGAGGAATTCCTATGGGAATTTTTCTTTTGGGATTTTTTCTTGGAAAAGGGCAACATGTTTCTTCAGGAACTTTTCTTGAAGTACACCTGGGAAGGGACAAAAGGCCCCTTCATAAAATTCTAAAGGGAATTTCCAAAGGAAATGGCCCTTCAAAAAATTTCCAAAGGCAACCTTTGGTGAAAAGGCCCTTTAGAAAACATTTGAAGGGTAAGTTGGAAGAATGGGCCAAAAAGTGACCATTTGGGAAAATTCCTGAAGGGCACCTGGACTAAAAATGTCCCTTTAGAAAAATTTTGAAGGGGCATTTGGGAAAATACTAAGGAAAAAGTGCCCTTCAAAAAATTTTTGAAGGGACACTTGGGAAAAAAGTGCCCTTCATGAAAGTTTTGAAGGGACACTTGGGTAAAAAGTTCCCTTCATAAAAGTTTTGAATGGAAACTTAGATGAAAAAGTTCCCTTTGGAAAAATTATAAAGGGACACTTGCGGGAAAATAAGGAAAGCGAAGTGCCTTCAGAAAATTTTGAAGGGCACTTCAAATGGAAGTGACCCTTTGAAACTTTTCTGAAGGGCACTTCGAGGCTAAGACAAAAAAAGGGCAAAGGAAAAATAAAACAAAGGGAAAAACAACAAGGGAAAAAAACCAAAGATTAAGGAAAAAAACCATGGACTCTATAGGAAAACTATAGACTCTTGTCTGAATGAAAAGAATAGGAGGAAAGAAAACAATGAAGGGAAAGCAAAACAAGGAAATAAAAAAATAGAAAAGGCCAAAACACAAAAAATGAGCAAGGAAGAATGAAAACTAGATAAAGAGGAAAAACAAACTAGTTATACAAAAAAAGGGTCAATAGTTAATACTATCAGGTTCTATCCTTACATTTTATACATTCTAGATTACAAATTGATACATCTTGATATTGATCATTGCTACTCATTTCTCATATTTTTTGTCAACTATCACTAGTTAAAATCAACATATGTACATTCTAGCATCTACATAGATTTTTACTACATAATTATACATGCTTTCATTTCTAGTGTTATTAGATTAGAATTCATTGTGTTTCCTATGCTTCCTCCATTTGAAGGCCATTTGAATATGTTATTGTTCTTTGGATCTACACCACTTTTCTATTTTTATGCCTTGGACATGTGCCCATGTCCCTTGTGTGTGATTTTATTTCTTCTATATGTAGACATTTAAACATGTACTTCTATGTGGCTTAAAGTTAAAGTGTTTTTTGTTTGCGTATGTGGACATTTAAACATGTCCTTGTATGTTTTCATTCTTATATTTAGTGACATGTTCCCATGTCCCTTGTATTTTATCTCTTTTTACTACCTTTAGGTGAATAATTTTCTTATATGTATGCTTATGTATATGATTCTACACCATGACACTTATATTTTCTTGTTACACATACACCAATTTTTGATACCTGGGGGACCTCATGCATATACCCTTCCTACTTGAAAGTTGTGATGGACATCATGCCACATCCCCTAGGTAGTTACTCATATTTTTTACTATACACATTAATTACATATATCTTGACACCCTTGCACAATTCTAGATTACAACCTACATCTTACATTACTTACTCATGCATAGATACTTTTACATTTCAATGTTATGTTTATACATTATATTGGAATACCATGCACATGCTTTAGCTACCACATTTTATAGAGCTAATTTTTTATAGGGTAGTTATTACACATATTTCACAACTACCCTAAAAAGAGTGGGAATTCATAGGGGTTTGTCATATAGATTAAGATTCTACATTATTATTCATAGATATATTTCAACATAGTCTTAATTTCAAACATCAGACACAAAAGAGAATAGAGACTTAAAATTTAATTCAAATCACTTAGAAATTAGACTAGGTAGACATTAGTGAACAAAATATGATACTAACAACATAGGGAGATATTTCCCACTATAAGGTGATACTGTCTAATAACCACATCTTTAAGACACTCCATATTGACTAAGCCAGTATACTAGGTATAATATATATTTACATAGATATACTCATAGGTGTGATAGTTATCTTTAGATATAGCTCAGTTACATAAATTTCAAATCATTCATACTAGTTGTTCAAATTTGTGGGCATCACATGTGGCATGATTACTCCCACATTTAGTATAGTTACATATATTTAGCTATTATATACTTAGTTTAGATTTAGTATGCTCATATACTAGATTGGGGGAATGTGTATGACATAGTTTCCATATACTTAGCTACACACATGTTGATCAAATGGAATGGAAAATTAAATGTCATTATCTATGTTATATACACTTGATATCACATTTTAGGTTGTCATCAAATTCATGTCTTACTCCATCTATAGTGGTTGACATTATCTAGTGGCCTAGAGCTACCTAATATACTTGAGTGGCCATAGAGTTAACATATATAGTTAGATTATAATTTAAAAAATTTATTACTTTGTGTAGTTTAGTTACAAATGCATCTACTTGACATAGGTGGGAAATGATGGATTCATGACCTAATTAATTTATTGAGCCACCTACATGAGAAGGTGAGACACAATTATATTCTTATCCAAGATATTCACACAGATCAGGATCCACTAAGTAGGGATGGCCAATGATGGAGTCAAAACTAGATTGATTTATTGAGCCACCTATGTGAGGATTAAGTAAGACATCATCTTAGTCCAAAATATTCAATGATATGATCACTATGTACACTCACACACATAGGTTATCACTATATTTATGCACTAGTTCACGTAACCACTGAGGTGTCTTCATTCTTTTCCTCTCTCTTTACTCAACTTTTACTCAATTATTATATTTTAGCATAGTCTTTTGATTTTGACCTTTTCTTAAGTAAGGAATTATTTTTGCATGTTTCATTGTAGGTCATTACTTTGACACATACCTATATTCACATACTCAAAATTAGTTACATGGGATTCACTCTCAAGGTAAGTCGATGTATGTTTCTTTTTCCTTTATAATAGACATTTTTATTTGTTGTATTTCTAGCATAAAGGGAGGGTGGTAAATTTAATCACCTAAATGTTTTAAGTGGATGCTAAGAGTGTCACATGAGTTACCCTATTCATATCCTATCCCTATACCTATATTAGATCCTTAGAGACACTTTTATAGTCATTAAATAGACTACAATCACCTAGAATTAGCCAAAGCATAGTCCTAGAACTATCTTCTCAAATCCCAACCCAACTTTCTCATAAGTCTACCAAGTGGATAGTAGCACCACATTTGGGACACTATAACCACATGGTACTAGTGTCTCTAACTAAGTGATATTATCCTTAGCCCTAACTCTTATAAACATATAATTTTTCATAAAAAATTCCCTCCTAATATTAGCCTAAGTAAATTTTTCTTATCCTCATAAGCTTAGAATCTCTATAAATACAAATCTATTTGACCCTTATTCACTATATGGGAAAATATATGCAAAAGCGATTCAAACAAAAGACAAGTTGAGTAAAATTAAGGTATTTGACTTCTATTCTACCTTAATTATGCATATTACCATCTAAAATATCCCTAGATGTAGATATCAAAGATTTAAAATACCAAACACATTCAAATCATCTAATTCCACTCTTATTCTAGCATTCACTTACACTTGCATCAAGAACTAGGTAGGAGACCTAAATTAGTCTTGATCCTTCTTAAAAGTATTGGTATGTAGGTAATTATATTCATAGTAGGATGTTGAGGATATTTATCCTATCCTACTAACAAACACACAATTATTGCTCGTGTATACTTACAAGGAGGATTAAGGTTTGTACATTAAATTAGGTTTAATAGGTGCAACACAGAGCTCTTGGTTTCATGTGCATAGGAATAGGACCCAAAAACATAGGCATAGGTTCTCTTAAAAATAGTAATAACCATAAATAGGGGACATTAACACCATAATGAGGACACTACATAAGCATGACACTATTGTCCATATGGGGCACTATTATCTAGTGAGTAGACAAACACTAGAATCCTATTAACAACAGTAAAAACTATTTAGAACTCAATTTTTAGAACCCAGATCATCTGCGATAGTCACTTTTTACATAAGTATATAATTATGACTATTTATTATTATTTTTATAAATTAAAAGGAGGTCATAAGCTATAACAAATAAATTTTTAATTATTGCATATTATTTGACTGATTTAGACATCTCATCCCTTTAACCAAACATAGGAATTACTTTTAAATCACCTCTCCAGTCACCAATTTTTATACTAGAAAACACAATAGTTCATGTATCCAATAATGGGTATTTGTTCTTTATTATTAGATCTATAAGTTTTCTTAAATTTATTTTTTATTTTTATCTTAAGGATTAATTTATACATGTTTCATTTTAGGTTCTATGTGAAACACAATTAAATGTTATAGACTACATTCAAAATTATTCTTTATAAGTAAGTTCAGGTATGCACTTTTACTTTTACTTTTAATTTTACTCTAGTACTTTCAATTTTTTACATTAATAGAATAAAAGGGGGGAAATTTAAACATGTAAATTAACATTCAATATGAAATAATGTACTTGTGACCACCCTTTTCACACACTTATTTCATGCCTTCTTCCATAGTATTTTGACCACTCTTTCTTCATTTACCATGCAGATGACCCATTCCTACAAGAAACTAATGATCTCTGAATATCCCTATTACTCATTCAAAATAATTCAAATTGCATGGATTTTTATCCCACTTCATATTATTGGTGTGTAGGTAGTGCTCAACATAAGGGATGTTGAGGTCTAGCAAAACTTCAACCATTAACTCCTTTTTTTCATTTTATGGCACATAGTGGTTTGTGCAATTTATTGATATCTCCCACATACTTAGATAGAACACACAAGTGAAGTAAACATTTCATATTAGTTTTGAATAAAAACCTATAAGACATTGGTGATCCATAAGGACACTAGTGCATCATATCCTTATATGACTCTAGTGGTCTTATCTAGAGAGAAAGTGAAACATTGTTCCTGATTCACATCATCATCACAAAGCCTCCCATTTAGTTTCACATTTTTTTGTCTCTATCTTGCATTATCAAATTTCTAATTAAGTTATATTTTTTTGTCACTTCCCCTTTTAGAATATTTCCAAATATAATGAGTTCAAAATTAGTTTGTGTCATTTATTTCATATCTATAGAATTTTTATTTTATGTTGTAGTTTATCTCATCTAGGTAATTCATTTTATATTTTTCTAAAATTTGATAAAATAATTTCATTATCATATCAGTGCATATTATTATTTCTATTTCAATAGTTTAATTCATCTTAAATTAAAAAGGGTTAAACAAGAAAAAAGAGTATCCCCTGTGGGTATGTGAACACTCGTGAGATAGGCCCATAAGGTATAAATAATTTTATTATGCCAATAATTTCCATTATTTGTAACTATTTTAATTATTAGTTTATCAATTATATTATTTGTTTCTTATACTTATATGTTTCCTTGTGGATATACGGGTGGAAAATATATGTTAGATTTTGTATTTAGTACAAAATTTATTAACAATAATATTCTTTAATGATGATCCATTATTTTGTATTGTATTTGTCATTAAAACATGAATATATCTTCCCCTAAAGTCAATTATAGTAGTACTTCTTCAAGCCATTTTTAAAAATATCTTTGTAGTTATAATAATGAACTAGTCACCCTTTGATGATTCTAGATTTATTTTTCCTATCAAGTCAAATCCACTAAGATAAAATGGCCATGGTGACACAATAGGTTGTAATTCTTGTGAAGGCACATGATTCAAATTTTTTTGTCACTACCATTATAGAAATGGTTGTACATGTTTTTGACATTCATTTTCCATAATAGGCCAACAGCTAAGAAATCCTTAATAATTTATAAGGCATTTCCTTTTCATTTGGATGTCTTCCATATTCATTATTGTCTACCTATTATAGAGCTAGATTAGCCTCTTCACAACTAAGACATTGAAAAAATGTACATTATTTGATAATTTAAATAGAACCCATCTAATTATAACATAATGAATTACATCTCATTACAATTTTCATTTATCATTATGTAAGATATTGTATTGCATAATATCCTTATTTACATATTTATAGATATCATTATACCATTTTAAATTTATTACACTGAATGGGATGGAAAATACCACTCATATGTCTATGTATATTTCTATAATAAATGGTTGTTATACACATTATCTAATCAAAGTAACCTAATCTTCAGTGATGTCTATAGGAATGATAGAGGTTACACTTGGCATATCATCCTCATTATTATTTTTATGAGGTATGCTTTTAATTTTAATGTTATCAAAGTATGTCATTAAATTCCATACCATATATTTATATGGGATCAACATTCTTATTTTATTTGATATACCTATAATACCTTATTGAATGCAAGTTATGAATCACCATATGCTTGAATAGATTGTAATTTTAATGTCCATGCAAAATATAACACTAAAATCAATGCCTTATATTCTACCTATTATATGTGCATGTGAACCCTATCAGTATGTGAATTACATAGGTTGCCCATGAGGAGTAATTAGAAATATTCCTATTATAATTCCCAAGTCACATTTAGATCCATAAAAGTACATAAACAAAGTACCATTATCAATATGATATGCAATAAGATCATCTAATAAAATATCATTAATTAGTGTCATTTTGAATAGCAATATTATGGATAATCAATCTATAATTACCTATCCCTTTACATATTTTTTAGATATGAATTTTAACTCAAATTATATAATTAACATCACCTATTTATCTATACACCATCAAAATTGTGGTTTTGTCATGAGATACTTTAGCATATCCACCTTTGTAATAATGTGTTTAATTATTAATCATGTAGTGTTGAATCTTTTTTATAGTTAAAATAATGGTCATTCATAACCTTTCCATTACATTATTAAAAAAAATTATAATCCATAAGTCTGCAACTAATGTAATATATTATTAGTTCCTTATCATCATCATCATAGTATGCCAACAAAGCTCCTAGTGCATGATTTGTAGAATAAATGTATAATAAAAAAGGATTATCTAAAATTTAAGTCATAAGGATTAATTATATATTACTTTATTGCTTCAAAAATATATGGAAATTTTCTATTCATTCTAATTTCACTTTTTCTTTAGTAGTCACATAAATGGTTGTCTTATCAGCTAATTGAGCCACAGAACATCTGATTTCTTGAATTATTACCTATAAACACCATAATTTTTTAACCCTTTACATAGAGGCATGTCCATGGTATAATTTAATTTATTTGTATCAACTTTTTTACCTCTCTAAGATCTAATATATCCCAATAATTTTCCTAAGAATACCCCAAATACACATTACTTGAGGTTTAAGCATACATTATTTTTGCATAAGTGTTTAAATATTTTTTGTAAATTTAGGGCATGATATTTTTAACATTTATATTTTTAAAGTAGGTCATCGACATAATATTTAACTTTTTTATGTATAAAGTCATTAAATATGTGCACCATATCCCTTTGATAAGTTCCTTATGTGTTCTTCAATCTAAAGGGTATGACCATATAACAAAAATTTCCTTATGGTGTGTTAAATGTGGTTTTCGGTTAGTTTTTGAAACAAATCTCTATTTTAATATATGTATACAAATTATCCATAAATCATAACCAACATTAGTGTCCAAAATCATATCAATGTTTGGAAATGGAGAATCATCCTTGGGGCAAGCCTGGTTTAGATCACAATTTTTTTTACAACATATAATTTATCCATTAGGCTTAGAAAATGGTAAAATATTAGAAACCCATTGGAGGTAATAATTTTATATGATAAACCCAAAATCAATTAGTATTTTAATTTAATCTTTAACTAGTAAAACTACTTTTAGATTCATCTTTCTAATTATATTCTTAATTAGATATGCATTAGGGTAGAGAACTATATTATGAATCATAACAATAGGATCTATTCCTATCCTATTTCAATAATCCCAAGAAAATAACTTATGGAAGTCATGAAGTTCCTATATAAAAATTTTACCATCATCATCCTTGAGCATGGATGAAAAAAAGACTAGTCTTATATCTTTATTTGTCTCATAATTAAACTCCATTATTACTTAATTCAATAATGTTGAGTGAAATTCCACATATCGTGTAGTAAGAATTATATATGTGCCATCTAACTAGACATCATCATGTGATTATTAAATCACTCCAATAAATTCATGGGCATTTATTGTATAAGGAAACCTTTTTTATGATAGAAGGAATGGAGATTCTCATATTCCCTCGAAATTATAATAGAGATTCACCATTAGTGAAATCATCTAATGTCTAATTTTTAGGTGAAATTGTATCATCAACAAGGTCAAGATACACCCATTCTAATTATAGATGCTAAAATATGGTATTATAGATTTGAAAATGGCACTTTTGACCTACCTTCACCATACTGACTTATTCACACATATATACCTCTTATTTTCCATTTTGTCACATTTACATACTTTTTATGAGTATGATCCTCTCATATTATTATCAATAACCTAGGGTAACATCGTAGTCTATATCAAACTAGATAAATATATTACTCAAATGTATCGACATCATAATATCCACATTCATGTCTCCTAGACACTAATGTTCGGCTTAGACAATTTTGTCAACCAAATTGATCTAAGGTTGATGTTAGTGACCTTTGCCTAGCAATGACTATTTTTCAAAATTAAATCATTCCTATGGGTCAACCCATTTTCCCAACATTTTAGTGAATTGATAAATTACCTAATGGACTCATATAAATAAAAATCAAACCCACACTTGTGAATCACTTGGTACTTTTCTATCAATCATCTTGTTGTGACAAATATAATTCATTTCTTTTTTAAGAAATAGAAACCCCCATAGTATTAAACTTTTTGGTATTTTCAAATTCTTATCAAGGTCACTTTTAAGCATTTGCATTTATTTAAAAAATCATAAAATCATTAGCATTAGTTTACCAATATTATCATAAAGTTTATACTTATATTTTTTAGGTATCAAATCCTTGTGGTTTATTAATTGATTATGTAGGTTTATATGGGAAAAGGGTGCTCATGTGTTGATGTACTCATGTGATCCTATGATCCCATTATTTTTTTGTAATCCCACTTTTATCATTTATTCTTGTTTTTTTTATAATTTTTTTGGTTTACTTAACTCTTTTGTGTACATTTTTTAAGGTTCCCATGATATTTCACTCAATGGAAAAATTATACACTCTAGGAGATTGAGCCAATTAGATCCTAAAATTTGTCCACTCTCCATCCTCCTACACTTTTATGATGTGTACAATTCTATCTAACTATGATAAATTTCATGGTGCAGGTGTTCCAACCAATCAAAGTGGGTTACACATCACTACCATACTCCTGTAATCCACTAATGCACAAAGATATGTCAAAATATGAAAAAATGGTATGGCATGGGAACTCTAATGAATCAAATTAGGTCATGTGTCACTATCATACTCCTCCACCCCCATTAATTTTTTTTAAAACTATACATTCTAGGAGACCATATGTTTTAAGACATTATAGGTGACACCTATAATACTCTTATTAACATTTAAAATTATGTAATCAGTCTAAGAATTGGTGGTACATATATATCAACACCATGTTCACCCTGATATATTATGTGGCTCATATTTGGCACACTCTCAATATTAAATGAGAAATCCATCTACCCACCTTGGGATTGTGTGATCCATATTATGTTGGCATGTGGATGGATAAAATTACACCATGGAATATAAAAGAATTAAATAAAGCTAAAAATCAAAATATAATGATAAATATGATTAATTTAAACATAGAAGACTACCTTGAAGTTAATTTTCACATATGAATATATAATGACCATCACACTTAGAGTTTAATTTTATAAATACACAAAAAGTTTGATGCAACATTCAAACTCTACCATTGAGGTTAGAATAAGAACTTAAATGATTTAGTAATTGTATACCTTGACTTACATGTGAATTTATTTGTTACCAATCACTTAGCCCAAAGATATCTCATCACTAAAAACACTAATAATTACCATGCCCATGTCCCATTCTACATCAATACATGCTTAATAATTTATGGATACCATGTTTTCACATAGAATTATTAGGTATAAACATTATAATGAAGTATTAAAGGTAGTGGAAGAAATGCAAATGGTCCCAGACAATATTGGCACTAAACAATATGAAATCAACTTCTTTTAGGACCTTATTATTATCTATAAATCAAGACTTCACCATGTTTCAACCAAAATAGATTTATTACCTTATGGAGACTTATTATACAATGTTTTCATGCTCTATAATTATAATAATGATTTAATTTAGTCCAATTATATAAAATATAGGTTAGCTTTGATATTAAATCTTGCCTTTAGAAAATTATTACAAATTGAACACAATATCCCATATAATAGTGATATTTCCCAATAGTGGATGGAGATATATGATATTATAAAACCCTTATAATATTAGTTAAAGGACATTAATAATTGGGTTGACCATGAACACATTGATTCCTACACCACCAAAACACTCACATAAGTTGTTAGGGTTATAATGTTGTTACTAAACAAATTTTATGGGGCTAGTGATATAGTGCACATGAATAAATTCTAGGTGTAATTGATGAGTTTGATCATTGATAACAAATAAGTCCCTACCTTGGAAGACATTATCAATTATAATTTAATCTAATAAGTGTTTAGTGAGGAAATTAGTAAGTTTTTACATGATGTCATATCTAGTTGATTCTTGTTATGCCATAATGCCTTTTTAGCATCCTTCGTTTCCCTAGTGGGCAACCTATAATCCCCTTGGTCATTTGGTTTACTCCAATTTTTATGCTCAATACTTTAGAACACATATAAAGTAAATTTATATGTATCTCTACCCATCCCTATTTCTATAAATAAATGAGAATAATATGCATATGTTGTTTGAGGAAATGAAAGCATCAATTATGTAAATCAGAGCTTATTGGTACTACCAAGACTTCACTAATATAAGAGTTGAATTGATTCATATATATCCCTTAAATTTTTCATAATATGTATCATATAAGTTAGTAGAATACAATATTTTATATCAAAATGTTCATGGTATTATTGGCCATTATAAGATAAAAAGTTAGGAACCCTATCTCCATTTACCCATCAAGATTAGAAATAATGAATACAAGAGCCTTGGTTTCATACAAGCCATGTTAGATAACATGATATATCTTAATGCCCTATAATTCCATAATAATAGACAATGAGATACTTTTGGAAATGTTTAAATTCATGTGTATGCATTGATAACAAGGATAAAAATCACATACAACCATGAATCACATGATGATCAGAAATTTTGTGTGAACCCTATGGATGAAAATGAAGTAATCATAAAATTAAAAACTACAAAGTAATGGGAGCCTTAGGAACAAGTAAAACAAGTATTAGAGGAGAGGCCTGGTGAACATCTACCTTTAAAAGAGATTCCAAGTTCAAACCAATGATTAAATAAACATATTTCAAGGTCTACCTCTAGTGTAAACATTAATAGACTAAAGAAGAAGAAGAAGAAGAAGAAGAAGATGATGATGATGATGATGATGATGATGATGATGATGATGAAGAAGAAGAAGAAGAAGAATATATATAGACTACAAAGTGACTATGGCTGTTAGTCTTTTTGACCTTTCATTTCATATACTAAAGTTTCTAAGGTGACTATTCAAACATCCATGTGTTTCATCAACCTATATGAAACCATATTTCATAAAAAATTTACCATGGTATACACTTTTCACACATTCAAACTTTAAAAAAATGTGAAATATTCTTTTCATGTCCTTACTAACATTGTCCTAAACTTAAATAATTATCTCAACTTGAGATAAATATGTTGGCAAAGTAAACATTATTTTGATAAACTTATGAATATGATTGGAGTTTCTCTAATTTGTGTTTAGTTTATGTTTAACAAGCATTGGTCATAGTTTCACTTGAAGTTTCATTTATTGGTTTTCACTTATTGCACACTAATTATCCACCCTTTTAAGTTTTTAACTAAGTAGTGTACCATCCTACCACCCTTTAAAAGTTTTCAATAGATTGGAATAAATAGGAGGCCACCCTTTATGGGTTTTAAACCTTCCTATCCCTACTCCCAAATTTTTATTACCCAATAAAGTTGTTGTTAGAATGAAAATATATCAAAACTATAAAAGATTCAATACCTTGCTATGGAGGAGGAGGCATGGCCTATGGTGATACATAAGGTGTGGTGTAACAATATTGGGCAGCCAATAATGAGGTTTTAAATGATGATGTAGAAGTTTTTATTGTGCCATTATATTATTGTAGTGGAGGTTGCATGATATGAAGTACCTTCTTCACATTAATAATCTTAATAAGCTCAACAAATGGGATGTATTTTGGTTATTCAATGATGTCTTAGACCAAAGTGTCAAAGTTGGTTAAATATTACTTGTAATTCATCCAATCTACTATTATTTCCCTAACCATTCTGAAAAATGTGTGAAGGAGAGATTGACTTTGTATGATTCCCTAAACATCATCATCACTCATAGTTTTAATGATTGGCCGGTGTTTTAAAAAAATTCGTGTTATGTCCTACATGATTTTTTAGATTTAAATGACATGACATTTAATTTTTACTCCCAAATTTTTTTTGTGTGGCATCTCTAGCTCCCAAGTGTGAATTTTAGCCATGACATTATCTCTTAATGCTAGTGATTCCTAAAAATTGTTGTCCACTTTGGATGTTAATGTTTAGTTTTCTATGATCACTTTTGATTTGTATGCTTAAGATAAGTTGAGCAGATGTCTTTATATGAATCTTGGAGATATGTTTTCAAATAGATCATCTTCCTTTAAATTTGTCTATCTAGAATCAAAATTACATTTGGGACTTTCTTATACTTCTCTAGAAATGCAAAATATTACTTGAGTTTTGCTATGGAATTTATGCACATAATATTTAATTCCTTGCAAGTATTATGCAATAACCTAATAATGTGTTAATTTATTTATAAGAGTAATGAAATTATTACATTATTACATGAATTTATCACCAAGAAGATATTGTGTAACATTAGGTATGTATCATCAATAATCTTGTGGGATTTTATAAAATGTTTATGTAGCTCAACATTTTCATTATGCAACTAATCTTTCTCTTACTCAATCTCAATTGCCTTATATGTAATATACTATTAGAATGTGGTAACACCTTTTATTTATTTTTTTAAGGGTATTTGTGAAGCATATAAATTGACTTCCTAGAATAAATTAGGTAGGGATAGTTGATTCATGATGATAGAGATATCACAAGTGGTTGTCTAATGTGTGTAACTAAATATTGAAAGTAGTGTGTCACAACACTAGATCTTGGAAATCCATCCACAAAGATCTTCTAGAATCATACTAAACTTTTGAATCTTCCTCTTGTGTTTATCCTTATGTTGAACATGAACTTATAGAAGTTATATATGGTTGATTTTATGATTCACATGCTGCAACCTAAGTTATTTTAGCTCGTTGTTGTTGTTTTTCTTGTCCTAGAGTTCCTTGAATTTATTTTATTTGAGTTTGGCCTCTAACTACATGGATAACTTTCATAACATCTTCATGTACCTTATTTTAATGTTCTTCTTTGGCCTTCACTATTTTATCACCTATATATTTTTTGCCTATTCATCTTTGATCTTCTTCTTTTAATCCTCCTTTCTTGCCTAGGTCTTTAGGGTGTTTCTTCTTATCTTCTTTAGTTTTTTGTCTACCTCAAAATTCACATATTTTTCATCTACCTAATTGTGTTTCTCGAGTAAGGCATCCTTGTCTTTTTTACCCTTTTCCTCGACTACATTTTCTTCTTTTTTCTTCAACTTAGCATTTTATTTTATTTGATTATCTTATATTTGAGCATGTAATTATGGTTGATTAGGGGTTCCTACCTAGGATTTGGGTCCCATTATGCATGTTTATGTTGCATAACTTGTTATAAATAATCATCAACTTTTAAAATTGGATTTACATAGGGATGAGGTAATAGGGTGAAGATGGGGCTATGCTTGGTGGAGAATGTGATGGTGTGACCATGACAAAAGGTACAACATGGTGTATGTACATAAAATTTTTTCATGCATATGGAGGAACCAATGTTTTATTTCATTTTTCATGGTATGGGCCTCTCTTCCCATCAGGTGTGGTTGTGCCTCCTCATTTTTATCCTATGTAATTATGAATGTCTCCATTGGCTTTGTGAAGTTAGGGTGTGGTTGTGTAGTTCTTGGCATGAATATTTTCCATAATAATGGCCTAAAGGGACTAGATTTTTAATCACTAATATCAATGATAAGAGTATCCTTTGAGGGTTTTTATTTTTTCTAGGCCCCTTGTGCCATTTTTCCTTTTGTGCTCAGTGCTTGTGTGGCTATGACTACGTGTTCCTTCAACAATTATCCTAACACCCTCTTCCTAAAATAGATCTTTCACTTTATGATTTTATTCCTCATATTGTATTATTTTATCCACTATAATGTATTTTGGAGGTATAATAATTCAAATAAATATAATATAGGGGACTTCATTCCAAACCTAGCAAGTTTGAACAACTTTCTATAACAAAAATTATTTTTTCTCTTCCTCATCATAAGTATCATCCTTGATATCCTCAAGAATAACCATATACACCTATTCAAGTGTGACTCATAATGGATAAATATAATACTTATTTTTAATTATGGGAAATTAGGGGTCACTCAACCATTGTGTTAATCTATAGGTCTATTTTATAAGCTGTGATGGTTACGGACCCAGTTATTTGGACTTTGTTGGAACTCTTTATGATGAGGAGGATAATTATTGTGGTTTATCCTAAGGTTAATTTTGAGTTTTTACTTATGCTTATGGATATTATTGTACTCATATTTTTTCATGTGATTATTTATCTCTTGGTGAAATGGATCATAGTGGTTGGAAGCTTTAGGAAACTAAGTTATTTTTACAAATTATTTATGCTTTCACCATGTGGATGTTGATATATAAGGAGAGAGGAAACATTGGTAATTTTTTAAACTCATGGATTTGATATTCACTCCATTGTGTAGATTTATAATAGTTATAATAGGCCCAAGATACATCAAAACATCCTTCAGCATGTGTGTATTTATTGTTATCATGTTCTTAATATCAAAGCAACTTCTTGTGAACTTACTCACATATAGATGGTTTTATCCATCTCAATGCCAAATAAAATTTGCAAAGGAATTATCTGGTCAATAGTCCACATCTAGATAAATTTCTCCTTAAATAATCATTCACTATATGAAGAAGAGTATAAGTACTAAAATTTGATACTAGAATGATTGAGTTGTCCTAGCTAGCCATTTTTATATGTTTTTTTATGAGCTCTCTTGTGATAAATTTAGGAAAATTGAATTCCTATCCCAACCTCACCATTAGGTGAAAAATATTAATTATTCCCTTTATGACTTACTTGGAGTCTTTTATTGTCTATTAGTATTGATGCATGATGTATTATGTAAGAAGTATAACTAGTGCAACAATAAATTATTTAATGGGAACTATATTTTTATTCTATCATATCATTATTCAATTTCTAAGTTTATGAGGGGGATGGTTCTTTGTATTATTTACATTTAGTAAATTCCTCCTTGTTAGTAATATTTTATCTTGCATAATGGTATTGGAATTGATATGGATCATCACTTTCTATGACAAAGGAATTGCTCCCTAATTTCATCCTCTTAAGAGGGTCATCATCAATTACTCATACTATCAAAAGATAAGCAATAACACTAAACAATTAGCATCTGACCCTCATAATCTATCATAAAGTGTAATTACTCCTTGTTCAAGCATAACTTCTTGTGTTTGAGAAAACCACCCTATATTTATCACATCAATGAAGTTCAAAGACTCAAAATCACTCCATATATATTTTTGTAATGACAATATAATACCCATATATTCCTTTTGAGCATACATCAAAGGAACATTGGTCTATTGCATTGCCATATTATATTTTACTTACTCTTTTCATGAGATTCATTGCAATCCATTTTTATAAATTTGGTCATTGATTCACAAATTTATTGTTGAGTATCAACAATAATTTTCTCATTCATTTAAATTTTCAAAATATAATTTGCATTGACATCACACATTTTATATAAATCCAACCAAAATCTTACCTCTGTTTGTGCCTATTTGTAGATCTACCTTTTATGTACTTGCATGTTTATCTTAGATTTAAATAGTTGTTTTGATTTGACCCATGGCCATTTTATAGTTTTATGAATTGTTTATTTATTTAAATTCAAGGGTGTGATGCATCATCATTTCATTTCCCAATACTTCCTCATTTGAACATTGATTATAATTCATAAACTCTAACCTTTTTTGTAATACCATGATATTATTTTTATCTTGTCATTAACTACCTTGTACAACTAATATTTATTTACCCTTTTAATTTTCCATTTGTTTTTTTACACCATGTTCCTAAACTTAGATATTTTTAAAAATCTTCATAGATCTCTCTCAAAAACTCAATCTTACATCAATTTACACAATGGTATCAAAAAATTCATTACATTGTATCATGATATTTCTTGTGATTAAAATCATAATATGTTATCCTATCTACATTTACTAATATTAATCATGAAAAAATAATAAAAACCTTAAAAAATAAAATACTTATCTACTTTGTGCCATATAACACTTATTTTTGGAATGTCTGATACCTAGAGATCATTGTATTCAAGGAGCCAACCTATAACCATTTAGGTTTCCTAGAAGAGTATTTACTTATAGATATCAAAGTATTATATTTCCCTATTCTAAAACTTGATGAATTATATAAGGTCATTTCCATCTGATGTGAAACTTGCATGGGTGTGTCTTAAATATGATTTCATATAACAGGACCATTTATTCAAGATGGAACTCTTTAGATTGTAGCTTACAATTATACCACACCTTTTGAATTTACTTATAAACCTCTTGATCCTAACTCACCAATCACCTTATTTATTCCATGTGAGCTAGTTTTAACATACATTATTTCAAACATTCTTTATTTCCTAACCTTATTGTCATTACAATTTGTAGGGTTAAAACTATGTAGTCTATTAACCTCATAGTTTCCATTCTATACATAATTTGAAATGGTGTATATCCAATCACACATTTATAGTTTGTTATATATGCTCATAATATTGTTGGTATGTGATATTCCTAGTCATCTCTCTAAAAATTATAGATATTAATAAGCATCTTCTCCAAAACCTTATTAGATGCTTTTTCTTGGCCATTTGCCTCAGGAAGGTACATTAAAATTTTATGATGTGAATTATAAACTCTTGTATTGAGGATTATATATTATTTTTCAAGAAATGTGTACTTTAATCACTTATCAAATTGTGAGAGCATACAAACCTTATTATAATGTTTTCATTAAAAAATCATAGCATCCTTTACACTATAACTTAGAGTCATATTTGCGTCAATTGATTTAGTGAAATAATTTGTCATGACTATAATATATCTAGTATTGGATCACTTAGATGTATGATTAATAGGCCCCACAAATTTAGTTACCTATTTATGAAATGGTTTCATAGATAAAATATTATTCAGTGGAATCTCAACCCTATGGTTAGTTTTCCCATCTACTGACAAACATTGTAGTGTTTCACAACCTTATATGTATCCTAAAACAATGATGGCCACTAGATCCCACTTTGTAATATTTTTCTCACATTCAATTCACCTAAAAAATGTCCTTACACTATACATTAATGTGATTCTTCAAATACCTATGGTTTTTCATCCTATAGGGCCATTTTGTGTTAAACATCATCCTTTACTATCTTAAAGAGAAACCCATTGATAATTCTAAATGGTAAAGATCATGAAACTAATTACTTCTTGTCAAATTCTACATGATGTGTAAGAAATATACCATGCTCAATAAATATTGTAATATCCTCCAATTTTTCTAGGATCACATTTAATTTTAAAAAGGGTGCATCTAGAGATTCTTCTTGTAACTCTTAAAGTTCCTCCCCTATTTGAATGTAGCTAAGGGCTTTGGCCTAACATTTTCCTTACCTAGTTTTGTATTGATTTAAAACTAGAGTTATTATAAAGGCATTAACAACCTATAAAAAATTCTTGTAACATTGGTTTATTAGCCAAGTATCATAATGCTTGGTGATCAATTAAAAACTCAAATGGGTGGCCATAAAATAATTTTATAACTTTTGAATCATAAATATTATCACTAGATCTCTCTCTCTTGTAATATAGTTTATCTCACATGTTAATAACTTTTGACTATTGAAATGAATTGGATTATCTAGACCTCCATCTCCTATTTGTGTTACCATGACTCCTACTATTATTTTTTATGCATCGATATGAACATAAAAAAGTTTATTACAGTCACGGAAAAATAAAATTAATGTTATGACTAACTTTTACTTCAAATCTATGAAAGTTGCCTAACATTCAAAAGTACATTTGAATTTACATTATTTATGTAAAAAATGTTCTAGATGTGATGAAATGGATACATAACCTTGAATGAACTTGTGATAATAACCAATGTAACATAGAAATGATCATACCTATGTTAGGATAATGCATGATATGAGTTCCACTATAATTATATTTTTTACTTAGTCCACTAGAATTATATCACTACAGACAACATGTCCAAGCATTATGCCGATTGGTTTGAAAATCGACATTTACTTAAATTTAATGCAATTCACAAAGATCAACATTTTTATAACATTAATACAACTTAGATAATTTTTATTTGAATTAAAAAAACTATATAATCATCCATGTTGAATTATATAAAATCATGAATTAAGTCTCTAAATGTTGTAACAACTTCTCTAGAGAGAAACATTAGTTTGTTTTTCATTTCAAATGACATTGCCTTATTAGTAAACATCCCCATTTTGTTGAAAAAGTCATTTTTTTATCTTTAGCTATAATGGGGATCTAATGATACCCATTAAAACCATTTGTAAATTAGTAAACTTCATGTCCTATGATAAATTCAAGTACCTAATCTGCAAAGGGAATTTGTAAGGGATTGTTGCCATGAACCTCTTTTAATACTCAATAATATCCACATATTCATATCTCCCCTATATTTTTAGGTTATACCACCATGGGATTAACATTATTTTACTTATTAACTAGATATATGATTCCAACTTACTTCAGCTGATATATTTTTTATTTTACCTTTACTTTAATGTTGGGATTCATTTTATATGGTTATTTTTTAATTGGGAATCACACTTTTTTAGTTCAATATGCATCTCACCCAAGGAAGGGTATATTCCCTTGACTTATAATAACTTGGTAGAGAATACATCTTCATAATCTCACAATAATTGAACCACATCTTAGATCTATTATTGCTTCTAATAATCACCAATGGTTTCTAATTTTGGTATTATATTTATATCAATGTTATCAGTTATTTTATACATTGGTTATTAGTAATTTTTTCTTAGTTCAACCTAAATTAAATCCATTACTTTTCTTTGGTCTGCTTACTCTATGATATTGATTTTTTACATCTGATCCTCTTTAGTCTTATCTTTGCTCTTCCTCTTATGTGTATTTGTGTCCTTTTTGGGTTCAAAAACATTTAAAAATCAAAGTCCTCCTCACTTTTAGTGTGATTGGCATCACTTTTACTATTCCATATTCTATTAAAAAATTTCAACAAGATTTTTTTCATTCTTATTATGATATTATTCTATATCTATGTGAATACATGTGTTTGTTTCGTCCTATGATTTATGTTCCTTCATAAAAGGTATATTCTCTTCTCTTCTCACCCATGACACAAGAAATTATTTATTTTATAGTGAGCCTTGTGCATCATCAAATTTTCATCTTTAAATACAATGTTTGAATAAAATCTTGTGGAAGTTAGGGCCATGTTTATATCTCATCTTTGTTCTTGATGCATATACTAGGCCTCTGGTAGAGGAGGTAACGCACATTTGAAAACATGCACCCAATAACTTGACTCAATTTTATATAATTTCCATTATTTGATGCATTTATGGTCATTGGTCCTCCTAGGTGAATGCCCATTTTTATAAGATAATTATTTTTAGTGTGAAGTATAGCCTATAACATTTCACACACTTATTCCCAATGGAGTTTGTTGGACCTATGAACAACCCACTAACTTGTTGTAACCATTTTTACTGTATAATTTAGTGCACTAACTTTCATCTCTATATCTAGGATATAATTATTAATCTTATGAAGGAACTCTCCTAGATATTTTGTGGCAAATACCATTCACCTAGGTCTTACTTCATGATCCCCATGCACCCAATTAATTGTATGAGCATATAAATCACCAATAATTGAGGATTTTGATTCTCATGGTATATTTTATTCCTTAGTGGGTTCAATATGATCTCTATTAGTAAGATTCAACTAATAAATATGATCAATCATTGATCATGTAAGAGAATGCATAGAAGGTAACTTGGATTATTCTATTTGGAATTGAATGTATGTTTAAAGTGTGTGGGCTATTTATACCCATGGGATTTCTATTTTATACATCATTGGTTTTTATTATATATGACACAAAAAATAATGAATTATCTGCATCATAAAAATTCTAATTTTGGATATTTATTAACTTTGAACTAGATATCATTTGTGTATGCATATAGAGAATATGGTTTCTTCAGTATCATATATGGATTGCATTTATATTTATTCAAAGGTATGAAAATAATAACATTTTCCTTATGTGTTTCTAATTGGTTTCCCACTATGTTGATGGTCATGTGACCACTAGGCCAAAAAAAATCCAATTAAAGTAGGATAATGAGTCTCATATGTCTTCATGTCAGTCACTTCAAAGTCCCCATGCATAATTTAGTTGGCCATCATTATCACCACATCTTTAAGTCTTATAATAGTTTTGACTTGAACATAGTCTTCTAAACTTAGAGTAATATGTTTCTATCTTAGTTCTAGCCTTTCAATAGCTTTCCAAGTCAATCTAAGAATCATATTTATTATGATGATGAAATAAAAAATATCATTAGGAACTTCATATCCTAAGATCTCAATGTATATTCTTGTGTCCATATCTCATGACTTCTTATTTTTCACATACAACACCACTTGATATATTATTTATTATCATCTTTATGAATGATCTAATAAATTTGTAATATTTTTTGAGACATCCTCATTTCTTAGGGTACTTACTAGTTTTATTGTGTACGAGTTGTGACTACTCCCTCTTGTCATAGCATCAAGATGATTTTTCCATACATTTTGACATTCTTTGTCACAATATCTCCTTCACTAGTATTTTGATTCTAGATTGACTATAATATATGGGTTGATTCATTCATGAAAACCTTCTCTCTCATAGGGTCTAAATATATATCCTCTCACACTTTTATGGTTACAATTTTTGTAGGCATCCCTATAGGTGGAATATTTTTTTAATCTTTATTCCTAGTAACAACCTAGATAAAACCTTGTTTCTTAGGGTGAAAATATACCATGTTAAAATTTTGAAATATCTTCTCCTTATTTTGATTGTCTAAAATAGATCAATCCTTATTATTATGTTTTCCTACAATTCTACAATATGCACAAAAAAGTCTTGTTGTAGGCTATAGGGATTATTTTGTATGATATGACTCATTTCTCCACATAGGTAAAAATTAATAGGTTATCATGGTTATCTATTACCTTGCCTTCAATTTTTATTACCTACATAATAAACTCCTTATCATTGAGGTGATCCTCACCCTTATTATTAACTAGAACATCATTTTTATTATTTCTGAGGAGAAAGAGGTACCCAATTTGCTTGTTATTATGGTGATGTAAGGGTCCATCCATATTGGTACTATAGAGAAGAGGGTGTATATCCATAATAATATTAAGGATAAGGAATCCACCTTGGTTGATATTGAGGATACTGAGAAATATACCCTGGTGTAGGTGGTGCTACTAAGGGACCCCATCCAACTTGTGTTGTGACCTCAGCATCTCAAGCTAGTGCATTTGGTTTTGGAACATGAGATTGTTGTGAAATAAATAAAAATACATTTTGACTAATATATTATTTTATATTTTGGAGATCCCTATAATTTATTTTATTATGGTTATGAATTTATAGCATATACTTCATGATTTTTACACATACTATTGTAGTAAATGATAATTTGAAACTATATGTCTTACAATGAGACATACTTCATATAACTCTATTTAAATCTTGGGTAATTCATTATAGTGGTATCCATTTTGTCTATACTCAATTCACCATACATAAAATCTTAGTTCTTACCCTTATATAGTTTATCCATATTGTACAATCCCAAATCTAACTTAGCATTAGTTTTTAAATGTTAGGAGGGTATTCCCCATAGTCTTATATCTATTTAAATTTGGTCACAAAGACTCTTTCCTCATTTTTTGTGGTAAATTTAACTTATACTATATCAAACTAAATCTTACTTTGTAGGACTTATACAAACCAAGAACACTTGTATGTATCCTAGAACTAAAAATTTAGTCTATTAATAACATTGAAAAACTTTTGATCATAATCCCATATGTATTCCCCCTAATTTTTGTTTGATTTATTTCAAATATTGAATGGTTTGGCTAACAAAATTTTGCATATTTAATTCCTAGATAAATTTATCATTGACCTACTAAAGGGTCATAGTTTTATGATTATTATTAAAAATGAACTTTAGATATTGACTAATCAAAGATATTATAAGTCCATACTTCTTTCCTATATCATCTGTTACACCCTTAATCTGACACTTCATTTTACATCTCAATAAGTATTTATCTAGGTCAGGTAACCCATATATGACATCAATGTTACAAAATATCATTAATGTAACATGTTTTTTATAATTGGGCTAGTTATGACTGGTTTGATTCATGAATACACTAATATATACAAACCAACTATGATTGTGTTTGGTATACTAACAATATTGAAATCAATAGTTGCATTAGCTTCACCTTCAGTTTCTTTATAATGGTTGTATAATATTTATACATATTATTCAAATAACCTATTATTTATTGTTAACTCTTTGAATACTTCTAGCCTCCTATTTTTGGTAATTATAATAGGTGGAGGGGATGTGTCCCTTAGGAGTGATTTAACCATACCTAGAGTATTTATCATGGTGAACCTTGAATAAATATTTAACCTATATTTCATCATTACTTCTTATAAATACTAACCTTCACATTTCAAATAAAATCACTACCTCTATAGTTTCTCACTAAACCTACTACTAAGTTGTTTTACCTACCCTTCAATATTGTCTTTGTTATTTATCTATTTTATTCCTCATCTTTTTATGGAGTGGTTTTTTATTCTTATTTGATCTCTACATTATCTTTAATTCCTTCATTCCATTCAATCTCTTCCAATGTTTTATAACCTTAAAACTTGGTTTCTTCTTCTTAAGTTCTAATTCTTATTGTTTTCTTCATAGCTTCCCTTCTACTCCTATTTGTAGCTACATGTGGCCTTCATATTCTATGGATTTTAATTTTTTCCATATTTTATGTTGTTACAACTCCATTTGAATCCCCTAAATTATTTATCATCTTGCTCCTCTACTTTATCCATTCTCTATTTTTGGTCTAGATTCCATAGTTCATATATTATTCATTCAACTCTCTATAGTTTCATCCTCATAGTGCCTTGTGTGACACTCCATGTTATATTGAATTGACACCATGGCCTTTTCCACATCTAACATTTTTCATAGCACAAATAATTTCTTCAAAAATTACCTTTGATTACTCTAAAAAATAAATCATATCGAACTATAAATGGAATATACCCCTAAATAACAAATTCTATAATTTATCCATCATTGTAGTCTTCACCCAATGTAAACTCACATGGGTCCATTCAGTTTCTATATTGCATAACTTTTCTAACTTTTTTCTCTTCACATAAAATGTTCTATTTAATAGGTTCTAAATAAATAGTATTCAAGTCTATATATCCATGCTACTAGAAACTCAAGTAACATGCACCAATATATTCCATAGATTATTTGTGAATATGATTATAAATAATCTCCTATAGATACACTCTTATTATTACAACTTATTTCCCTAAAAACTTATGTATCCATGCGTCTAACCAATTTTGATGTCCATTTTATGAGGTAACTATTTAAACATATTTGAGTCCTAGTAATAAAACCATTATTAGCAATGGTCCATATAATCTATCATTAGGACATGTTATATGTTGTTGTATTTGAATGTTGTCATGGGACACTAAATTAATACATGAACTAAAAATAGAATTAAAGATTAACTTATTGCAATGTCATATGCATAACTTTCCTATTATTTATAAAATATGTATATGTACTTATTATCATATTTATTATTTTATGAAATCAATCTTAAATATTATGTGATAACATGTTCATTTGAAAATAAAGATATACTCAATGAAATATATATTTATATAAATATTAGGAGACATTTTACACAAAAATATAGATTCAAATTATTCCCTAAAAATCTAACATTTCATTTTAAAAATGTAATATATATAGACTATGAAGACACTATGGCTCTTCATCTTCCTGACCTTTTATTTCAAGTATTGAAGTATCTAATACACCTATTCAAACTTACATGTGTTTCATCAACCTTTATGAAACTATATTTTATATAAAATATACCATGGTGTATACTTGTCACACATTTAACCTTACAAAAATGTATGTGAATTATGTTATGCATATTCTTACCACCACTCTTCCATGATGATTTCAAAGAATCATGGTTATTGTAACATAAATTATAATTAACTTTGTTTTGGTAGTGGGTCTAGGCCCATTCTCACTATATATACTTCTATTATTACCATTTAAAGGGGGAAGATTTTGATTGAAAATATTTATACCTTAGAAATATTTTAGATGTCCATGAGTCTATGTAGAAAATATTTATGGATTATATAACACCTTATTCATGTACACTTAAAAAACTCAAACCTTGGTTATTTCTCTCATTTCTAGACCTTTCCTTCTTTTGGAAGTCTTACATCTACTCTATATTATGACCCTTGGACTATATATTATTTAGACCAGTCTTATGTTGATGAATCAGATCTTATATCTTTCCCAAAATGTTTAAAACCTACTTATCTTCCACCTTTGCAAATTCTGAGTCTATACCTACTTTTTTATTTCTTGGACACTAGCATCTTAGATAGACACCTACATCAATGTAGGTGTCTTTCTATGATGCAAGTGTCTTAAAGTCATCTAATTTACAAATGAAACATATACTTATGGTATACCTAAGTGATTTAATGTGATTTATTTCTCTAAAGGGATTGACTTAAATACAAGATCAACCCTCATTCATTTCTCACCTAGACATTTATTACCTACTCAATAGGTAACTTACAAAAGACATTGAATCAAACACTAAAGTAACTAAAGCTTCCCTATTTTATCCTATTTTCATATCATTCATAGGGATAACACATACATTGGTATAAATTATTGAAGGAGAAGCCCAAGAGATATAGTTGGCAAGTTACAAGCTGGATCACTATTATACTTCCTTTCCACATATTACATGATTGACACACAAGTCAACACATAGGGGAGAACAAAATCAATCTAAGGTCCTCCTTAGATTATTGGCTATGTAGGTAGTACTCATTAATAAAAGATTATTTAAGGTCAAATTAGCACTGTGTTCCCACTAATCCTTTTTTACCTAAGGTCACTATGAAGGTGAAAAATAAGGTTTTACAATTTCATGAGGAGTGATAATCCTTGACCCAAATTTAAATGCACTAGAATGAAGGTGCAGACAAACCCAAAATCATCTAGGTGGCCACATCCTTTTCTAATGGGTACTCTATACAGGACATATGCATCATGTTTAGATAGTAGTGTGGATGTAACCATCCAAGGTTGATGTGAGTGTTCATGGCTTTGGAGACACTAAATTCAAAATTTGGTGACTATTAGAGATTCCTCTTCTAGTCTACCTCCTACCTATTCCAAACCAAAACTATGTTGGCATCAGAACCAACTAAGTAAATTACTTTTGTGTTATTTCCATATATAGCATAGTTTTACTTAATATTTAACCTATCTCATTTTAATGAATTTAACATATATATTATATCTTAATTTTAGCATCTGATTAGTCTACTATAGAGATATTTTATCACCCATGTATCTTAGGCTATCTCTATCCCCTTTAACCCTAGATAACTCTAATCTATATTTTTAGGGTTAAAAGTTTGGTGAACTCGATCTCTATGTATTTCCATGTAATTCTTAGAGTGTTTTATAACCTTGATAATTTTTTTGATTTATAATTTGCTAATAAAAATTTAAAATATATATATATATTTTTTCAAAACATAAAGAATACATCAAAAAATGGATTGTTCCCTAGAGTTTGTTTGTCTCCTATCTTATTCTCATTTTAGAATTTAGAACATTTCAAATTGATAAAGAGGAGCCTCTTCCTTATCCTAACCCTAAGGAGGGTGATAGCTATCATCCCTCTAACCAGTTCCATACTATCACTCCTTCAAATGGTAAGGTAGATGGTATATGTATGCATGTTTAATCTAAGTTACCTAGGGTTTGTGCTTTTGAATCCATAAATTATAAAATCACTAGTATGAGCACATTAATAAATGAGTTAAAACATCATACTACACTCTTACAAAATCCAACACATTGTAGTGTTAATCATGTGTTTGCATCCTCATTTACCAATGTTGTGATAAACAAGGTTTCACATCCAAATAAAAATATAAAATAGAATACATCAAAAATAAGTGGCTTTAAAAGTGACCAAAAGGATACTAAGAGACCAAGTTAAATTATAAGATAAATTCTTCAAAATAAAGTGATCAAATTATCTCTTGTACATCCTATACACATATCCAAATATTACTATGCATATCATAGAATGAAAGGTCATCGTATAAACCATTGTTTGGCCTTAAAGAAGAGGATACACCACATAGTTTATACTGGTGATCCTACACTCAACACATCTCACTTGAGAACATAAAATTTTGAATATTCCATTAAAAAAAATTTAAAAATTCAAAAATACTTTTGTCACCTACATATTTTATTAGATCCTTAGAATTTATGTGTTAGTTACATGTTGATGGATGTCATATTCAATTACTTATACATAAAAAATATGTGTCACGCTTTTACTTGAGTGTGATACAAACATACATAAATACATGATCTATTCTTATTTTGAATGTTAGGCCTTCCCTCTACTCATGTCATGTGGACATTGGGGCATCCACTTATTTCTTCTTGATACACATAGGTTATATAATTTCAGTATCATCTCTCATTATCATGTTTGAGCTTATATGTGCTTACACGCGCCTTTATCCATGATTATATCTTTCATAGGGTACTTGATATGCTATTCACTTGAAATTATTTTTATAACACATTAGATCCATGGGCTATTAGGACATGTTTATGATAGTTATTTGTGCTTTCCTTTATACACTTCTTTGAGTTTCTTGCCTTGATTTTGTATTATTTATTTGAGCATTCAAATATGCTCCTTTATTTGTTGCCCTCATACACATGTGTGATTTATTTGACATTTGAACATGTCATTATTTGTTATATGGAAATATATTTCATTTTTTATTTTTTGGAAATTTGACTAAGTCATGTCCCTTCGATTGTGTGACATTTAAACATACCCTTTATTTGTGGTCTCCTAAGACCATTATATGTTGACTTGGTTTTGAGTGCTCTTATGTGTGTGCTCTATTTTCTTGTTTACCTTGTATTTTTACTATCTATACATTACCATGATATTTATCATGCATCTTATGCATTCATGTGATCACATTTATTTATGCTATTAAATGGTATAATTACCTAGACATGTCCTATATGCTACATGGTTACTTTCATAGAGTATATAATTGTCTTCTCTTTTGAGGTAAGGTAAATATCAATTAATATTATTCCCTCACCTCAAATAAGGAGAAATTAGTGGGGGCATGTCATAGAGGCATGTTATTCACATTTGGCATAGTTTTTAGATCATGTGGGGGCATGATTTTGAAGTATGTTCTCCATACTTATTCAATATTTGGCACACCCAAATTTAGTGGGGGCATGTTTTATAAACATTTACTCCACATTGGAACTTATTTTAGTTTTGAAATTTCTCCATATATAGTGGGGGAATGCTTTGGAAACATGTTCTACACATATTCACAATTTTTGAATTGGTTAAAGCACATAGTTGTATAATTCATATTCATAATTGTGATAGAATTTTATACATTAGTATCATTATTGTACACAATTTCAATATGAGACATATATAAGTGCATATGCTATGTAATGTGCACCTAATATTGTAAAATATAAATCATTTTAAATTTTAAAACACTCTTAGGTATTATCATGACCCACCAAGATGGACTTTTATAGACTATATTGAGCCAATTTATTATAGTAGTTGGTTCATATATGGTATGGTTGAGTGTGATTGAATCACTCAATATTGCAAATTTTTTAGGTTGTACTTGATTTATCATCTATCCATAATTACCAGTTTGATGGTATGATTTAGTTTTCTTTACTCATGCTCACCACATTATAAGTATGATTGGGTTGCATGGTTGAGCTGATCTCAACTTTTGGGTGGAAACTCACATTTTATCAAAGTTTAGGGGCATGTGCCTTATAATATCTCTCTATATTATTAGATATATAAACTTTTTAGATTTATATATATGTCCTAATCTTAGTTTTAGAGCCTTATAATGACAAATCTTTTAAATCAAATTTATAATAAGTAAGGTAGTTACATCAATACATAAACCTTGCTCTTTTAATTTCAACCTTTTCAATACTTTCAATCATAAATTATATACACTAATTATGTACTATAACATGCTTTTGGTTTCAGATCAAACACTAATAAATCACTCAACTTGGACTCACATAAAGAAAAGGTGTGGTATACACACCCAATTACGCATTCATTTCCTTTAAAATAGTAATTTCATTGATAAATTAAAGGGATTAATGTAGGAACTATTTTATGGATTATACAACACCTCAATCTTGTATATTTGGAAAACTCAGACCTTGGTTTTTCCTCTCAGTTCTAAATATTTCCTTGTTTTTAAATTCTCACATATATGCTATCTTATGCCCCTTGGACTATCTCTTGGTCTGACTAGTCTTATGTTGATGACTCAGACCTTTTATCTTCCCTATAATTATTAAAACATGTTTATCTTCCACTTTGACAAGTTATAAGTCTATACCTACTTTCCTTTTCCCTAGACACTAACATCCTGAATAGACACTTGTATTGATACAGGTATCCTAATCTGACACAAGTATTAAGTGACTTAAATTCATCTAATTTGGAAATGAAATGTATCTTAATTTCATCCTAAGTTATTTAATTCAATTTATTTATTTAAATGGATTGATATAAATACAATATCAACCCTCATTCATTCCTAACCTCTAAAATTCTTACCTACTCACCAAATAACTTATAAAAAGCAATCTATCAAGCACTCAAGTGAAAAAATCTTCCTTATTTTATCCTATTTCCATATCAATTATATATATAGCACATACATATGCATAAATTAATTAAGGAATAGCCTAAGGCATATATTTGGTAAGTTACAATCTAGGTCACTATTATACTTACTTTCTACATATTACATGATTCACACATAAACTAACATGTAAGGGATAACTACATGAGTTAGATGCCCTTTTTAGAGTGTTGGCTATGTAGGTAGTGCTCATGATATATGGGTATTTAGGGTCAAATTGACATTATGTTACCATTAACCCATTTTCCCCAAGTTCACTATGAAGATGAAGAAATAGGGTTTTAAAATTTCATGAGGAGCAACAATCCATGACACATATCTAAATGCACCAAATCTAAGTCAAAGACAAACCTATAATTGTCCAATTAGTTGCATCCTTTTTTATTAGGTATTTCATTTAAGACACATCAATTTTAGATAATAGCATTGACACAACCATCCAAGGTTGACACTAGTGTCCATGGATCTAGAGGCACTCAGTTTATAATTTGTTGAGTATTCTAGAATTTTATTCCAATATACTTCCTACCTATTCCAAATCCGAAATTATGTTAACATCAAAATCAGCTAAGTATAATACTTCTTTGTCATCTCCATATCTAGCATAGTTATACTTATTATTTTTGACCTATCTCAATTTAATGAATTTAGAATATGTTATATCCGAGTTTTAACATCTAATTGGCCTATTGTACAAATATTTATTATCTTTGTACCTTAGTCTATCTATATCCCCTTTAACACTAGATAACCCCCATCTATATTTTTAGGGTTAAATAATCTTTTATTGTTTATAATTCCTCAAATTCCAATATTACCATTATATATGCTTGAGATTTTATGGTTATGGTACGAACTCTAACCATTTTTGATGAATTTAGTTAGGTTTATTAAATTATTAATTTGACTAATCTCTTTATGTTAACTAATCTAAATATTTTATATGAATGTGTTGTTATTATAGATTATCTATATCGATTTATCATGCAAAAGTGATGTTATGGAGATTATATTCATCATAAATTCTTCCTTTAGTTTTAGAATGGACTAGGATACACAAATACAAGTAAATCACAATATCATTTATAAAGTAATCCATTCAAACAAAATAATCTCAATGGAATCTAAAAATTATTCTTATTTATCCCCCCCCCCGCTCTCTCTCTCTCTCTCTCTCTCTCTCTCTCTCTCTCTCTCTCTCTCTCTCTCTCTCTCTCTCTCTCTCTCTCTCTCTCTCTCTGCCTCTGCTATGTTTTTTTTGAATCCTCACATAGTCTTTAGGTATAATTGTGAATATTCTTTTTGGGAAAATATTGACATGAGTGATATATCTTATGGTATTATTTGCATTATTTATAAAAATATTCCAATTAGAATACATAAGAGAATCAAATACTACAACTTTTACTCTATGTTATATTTTATAATCCTAAAATAAGAGGGTTATAAAACTTACATCAACACATTAATGCACATTGATAAAATCTACCGTATTCTTCCCAAATTATAAATCAATCACTAGTGTTTTACCCTTATAAAACAAATAAACTATTTAAGTGATTATAGGTGTAAAAGTGGAAAATATTATAATGCTAAAGATGTACAATAATTAACCATTATAATTTTGACAAATGCTAAAAATGGATAACTAATACTTTTTAAAAAACACTAGGATAAAATGATACTTAGTTCAAACATAGATTACTAATGATTATTATTGATGTTTTACAATGAAATTCAAAAAATAGAATATTTTCATGGTTAGGATCAAGAAAAAAATCAAAAAATATTTTTAGACATGTTTGTTATAAGTGGATAATAGCATAGGTCACTCCCATCCATTAACTATGGATTCATCCTAGTTAACTATGGCAATTAAGTGACATGAATAAATAAATAAAACTAGATTTTTATAATGACATATCAGATATTAGATTAGGATAAATCTTTGAAAATGACCATTATAACTAGACAATAGTGTAGATCACTCTAGTCCATTGATTATTGACTTATCATGCTTGATTATGACAAAATGCTGTGTATTTCATCTTTTGCACATATGTGTGCCAAAAAATCTAAGATATCATAATTAAAATTATGCCATACAAAATTAATTAATTTGATTCTATTATATTTAAAACCCTAGGGTAAATTTCATAGTTTGAAAACATGTAAAAAAAGATGGTAGTTTAATGGGTTGATATGACCTTAATTACCCCCTTGATGATTGACCACTACTTACATATCTAATACTATAAGGATTAAAATCAAGCCCATGTATTTATCTTAACAAGAGTGATTGTGAAATTGTGTTCCTTAATTATATGTATGTAACTATAAATTGGATTTGATAATTTACAATGATAAATATTCACTTGATTTTGAATGCTCTTGACTTAGTTTATGGTTGTTCATTGTGAGTGATCTTGAATTTGGTGTGAATGTGAAATAGTGTGATTGCTCAAAAGAATTGAATACCAATTGTGGATAATGAATTACCTTTGATATTTATTTATAGGTGAATGTTTTGATAATTTACTTTATCTAAACCTTAGGAAATATGTATAAAGAGCCAAAATAATGGCTTAAATTTTTGAAACAAGAGACCTATTGATGCTTGGATTTACACCCTTGAGGAGATGCTCAATTATCCCCATCCAAGTGTTAAAATGGAATCATCTCTCTTGCTTTGGGTGACAATTTCATTGAGATGAATCTCTAGATTAGGGACTAGCTCCCCTTGATGTACCTTTAAAACTATCTCTAATCTATCAAGTGTGTATGAAAAGAGTTCAATAAAATAACTATTAAAACAAACGATGATGCACCTATATTTGGTATCCTCCCAATTGACTAAAACCACTACTTTAAAGACAAAATAAGGTGTTTTCTTGCACATGACTCACAACTCAGGATCCATTATTATGTCAATATTTCATATGATATATTCAAGAAGGTATATGATTCTTAAGAAGGAAATGAATAATCCAAACAAAGATACAATCATGAATCACTTCTAAGATATCTCTACACTTAAAAAAGAATACTAGCAAATACCTGCAACAATCATATTTCTATAAATTAGTATACCATAAAGAGTACAAGCTAGAAAAGATAATATTTCACTAGACTGGACCAACAATGATTCAATCATTACTTAATATTATAGCATATGAGAGGCAATCACACTTATGCATCTCTTCAAGAGTTATTTGAGTACAAATATGGCTAGAGTTTCCCCAATAATCAATGGAGGATGCTGAACAAGCCAAAAACATGCATATATATAGCCTTTGAGAGGTGGAGCAATGAAAGGAAGTTTAAAGGTCACGTAGACATGTGTCATCTTGGAAGAATCAGTTACATTTTCATGGGATAGAAGTGGGTGAGATATGCCATATCATCAAATGAGTCAATTCCAATGAGTTACAACTGAACCAAAAGCATTAATTACATTTGTTACAACTAAACCAAAACCTCAATTAGAATTTCCACTTGTTACCATTATCCTCACCTTTAGGTTCCCACTGATCCTTTCTTTTAAACTCTAATGGCTAGTTTCCACAGTCTAAATTTAACATTCTATGTCTTCAGACTTTTATTTCTTTATACTTCTTGTCTCGACACTTTTACCTAAAGAACTTATTTAGGTATTTTGTTTCCTTTGTTCTTTTATTTTGGATTTTCACTTGGTCCTTTATACCTTAAACAATTTTTTTGGACAAAAAATTTGAAAGAAATCATGTTTTCTTTGTATCAAATAAAATGTCCAAAAAAGTAGACTTTGGCACCTTCTCAAGTTTTTTGAAAGAATTCATCAGACAATTTCTATGAAATAATTCCTTCAAAATTTTTGTTTGGCCCTTTTTGGTTCTTTGAAATGAACCTTTGAAAAAGTGAAAAAGACCCTTTTTGAAAGGAAACATACGCTTCGACTTCTTTCAAGTGACCCTTCAAAAAAATTGTAAGTGTCTCTTCTGAAAGGAAATTACCCTTCAAATTTTTGAAATGGTCCACTCTCCCATGGAAACAATATTTTTGAGCTTTTGAAAACATCCCTTCAGGAAAGTTGAAATGCCCTTTGGGAAATTTGAAAGTGTCCACTTAGTCTAAAAAATTCCTTTAGAAAATTTGTCACCTACCCTTCAAAAAAGTTGCAAAGTATCCTTTGGAAAAATGAAAGTGCCCTTTAAAAAAATGAAATGATCCTTTGAAAATGCAAGTGCCCCTTTGGAAAAATTGAAAGTGACCCTTCAAAAAAAAAATTAAGTGTCTAGTTTCTAAATAAAATACCCTTCAAGAAAGTTGAAATTCCCTTTGGACTTTCTAAAAATTACCTTTCAGCCTTCTTGCAAATGAACCTTTGAAAAAGTTGAAAGTGTCATTTAGCTTGAAAAAGTCTTTCAAAAATGTTGAAACATACCCTTCATAAAAGTTGAACTGGACCATTTCTTGTGAGAAAGATACCCCTCAAGAAAGTTTTTTGGACAAAATATCTGAAACAATTCCTTCAGAAAAGTTTCAAGTTGCCCTTTGGAAAATTTGTCTCAGACAAATTGTCTGAAAGAATTTAGCACTTAAACAAAAACTCAAAGACAAAAACCTGAAGACAAAAACCTAAGAGAATAAACACTTAGTAAAAGACCAAAACAATCCCTCAAAAATAATTAGCCTTGTACATTTATTAGGGTTTGACAAAGAACACTTCTTCCAAATAAAAACTAAGTATTGGACCTTGCCAAAGATATAGACTCAGATGATTTTTTGCAAATGGGGGTGCCTAATTTTGGCCTAAAGGACCAAAATATTATTCAACAAAATGGTGACTTACAAGGGTAGTATGCCTGCTATACTAACCAAACTAGTAGCCTTATACAACTCAAGGCTAATGGAGTCAATGGATTCTTGAATATGACTAATAAGGTTTATGCCAAAACAAAACACAAGGAAACACACAACAACAAGAAGACCAAGTAAAAATAAAATAAGATAAAGACAAACTCACACATGTGCATTAGCACTTAGGAAACACAAGGTAAATAGGAAACTATGTACAAAAGACAAAAGAATTTTAGTAACAATGCTTTAGATATATCCCATTGACTGGGATATGCAATGATTCTCCATTCAACTTTGAGAGTTAGAAAACATTGTGTTGTTTGTACTGTATGATCACATATGGGCCACTCCACAAAGCATAAAAATTTATGTACTTTCCAAGTTTGGCCCTATATTCATCCCATTTTAGGACAATGTCTCTTTCTCTGAAAATCCTTGGCATGGACTTCTTTTCAAAATAATTCTTTGTTTGCTCTTGGTGAGTTGTCATGGTTTGCATAGCTTCATCTCTTGTCTCCTCAAGCTCCATCAACTCACATAATATAACTCCCATGCTCTCATTCTCCATCAATTATAGATGATAGGCGAGGTCTAAAGCTAGTAACTCCATGAGATAGGAAGCCTAGCCTCCCTTCCATACACAAGTGTGTATGGTGAGTTCCCAATTACTCTTTTTAGGGTGATCCTATTAGCCCAAAGGGTTGTATTCAACTTGGTATGATAAGTCCTTTGATTATCCTCTATAGTCCTCTTTATAATCCTAATTAAGTTCTTGTTTGTGGACTTAGATAATCAATTCCCTTGGGGATAGTAGTTGGAGGAGGTGCTAAGATAAATGTCATGCTTCAAAGCCAATTCACTTGTCCTTGTTCTTAAGAAGGCTAATGTACTATCTAAAATGACTATTGAAGGAGCTCTAAACCTAGTTACTATACCTTCATATAAGTCCAAGACTAAATTTTCATTTCCCTCCTTAAGAGATATACCCTCCACCCATCTTTTAAAATAATTAGTGGATGTCAACACCCACTTGTGACCAACACTAGAAGGAGGATTGATCAGACCTATGAAATCCAAACTCCATTGCATGAAGGGTTGTTCAACCTTGATTGGATTAAGTGGCAAGGCAGCTATATTTTGTTTGCCATCAAAAAGAGCACACTTTTTGCATTTCCTTACCCAAGCATGAGTGTCCTTAAACAAGCTAGGCCAAAAGTAACCAACTCTCATAATATTAGTAGTTGTGGTTCTTAGAGAAAAGTGACCACCAACTGGTCCATCATGAAACTCATGCAACACTTTGTCAATCTGATCCAAATCAATACATCTCAACAACACACCTAAAAATTAATTTATAAATAGCACTCCATCAATAAGTACATAAGGAATGGATTACAACCTAGATTAATTTCTCTTGGCCCTATAAAGACCTTGTGGACACTCACCAATTTGAAGTAAATGAATCATGCCTTGTGTCCAAATCCTCATGGCAGAAGGTACAACTAGTGGATGGTTATCATGGAGTGCCAAAACGACCTTTCTTTGCTCTTTCAAGTCTGAATCAAGAAGCTTACATAGTCATTTTCGCTTCACTAGCTTGGTTGTTTTGATCTCCACATCACACTTCATCACTTTGGTGATCCAACCTACCCTTTTCTCATTCAAATCTCTGCTCAATATAAAGTCTTTTACACTAGTATGGGGAAAAAAAATGTGAATCTTGTTATTAGACAACATATGCCTAGATTTATTTAAAATCCTTATGACTAAAAGTACTTATTTCTCAACATATGTGTACCTTATCTCATAGCCTTCCAAACCTTGACTAAAGAAGGAAATAGGTTGTTCAAAATTTTCACCATTAGCTTGAGTAAGCATTGCAAAGATTATCTCTTCATTCCCAAAAGTGTACAAATTTAATTCCTTAAAGAATTTTGGACTTGCAAGAGTAGGAGCATGGGCAATTTCTTACTTGATCTCCTCAAAACTTTATTTCCTCATTCTTGTCAAGATGAATATCTCATCCTTCCTTAACATGGACGTCAAATGCTTGACCAAGTTAGAAAAATTAGGAATAAACCTCCTAATAAAATTTATCTTACCAAAGAAGCTTTGTAAACCCTTTTTATGCTTAAGCAAAGATAATGCCAAGATGGCACTTACCCTTTCAAGATCAATAGATAGACCTTTATTATAAATAATGTGGCCTAAGAGTTTGACTTCATGAATAGAAAACACACACTTCTTTGGGTTTAGATAGATCCCAAAATTTCTACACCTCTCAAAAATATGTCTTAGGTGATTCAAATGATCTTCTATCTCCTTAGAGAAAACTATCACATCATCAAGATATACCACTACAATGTCTTTGATTAATCCTTGAAAATCCATATACATCACACATTGAAAAGTAGCTCCAGTATTTGACAATCCAAATGGCATCTTCCTATAGGCATATGTGCCCCATTTGGTGGTGAATTTTGTTTTGTACTAGTCACTTTCTTTCACCAAAATCTGATTGTACCCAGAATAATCATCTAGGAGGGAAAAACTCTCACTACTTGCCACCACTTAAAAAATTTACTCCATGGAAGGGAGGGGATAATGGTCTCTCAATACACTCTATTTAAGTCCTTGAATTCCACACACAAATTTATCTCTCCATTCTTCTCTCTAATAGGGACTAAGTTGGCCAACCAAAAAGAAAGCTTGATGGGAAAGATGATTTTAGACTCAATCAGTTTGGTGAGTTCTTTCCTTGTGAAAGGCCCAATATTGGGATTTATTGGAATTTGTATTTTCAATATGGGTTTGGAATTTTCATCTATCTCTATGGTGTGTTGAGCTAATATTGTGTTAAAACCCTTCAAATCACTATACTCCCATGCAAAAATATCACTAAAATCCTTGCATAACTCAATGAGATCATGTTTTTCTTGACTAGTGCATACCTTCCCAAGTGCAAGTAGATTATCTTTAAATATTTATACCCTTTCATATTTCTCTTTCTTGGTTGACATGCTTACTTTCTCCTTCTTGATCTGGTCATCTTCATTGAATATGCTTTCAAGAGTCACTAGGCCTTTAGGGAGCTTCTTAGACTTTAGTTGGATAATCTACCCTCCATATTGTTGCTACAAATTATATTAATTATTGGAAGAAAACTTAGCCTCTTATTATATTAAAAGTGTTATTTTTGGCCACTATAAAATACCTTCCAATTGTTGACATTATTTGGTATGGATGGTCTCACAATCACCTTTAGATGGGGCTAGTTTTTGTCTTTATTTATAGCCTTTGGAACATCAAATTGAGCACCAACATATGCCAACCTATTAGCATGATTATTATCTTCCCTTATAATATATATATTTTTAAAATCCATGAAATATTTTACAAGGTCCCAAACTGTATGCTTATAGGATCTGAGCAAGGAGTTATTAGTCAAATTTTATTCTCTAACTTGATTCACAAAGAACTTGTTATCACCAAATACTTTCAATTCCTTGACACCTCTTTTCCTTTCCCATTCAAGGCCATGAATTAGGGCCTTATACTCTACCACATTATAAGTTCATGAGAATTGAAATTTAAAGGCTAAAAAATACCTTTCCTTTGAAGGTGAAACTAGCATAACTCCACCACTTGCCCCCATCTTGCTTCTAGACCCAAAAAAGAAAAGATACCACAATCCATTCACATCATGACTTGGATTCATAAAGTTAGGCATGAAATATCCCTTCTAATGCATATAATAAAAACCAACACCAGATTATTCAATAAGCTTTTAAGGATCATGCTCATAGTTGTCATTTCCCCACTCATCTAAGAACAAATCAAAAACTCCTTCAAGGGAAGATGATGGAGATTGGTTAATATGAAGCTCATATTAATCAATGATAGCATAGTTAAAATTTGATAATTTAGGTTATTATGGTTCCAAGTGATCTCTATGAATAGGTTCTAACTCAATCTTCACCTTGGTGCAATATTTTGTCTTAAACACTATGTAGGACCAATTGGCTACAAAATATCCACCTATCTTGGATGTAAAGTCCCTTGAAAAGAAAAGAGTAAAATAGGGAGGTAAATATACTACTACCACATCATGGGGAATTTAAAAATTAGGTCAATCATGAAGGGTCAATTAAAAACCTTTCACTACCCTCAAGGTCTAGGTTGGTGATCTGTCTAATTGCAAAACTCCTGTAGTCATTGGCTCATACTTGAGCCCTAGCTTATCTACTATACATTTGGGCATAAACGATGTGATTAATCCACTATCAATGATGTAATTATGAACCAATAAATAACTAATAATTATTTATAGGTAAAAATGATGAGTCTTATCATCTTTCTTCACTTGACCATCCATAGATTGAGTTCCACTTACTAGAATGACATTATCATTTCTAGATAGACCAACCTATTTGCCCAATCCATGAAATTAATTTTGAAGTATATATGTATACCATATTAATTTTAGATAATATCATAATAAAATATTCATATGAATATTATTCATATATTCTACCACATTGATGGAAGGATTACTCACCTTGGGGTTCTCTTTATGAACATTTTCACTTTATGATGTAGCTTGTGGAGGTAGAGTTGTTAAAACTATCCTAAAATTTATAATTCTCTAATTTTATTATAGTTTAGGAGATATTTTAGACCCATGTAACATATTATATTATTTATGAATCATAATAGGTCCTTTATTACCTCCTTGAGCTTCATCGATAACCTTCCTTTTGAACCTAGTATTGTAGGAAACACTACTATTCTAATTGTTTGTATTTTCCAAAAAAATAATGGCACAAAACTCACAATCCAAATGATTTATGAGGATAGAATTAGTTTGAGGCTATCTATTTTCCACCCACCTTTCATGGATGCATTAAAATTTGAAGCTTGGAAAGATTGACTACCTTGCATTACCATACCTTGATTGTGCATTTCATTTGCATAAGCAACTTATTCTTTACCATTTTCAAAAGATGGATAGTTGGGTTTTTATTGGACCAAATTATTCTAAGTGGGGACAAGGGATTTGGAGTAGTAAGGATAACTAGGATTATATCTTTGATAAGGCTTGACATGGGTAGTTTGGCCTTGTCCTTGATTATTTCCTTGAAAAGGGGGTCTACTTGTGTGTCCAAATTGATTATAAGATTGATATAGTGTATAACCTTGATATTGTTGTATTTTAAGGGAAAATAAATCATTTGTAACACTTTGAAGTAGGATTTTAACTTCATGGATTTCATTGGTAGGGGCAATGGCAAATTTTTCCTGACTAGGAGAAGGAGCTAAAGTGGGCAATGCACTTTGATTAAGAGAATGCAAATCAGGGAATAGTGGCATTGGAGGTCTAAGAACTATCTTTACCACTTGGAAAAGACAATTCTCATAATTTATGGATATTTATTAGGTGGTAAGTAGTGTGTTTCCACCCATAGATTGAATCATCATGGAAATTCCACTATTCAATGCTTTTAAGTAGTACAAAAATACATAGTTTGTAGTTGGCCTCATAAGAATTAGGATTTTGTCCAAGTTTTTTGGAACCTAGTATTCAAATATTACATGAATTCATGTGGTTCCATCTTTATTGTGGTCAAATTCTCAGCTAAAGATAGGTGATCAGTCTTTTCCCCAAACCTATCAGTTAATAGAGTCCCCAACTCATCCCATGAGCCAATAGAATTTACAGGTAGAGTCCCATACTAGTCCAAGACTTTTACTTTGAAAGACAAGGAAAAAAACCTAATAGATACATTTTATTAGGTAATATTATGGATATTACAAAAGTTTTCTATATTCTTGATGTGCTCAATAATAGTAATTAGACCATCTCCACTAAAATATGGGACACTTTTGAGAATGACTCCTAGAATCTAATCATATTGGGAAAGATGCAAGGGAGATGCCCTAGTGAAAGGCATAAAAGGTTATCCTGTAGCCATTTTTAAATGATCACTATAGGTATTAGGAATGGAATGTACAACAAACATGGAAGCTTTAAACACAAAATCTCTTTTATAAGGATGAGTATTGACAAACCTAAACCTTTTGGTGGAATATGGAGGTAATTCCACAAAATCAAAGGGTACACCTTTAGCAACAGACATAGTGGTCACCTTTGGCATGGAAAATAGGATTGATCATCAACCAAAGACTATAATTCTTTAATGGAGTCACTAGGTACTGAATGTAGATGTTTTTTTCTTCAACAATGCCAAGACCAACACTAATATTGAACAATCTTGTACGACTTAGAGATCCCACCGAGCATGACAAAAACTATTTAAGCACCTTTAAAACTCTCTCTCTAATCTATCAAGTGTGTATTAAAAGAGTTCATGAAAATAAATAATTAAAAAAATGGTGATACACCAATATTTGGTATCCTTCCAATTGATTAAAACCACTACTTTAAAGACAAAACAAAGTGTTTTCTTGCATAGGACTCACAACTCAAGATCCATTACTATGTCAATATTTAATATGCTAGATTCTATAAGGTATATGATTCTTAAGAAGGAAATGAATATTCAAAGGAAGATAAAATAATGAATCACTTCTAAGATATCTCTACACTTAGAAAAGAATACTAGGAAAGGCCTACAACAATCTTCTTTCTGAAAATTGGTAGACCATCAAGAGTACAAGCTAAAAAAGACAATATTTCACTAGATTAGACCAATAATGATTCAATAATTACTTAATATTACAACATATGAGAGGTAATCACACTTTTGTCTCTCTTCAAGAGTTCTTCGAGTATAAATCTAGATAGATTTTTCCCAATAACTAATGGAAGATGTTGAACAAGCTAAAAGAATGCATATATATATATATATATATATATATATATATATATATATATCATTTGAGAGGTAGAGAAATCAAATGAAGTTTAAGGGTCACTTGGACATGTATCATCCTAAAATAATTAGTTAAATTTGCATGGGAGAGAAGCAGGTGAGCTATGCCATGTCAGCAAATGAGTCAATTATAATGAGTTGTAACTAAAACAAAAACATTAGTTACATTTGGTAAAACTCAACTAAAACCTTAGTTAAAATTACCACTTGTTACCTTTATCCTTGCCTTCAAATTCCTATTTATCCTTTATTTTAAACTCCAATTGCTAGTTTTCACAGTATGAAATTAATGTTCTATTGGCTATCACCTTTCAGGTATTTTTTTAGGATTTTATTTCTTTAGACTTCTTGTCTCGACACTTTTCCTAAAAAAAATTATTCAGGTTTTGTGTTTCTTTTATTCTTTTCTTAAATATTTTCGCTTGGTCCTTTATGCCTTAAACAATTTCCATGAACCAAAATTTTGAAGGAAATCATGCTTTCTTTGTATTGGATAAAATTTCCAAAAGAATTAGACTTTGGCACCTTTTCAAGTTTTCCAAAATAATTCCTTGGATAATTTCTTCAAAAGAATTTCTTCAGACTTTCTATTTGGCCCTTTTTGGTTCTTTGAAATGACCCTTTTAAAAAGTGAAAAAGAACCTTTTTGAAAGTAAACATACCCTAAGGCTTCTTGTAAGTGACCCTTAAAAAAATTATATCTCTTCCAAAAGGAAAATACCCTTTAGATTTTTGAAATGGTCCACTCTCCCATGGAAACAATATTTTGTGCTTTTAAAAATGCCCCTTTGGGAAAGTTGAAAGTGTCCACTTAGCCTAAAAAGGTCCTTTGAAAAAGCTGTCACCTACCCTTCAAAAAAGTTACAAAGTATCCTTTGGTAAAATGAAAGTGTCCTTCAAAAAAATGAAATGATCCTTTGAAAATTCAAACACTCCTTTAGAAAAACTATAAGTGAGCCTTTAGAATATTTGTAAGTGTCCACTTTCCAAAAAAAATACCCTTTGGGAAAGTTGAAATTCCCTTCAAACTTTATAAAAATGAACTTTTGGCCTTCTTGCAAATGACCCTTCGAGAAAGTTGAAAGTGTCCCTTAGATTGAAAATTTCTTTTGGAAAAGTTGAAACATACCCTTCAAAAAAGTTGAAGTGGACCATTTCTTGTGAGAAAGATACCCTTCAGGAAAGTTGTTTTGGATAAAATCTCTAAAACAATTCCTTCAAAAAAGTTGTAAGTTACCCTTCAATAAATCTGTCTTAGACAAATTGTCCAAAAGAATTTGGCACTTAAACAAAAACTCTAAGACAAAAACATGAAAGAATAAAAACTTAGCAAAAGACCAAAATAATCCTTCCAAAAGAATTAGACTTGTAAATTTTTTGGGGCTTGACAAAGAACACTTCTTCCAAAGAAAAAATTAAGTACTGGACCTAGCCAAAGATATAGACTTAGATGATTTTTTGCAAATAGGGGTGCCCAATTTTGGCCTGAAGGACCAAAATTTGGTCAACAAGACCTAAGTGGAAAAAAATGTGGCAACACTCCTATCTACCTTGGGTGTATTTTTCCTAAAAGATTAAGGGAAACCCTCATAAAATGGAGATGTTATAATATTTATTTTAAGTATTTTGAGAATTTTAAATCAATTTTTTTTTGTATTAGTGACAACCTTCAAAGGGTCAATCCCACATATGAATAAAAGGCTTAAAAGAATGATGGATATTAATCATATAATTAGGCATAATTCATGTGGTTTAAGATGTGTTAAGTATTATAATTTTCAAGTACATGGAACCAAATTTATGTATCTACTCCCCCCCCTTTATTATAGTAATGAAACTTCTAGAGTAAATGAAATAGATTTGAACTTGAGTGTGTATAACACACTTTATATTTGAGTATATACTTGAATTATGCAAGGCACTCAAATTTAACAAACCCTATTACAACTCATCAAGTAGTTATTTTGAAATTTTTAAATTTTAAAAAGTTAAACTTTAAAAGTTGAAAATTTGAAAAAAGATCAAGAAATGAGTACTCTTATGTGTGGGTGAAACTAGATTACCCCCCTGTAGAATCACTTGGAAAATTTTAACTAATAGAAAACTAAGACTAATCAAGTCCCAAATTTTGAATAACTAAATAAGCTCTTTGAGTTGGAAAGATGTATTATTCAATGGGTAATAGTGCCTAATATACTAGTCCAAAAATGTGATGCTGTCACTAAAAGTAATGCCAAGGCCATTTATTATCATTAATCTTGAATTTAAATCACTCAAAACATAAGATGGAACCACACAACGATAATTCCAGAAGTAATTCCATGGTCATTTAGCATCACTAAACCTCAATGTACATTACCTATAACAAATCAAATCACACCATTGTAGATGGATATAGACCATATTTTTGCATAATCAAAAGTGAATGAATAATATTCATGCCCTCATCATGACTTTATCACTCATATATGAATTGAGATGAATATTTTTCCTTTGAAACTATAATTTTAAACTTTGAAACATGTGCATGAATAAGTATCATGTATTTTTTATCTTTTGAAATTGTAACTTTTAACTTTTAACTTTGAATCTTGTTTTTTTGAATTTGTATTAGGTGATATAAAATAAAAGTCATCTATATGATCAATTTTAATTGTTTTTGAAATCTATAACTTTTATCTTTTCACTATTTTACATTTACTGATGCATATGCATTTAATTGTTTATAATTATGTACTTTGAGTTTTTGAAAAGTGAGTGTATATTCATGTCATATGCCCCCATAGTATGTATTAATGTGCCAATATTTGTTATGTGTTTGAATTTTTAATTTAGTTTGAATCTTTGAAAACTTGTATTCTATATTAAACCTATACTACATATCCAAAATATTTTATTTATGAAGGATTAGATCTCTAATAAAATCCTATTGTCATGCCCCACTTTTGAGATGAGGGATGTAACTCAAAAGTAACTCATCTCAAAAGAAGATTTAATTGTATCATGTGATAAAATTATAATCCTTTATTATTATGTCAATGTGTGGAGAGTATGTCATAATCGATAGGTAATTGTCATCGAAGCATGTATGTAACATATTTAATATGAGGCATACAAGTATCTTTTATTAATAGATTTATCAATGAATAATGCAATAAATTAACTATCCCTAAATTAGAATACATAGTAAAAGTGCATGATATGTATCATGGCACCACTAATGAATCTTAGAAATCACATAATAATGTCACACAATTTCATAAAATAAGGCTAAGAACTGTATACTATCAATATTTCACCATAAAAAAGACCAAGGGACACATGCAAAATACATTAAGAATGTTACAAATAAGGGTCATGTTTAATGTCACACATACCAAGCAAAAATCTCATAAATATATTCAATCATTTTTGCACACAAGGGGGCATAGTTTTAATTTAAATTTCTTTATTTGGTCAATTTTCTAATCAAGTAAATAGCATACAAGGAGCACATAACAAGTGAAAACTAATATATTCCATCCATATGTATTAATGTCATATTATAGTAAAGTTTCATATCCATGTATCGTAATGTTAAATATGAGTAAATATAAAGACACTTATAAGATATGTAGATAAAAATTGTATTTAATATCTTAAAAAAATATAACTAGATATAATATAACCTATATATTTAGATGCCCTTAAAATGGCCACTAGGTAGGAGGGAATCTAGAATCTAAGAATTCATGTATAATGTATATCCTGCATCACACTCATATACCATGTTAAAAGCATGTGTGTTTTTAAAAAATGAATATGTTATCCACCAAGATATGTGATAAATGATAGAGGTAAAGAAGTAAACTAGCAACTCATGTGATGCTCAGGTCACATTTCTAAATTTTTATAATAATTTGAATGTTTTTATATATTTTTAATATTTGATTTCTTTGGACTTTTAAAATATTTAGATTTTGGTATTTTTATAATATTTTATTTATTTTGTATTTTTTATATTTTTGAAAGGAACTAACCTATGAGATTACCATAGTGCATGCTTGGATCATAGATGTTGAAGATGGATTTTCATTTTTAAAAAGTTCTATAAGTAGGTGTATATAAATCTAAAAAGGAATCAAGTGATGTAGTGTACCTATAATTATCATTGATTATAGAATTTATTGCCACATGTACAAATTGAGAAAGTGTGGTACTTGGTGAAATTTATTGTATAATAGGAGAAGGTCTACTTCTCTATGTTCATTGTGGAACACACTAAATTATCCTATGAATTACATTAGGATGAATTAAAAAATATTTATATATTTTTTGAATATTGATTAACTCTTTGATAGGAATCTTGCCATTTAAAAATATGTACCACTTTCCTTTGAATTAACTATATATGTATAGGTGAAATAACTAATTTTGCACTATGATATTGAGTGGGTGTACTAATATTCCTTTTTATGTGTTTTTTATTAGGTGAAAAAACTAACTTTGGTGGTGATGTGGGAGGAGGAGGAGTTACTCTTGATTATAAATGGTATGCATATCGAATGCCTTAAAAGTTGGCCAACTGATTATAGTGTATGTGATTGATACATCAATGTCTTTTAGATGGTACCATGTCTATATTTTATATCCAAATGAATCATAAAAACATATTTAAAATGATTGTGCTTGGTAATCTTAGAATTGGAGTAGATTTTGTTACTAAACCAACCTAGAGAGGTAACACTATATACCTGAGAGTGTTCTATGTATGCTCATTGAATTATTTGAGTACTATTAATGTAAATTGTAGATATTGATCTATGTAACCAAGACTATGAATAAGTATCATTATATAACCATATTCACTTGACCCATTTTCAATCATGACATTGTATATTGGTTGGTTTTTTATGTAAGCTTGAATAAAAAGTGTGTGCATGTCAAAGTCATCGTCATTGATTTCAATATCATTGAATGTGATTAAATGACTTGGTGTTGAGTTCTTTTAAATTTCATAATAATTTTATCTATTAGATTCCCATATGTATTAGGAGGAGGAGTGATATTTTACACATGGTGTACTTCTAAATTATTTGTGTTTTTTACTAAACCATGTTTTATAAAAGGATTATTGAATATTTAAAACTTTGCATAATTATTTTTTGTGGTATAAATTCTTTTATGGGTGTGAATAGCTCAATATTATTATCATCAATAGGATCTTGTATCTTATGTATTAACTTGTAACATTTTTTTGTATAATGTTTGATATAACTATGGTAATCACAATACACATTATTATTAGAGATCGTAAGTTGAGGCTTGGTTAAATTAAGCAAAAATAAAGGTAGAGATATGAGATTGAAATCAATTAGTTTCAATAATAAGATATGAGGATATTGTGGTAACTTTCTAAATTACATCCTTAGTGGAGTTTCCAATTAAAGATTATTTTATGGTTTTGATATTGCATTAAATGTTATTTTTTTTTCATTATTGCTTTAATTATATTTGACTTTGTAGTTTGGATTGCTTTGAAAATTTACATTTGAAGTAAATGGAGCATTTGGTGCATATTTTATTTGTTAAATTATATGATCTTGAATTCCGTTTCTTTGATTATGTGGCATAACTCATCAAAATATTAGAATTTATCAAACCTAATGTATGCATGGAGTGATGCTAGCAAAATTTGGGTAAAAATATCTTGTAATTCATTGTCTGTCGTAGGATTTATCATTTAAATAACATAGTTTGGTACTAAAGTAAATATTCACCGATTAGATCATTTGAACCTTGCTTGAATTTTTAAATTTATGTGTATGATAGATTCTCACCAATGTTTATATAAAAGTGTGATAAAAACTGATCTACCAATGGGTTGAATGTTCTAAATAATTTAAGAGAGAGATCATAAACCATCATATATCATAGTATTTAAGACTTATTGGAAATAAATTGGTTGGTAATTTTTCATTGTAGGCATAATTTAAGGATGATGTGTGGAATAGTTGAAGATGTTGCTCAAGATCACCTTTACCCTCATATATTGGAAGATTAGGAGATACAAAGCCTATTGGTAATGGGTAGGAGGCTATCTCAAGTGCCAAAGGATTTTGAAGTAGAGTATGAGAGTCTATTGAGTGAATAGATTTAGAGATACCTTGATCTAATTGTAATGTTCTTATTTTAAGATTATAATAGTTTGCTCCGAAGAGGATGTGTTAGGTGAGGTTGGAAGTGGACCTTGTGTGATGATAAATGAAGGTGTATATGATACACCTATATAAATATGCATATTAATCTATTGTAAACCAAGTGATTCCCCTACACCTAGAGATGTTATCACATATGTAATTATAGATGTTTATATATGAATATAAATAATAGTGGAAACTAGAACACTTGAAATTGGTAGATTAATAACTTTTAAAGGCACCTATTATTATTGTGATTGAGATGATACAATTTATGTTTAATGTGTAGACTTAGATGTTAGGAGTAATTGGATAACTTTATCCACTTGTTACGTTCATTTTTCAATTCTTTGATAAATATTGGACAATTATTTTACTTTCATGGGTTTTACTCCATTAAGTTCATTAGGATCATTTATATTGGATCTTTCAAGATTATCTTTATTATCATGCATAGTTTCATTTTCTTGATTATGATGTTGATCATTAACATCATCTTCAATGTGCATATAATTTTGGAGAGTTGATTTATCATATTGATAAAAGGTGGTAATGTTATCTTTGAATATGATCTATAAGATTTCCATTGAATCTATAATTATGCCTTAAATGATAAAAGAGACAACATTATTAAGTTGTATGTAAAATATCAAAAAGAAAAATTAAAATGGATGCAATAATAATTTGAAGGTGAACATTCTACTTAAACATAAGGAATAGTACTATGATTTACATTACTATAATCCACATCTTCACATAGTTTATCTTTATCATTATTATTTGAAATAACATTGTCATTAGGCACACTATTGTTTAATTTATCATGTAATATGAAATCATTATCAACATGGGGAGTGGTTGGAGATTAAGTAATGCTAGATTTATAATAAATATTATCCTCATCATTATATGCATTATAATCATTATCATTCCAATTTTCATCATGATCATAATCACTTTCATATGTAGAATCAATATTTTAAGTAATCACAGTTTTGTGTACTATAATAGGGTGTGAGATAGTTATTTAGATTTTCATTTTCATTTTCATTATCATCACATGTAATAGGGATGAAATATTTACTTTCATTATCAACATTTAGAATTGAAACATTCTTTTGTGCAGAAAATGTAAAGGAAGGATAAAGAGATACATTTTCTACCTTAGTCAAACCATCATGGCATGAAAAAGGAGTAAAAATTTGAGATTCATTATCAATATTTTTAATTGAACAATTTGTATTTGAATTAAAGGATGGAGAAGGATTAAAAAATACATTTTTAACTTTGTTTAAAACATGCTTTATTGAAGAGAAGGTAAAATGAGGATAAAAAGTTAAATTTCAATCTTACTCAAAACATCATCATTTCATTTCTTCATTTTAGAAGAGAAGGGAACATAAGATGCATTATCACTTTCTAATTTAGATACATTATTATCATACATAAAATAAACATTATTGTAACTAAAATTAGAGTTTTTAGATTAATTATTATTAATTGGTTTTAAAAATTATTTCATGATAAACCCTTTGGCAAAGGTGATTTTTTTACTTGTCTTGATTTGGAATAGAAGGGGGAGAATGAGAAGAACATGCATCTACACTAATTTCCTTAGTATTTTCATCATCAATTGCATAATATTCATCATAACCATCATAGAATAAATAATCATCATCATAATTATAAATAAAATCATGTTCATCATTTGGATCTAATGTACAATCTTAGTCATTTATCCATTATTTCTTATAGTTATAAGGACTGACTATTAATTCATCAATCGAATGGGGAGGAATAATGTTATCAGTATTCATTTTAAATTTTCAAAAAACTAAAATCATAACTAGAGGAGAAAGAAATAGAAATGGTAATATGTAATACAAAATGAGAAAGCAATCAAAACTAATATTACCACATAGTCCCACATAAGAATAAAATTAAAATTTAATGTAAAACCCTAAGGGGATAATTTTTTATAATAAACCCCTAGAATTAAAAGTTAGGTTTTGGATATGTTTAATAAAATAAAATTAGTTTAGTGATATGTTTTATTTGTTTTATGATTAATGGAGTAATAACCTAACTGTTAGCCAAATTTTGGCTACCTTAAATGAGGATCATTCAAAACTTTGATGTACTTAATAAAAAATGTGTTGATAGCCATTAAAAAGGTCTTTTTTAGTCATTTAACTATATAGGATGATAGGTAGTGTGTCTTCCTTGGCAGCCTACACAGTCATTTAGGATGGTCTAGTTAGTAGCTGAGTCAAGTCACTTTGTATTGTCACGTATTAGTTATTTTTATGGATTTAATTATGTGTTTATCTTTATTTAAGGTAAGTTTGGATAGGTTAATGTATCTTGGGTAATAAGGAATATAGTGGTTTTTTGACCCTCCAAGATGATAAGGTGCACTAAGGTGAATGGGTTGACTAAAGGAGTTAAGCCAAAAAAATGAAAACATGACCATTTAAAGCTTTTGGAAGGTTTAAGTTCTTTTTGATAAGTTTAAGGTAATTATTCATATTGATCTTGTGCTTTTCTAATCACTTCCTGACATGTTTCAAGTTGGTCCAAATGGTTTAAGTGGTTTAAGAGGTTTTTCTGAGTCATTGAAAAACTTTCCAAAGTCTCTTTATGCTCCTTTGATCCATACAACTATCATAAAATTGCCAAATTCTCTTTTCTAATGTTTTAGACCATTTAAAGTGTTTTATTGCTTAGTTTATAATGTTTTAATGGATTATTAAAATAAAATGGTATGTAAATATTAAGAGTATGTTGTTAGCATGTCATACCATGTTTTTATAGGCATGATAAGCTTCATTAACACCTAGTTCATTGCTAGAATAGGCTATGAAGGTAGAATATGTTAGTTTTCATTAAAAAGGGGTATTTATAGGCATTTTTATAGGTTTACAAAGTTACAGATGTTATCCAAACACCTCCATGGTTTCCACATCTTCCTTAGGTCCAAATCAATTCTTGAGAGAGAAGGATAGGTCCATAAAAGTGTAAAACCTTCTATTTTCCTCTATTGGGTCTTTGACAGGCCAACACTGGTTAATAATTTTCACTTGATATAGAGAGGAGATCAAAATTTAGATCAAAATACCTTATGGGTGGATATGGGTCCCTATACCATTTAAATATCATGCATCAATTTATAATTTTAGGGGTATTCCTTTATGAACAATTGTTAAGAAGTTAAGGTACATAAAAAGACTTCAAATAGCAAGGGCTTAGTTTTCAATGGTTCTAGGGAATTGGTGAGATAGTTGGTGAAATAACTAATTATGTGAAACCATTTAGGTCTCTATTATCTCTATCATACCATTTCCTAGAATCCACTTGGCATGTGATAGTAGTAAAAATATCAAAGCATCCATTTGAGTTAAGTTACAGACTTAAAAGAGAGGTTATAGATATTTCTATTTCTATATAAAGTGTTTATTCACTTCAATAGAGATCTAAAAAAATTCAATCAATCCCTTAATTTCCATATAAATCTCTTCAAATCATTTTTAGTGCATTGATGGACCAAAATAGTGAAGAATAAGGTATGATCCATTCAAATGGTTTATTTCAAGTTATCATCAAAGGCATACCTTATTAAGGCCATGGAAAGGTAGAATGAAGGTTTCCAATGCATTAAGAATATGTAATGTGATATCATATGAGATTATAATTCTTCTTTCTATCCTTCCTCAGCTTGTAGTCATCACTCAAGGTGGTCTTCTTGAATCAACATAGGATGGTATGCTTCCAATAAGAGGGCACAGTCATGTGAGTAGGCATTAGAAGATTGAGGATACTATGGAAAAGCCAAAAAAAATATTTTGTTTGTTTTTATAATTATAAATGAGCTCTTAAAAATATGAATGAAACTTATATCATGCATAAAACATCTAAGTTCATCAAAAAAACATGAAGATAGAGTTTAAGCTAAGTTGATGACTAAGATAGACTCCTACAAGTTTTCCTACTACAATGTGATTCTAATGGGAAAAATCAGAATTTAATAATTATGTGAAAATTTTCACAACATAATTAATATTATTGTGAAGATAAAATTCTCAAAATTTGCTCTCAGGCAAGGTCAACAAGGATTATGTTAACCCATAAGTCTGTAGACACGTAGGTTGACATTTGTGACCAATAAAAGTATATTATCTCAAGTTATCATCAAAGGCATACCTTATTGAGGCCATGGAAAGGTAGAATGAAGGTTTACAATGCATTAAGAATATGTAATGGGATATCATATGAGATTATAATTCATCTTTCTATCCTTCCTCAGCTTGTAGTCATCACTCAAGGTGGTCTTCTTGAATCAACATAGGATGGTATGCTTCCAATAAGAGGGCACAGTCATGTGAGTAGGCATTAGAAGATTGAGGATACTATGGAAAAGCCAAAAAAAATATTTTGTTTGTTCTTATAATTATAAATGAGCTCTTACAAATATGAATGAAACTTATATCATGCATAAAACATCTAAGTTCATCAAAAAAACATGAAGATAGAGTTTAAGCTAAGTTGATGACTAAGATAGACTCCTAAAAGTTTTCCTACTACAATGTGATTCTAATGGGAAAAATTAGAATTTAATAATTATGTGAAAATTTTCACAACATAATTAATATTATTGTGAAGATAAAATTCTCAAAATTTGCTCTCAGGCAAGGTCAACAAGGATTATGTTAACCCATAAGTTTGTAGACACGTAGGTTGACATTTGTGACCAATAAAAGTATATTATCTCAAGTTATCATCAAAGGCATACCTTATTGAGGCCATGGAAAGGTAGAATGAAGGTTTCCAATGAATTAAGAATATATAATGTGATATCATATGAGATTCTAATTCTTCTTTCTATCCTTCCTCAACTTGTAGTCATCACTCAAGGTGGTCTTCTTGAATCAACATAGGATGGTATGCTTCCAATAAGAGGGCACAATCATGTGAGTAGGCATTAGAAGATTGAGGATACTATGGAAAATCCAAAAAAAATATTTTGTTTGTTCTTATAATTATAAATGAGCTCTTACAAATATGAATGAAACTTATATCGTGCATAAAACATCTAAGTTCATCAAAAAAACATGAAGATAGAGTTTAAGCTAAGTTGATGACTAAGATAGACTCCTAAAAGTTTTCCTACTACAATGTGATTCTAATGGGAAAAATCAGAATTTAATTATTATGTGAAAATTTTCACAACATAATTAATATTATTGTGAAGATAAAATTCTCAAAATTTGCTCTCAGGCAAGGTCAACAAGGATTATGTTAACCCATAAGTCTGTAGACACGTAGGTTGACATTTGTGACCAATAAAAGTATAATATGTTGTTTTTAAAGCCTAAAAATATCCTTATACCTTATAAATGTTCTAAAAATAGTACAATGAAGACTCTAGATAGGTGTCTATGATCAAACTTTAAGGATGTTATCTACATAGTGTGGGCCCTTGTTACAGACCTTGAAGAAAGGTGTATCCACTATTATAAATTTTGTATAGGTGTTATAATTATGAAATAATGTGTATTACTTAATTAAATTGGTGTTAAAACCCCTAAAATAATCTTTCTACTCCTTTTAGATCTCCTTACACTAAATAGACCACATGTAGTCTCATGAAACATTTTCCAAATGGACTATGCACATTAATCTGAGGACTAGATAGGATAATAAAGATGGTTAGCATGAATAAAATCATACAGAAAAAGCTATGGATAATTATGATACATTTATAAAATGTCATTATTGACCAAGTAGGGCTAAGAAGGTAGAGTATGAGAAAAGAGAGCTTAAGACCTAATTAACCACCTACATGTCTGTGTGGGAAAGGTGAGGAAACTTTGCATGATTTGAGAAAATTTAAAGAGTGAGGGATTAAAAGAGGTGAATAATTCCATAATATACTATCCTATGTATTTTAACTCATTTATATGAATATGAAAATTTAAAATAGAGGATTAGGGTTAAGAGCATAAATCTATCCACAAACCCTTATAATGGCCTAATACATGTTCTATAAGGTTTGAAGGGTTAAATAGAAAATAAAACCATATGCACATGTAATTATAGGTATAAAATACCTCAATAAAGTTAACAAAACTCAATACAATTAATTTCACACCTAATTTTGCTAAATAGTTTCTCTTGAGCTCATCATCAAGCTTGTCTTCCCTGAGAAGGTTACATTTCTCACACGTGATCTCACATGAGTAGGTGCATGGGGGAAAATGGATTTTTTTTATGTTTAATGGGTATACATACTAAAAAATAATGGTATTAAGAGATAAATATAAGGCCTTAACTCTATGAATGATTGTTAAGAAACAAGACACCCTAAAACCCTACCTAAACCCTCTAGAATGATTTGTTGAAGGAAATTGACCCTATAGGTGCCCAAAATGGGATGGATTGGTATTTAAAATATTTTAATAATTTATATTACTCTCAAAGGTTTTTATTTAATCATTTTTTTGGCAAGTTTATGTTTAATATGTACATAAAAGTGACCAAGAAAGTGCTTTTTGGGCCAATTTTTAGCATTTTTAAGACGAAATCCTTATCAATCATTTTTAGAGGATATTTGAGCCATGGTAGAGGTTTTATGGTCTTAAAAGGTCATTAAATAAATATCCTAAAATTATAATATATATTTCATGCTCTTGGCAAGTCTCAATGAACAAATATGACTAAGGTGTTAACAAGAAGGAAGATACAAACCTATTTTAAGGTCTTGAGACTTAAAAGGGTATTAGAATATTATAAATAGAACATAATGGAACCTATATAGGATTTGGGAGTTATGAAATAAGATAATAAAATTATTAACTCTCAAATTTACTTGAGATTTTTATGCTATGAAGTTTATTTTCTCTTTCCTTATCAAACATGTGTGAAGACCAATTATAAGGTGGTTTCTATTGGTTGAACAAGGCTACATTCTTAGAGTAGTATATTCCTTGAGGAAAAAAGATAAGATGAATACCTTTTGTGAAAAATCAGACCTTCCTTGGGAAGTCAACTTTGATAGGAAACAAAGAGTATAAGAATAAGTCATCAAGTTCAAGTTCAACTCTCAAAGGAGAGGAAGCTTTATAAGAGGTAGAGGTTGGTGCAAGATATACTCAAAATGCCAAGTGTCAATTGGAGGACTTAAAATTACTCTAAAAAATATAAAGGTGTACCTCCCTAGGAAAGGAGTTAGATTCAAAAAGCTCAAGACTGCTAAAGTAACCTCTTACACCACCCTTGTGAATAAATACTTTAATACATGTCTTAAAAGGCCAAGAAGCAATATGAAAAAACATTATTGGAAAGTTTGGTGTCATTATTTATGTATTTTTAACTGATCTTATCATGATGGTAAACTCATAAGTCTCTCTTTTATCATATTCCTCTCTCTTCTCACATTATTCTATATATACAACCTTGAATGGCTTATAATGAATCTACCACCTAAGTATGGTAAATCCATGCTCATTTGTATGTCTTTGATCAATATGAATACTAGTTTTACCTCCTTATATGACCTTACTTAGTGTGTATCTATGGATAATGGATCTTTTTAAGTGATTTGCTTAGTATTCCCTTACATATCCTATTATAAAACCTATATGTAGTTTGAAATCTTCTCTTTCATGTCATGTGAAGTGTTTAAGTGAATTTTAAGGGTTGAGTGTGTTTACCTATTCATTAATGTCATTATAGACCTCTTGATTTGTCCTCCTATCCTAAACATCTATCACAACCTCCACATTGAAATGCTAGTGTAAGAGATTCAGATTGGGAGTAGTGTATGTTCAGATGAGTCTCAAAGTCTACATGTACACATGTAGTTGGTTGGTAGTGATAAATTATTTTGGTGCATCACCTCATTAACTATATTATTTTTAGTTATCTCTAACCCTTTGCTTTTTAAGCAATAGGTATATTAATAGTTTTAATTTGATAGGATCAATGGAGTTATCCCTATATAGAGATTCACCTCACTAGTTAGGCCACCCACATCCTAGAGGTGTCTCCATGTTATCACTTAAGTGAGGAGGCTTTCATAAGCTCCTTAAGCATGAAAATTTTATTGATAATAGTTTTGGCATGCTCAGTGAGACTAGAGACTTCATCCATTGAAGAGTGATTTGTGTGTTATTCAATGCATCAACCTTTGGAGGCATGAAAATAGTCACCAAAGGTGACTTAAATCATAATAAATTGGTTTAAGAAGCCCAAGTACTCTTATAAGAAAGTAATCTTCTTATTTTATGTTTATCATCAAGTTTCATGGTTGAGTTTAGAGTTGATTTATGTTTTACTCAAGTTGGTGAATCATATTAGTAGCATGTTGGTCATTATCATCCCTATATTATGCCATGCCAAGCTTATGTTGACCTGTATTAGTATTATATTGATCCATATCATCCTTGTTATCAGGAGTGTCATCCCACCCCAATTCCACCTCGTTGGTAGCCTATGCATCCTTCTAACTAGCTTTGTTAATACCCTATTGTTCCTAGTTGACATAGTCTCACTTCTAATCAATTTATCTCAATATTCAAGAAAACTCTCTTAGGTTATGAGAGGCACATGATAGAGCTTCATAGATAAAGGAAGTTTAGTCTAGGTGTTCCTAGTCATCTCTTTCAGAATGTGAGAGACTCATTATAGTTGATTAAGAGATAATAGGCATCTATTGAGAGGGAGAACTTTCAAAGATTCACTAGTGACATGTTGGAAATAGGTGGAATAATTTAATGCATAAAGGATAAGATAATGGTTCATGAAGGGTAGTAAGATAAATGTTATCTCCCTCATGTGTTTTCTCCTACTCCATCTCATCCTTCTTTTAATCCACCTATTATCTCTTAAAAGACGAAATCAAGTGATTTCCAAAACATCCCAAGGATTTCACATATTCCTTAAGCTTTCCCATGTTGGAAGTCAATTCAAGAGAATATCCAAAAGATAAAGCAAGTTATTGTTGAGAGGGTTAAGAATCAAGATAAATCAAAATTGGAGTGTTTGTTTACTACTTTTAGGGGAAATAATGAGGTTATATTGGCAAAAAAATTAATTCCCCTTCCTCAAGATCCCCCAAAGATTTCTCATAATATTCCAAGTTGGAATCAAGTGGTGAAATCTTGGGATAAACAAATTTGAACAAGCCTAAATTGGGTAATTGAGACTAAAGAAAAATTTAAACCTATTCAAGCCCCACCCATCCTTCTTTAGGAGCCTAAAACTTTCCTATCTTGGAAATCAATTCAAGAGAGAATTAAAAATAAAAAGTAAGTCCTCATGGAGAAAGTTGATAACTAAATAATTTTAAGGTTTGAAGGATACATTGGTGAATGGAAGGAAGAGAGGGATAAACTTGGTGATAATGAGAACCCAAAACTTGTTTATGAGTTTGATCAACCCCTCCTTGAGGAAGAAGGTCAAGTTGCAGTTGTAAGTGAGAAAAATGAAGGATATGAAGAATAATCTTCAAGTGAACATGAATAATAACTCATCATTGGCACTCCCCTTTATGAATAAAAGAACAAATCAGTCTTTGGTAATGAATGGGAAGGGATATTCATCATGTAGTAATAAAATTTAATGGGGATAACATTATTGAAGATGATCATAACTCAATTTAGGTGGTTACAATAGTAACATAACCAACTAGTTATTTAATTGAGACCATGGATGATTAATAACAATAGTTCTTAAAGCCTATTGATGAATTGGAGTATCTAGATGTATTTAGGTACCTTATAAGATGGATCAAGTAGCTTAAAAGAGGTAAAATTCTATTTTGAGGTCTATCCTTTAACTAAAATCGTTTTTTTTCCTTATTGTTATAAATAATAATTGGTTGAGTTAAAAATGGATGGATCTCAAGGAAATTTTTACACAAAAAGTCTCCATGAATAAGTTACATCTGATCTTGATGTTGAAGGTATCTTGAGTAAAAAAGATGAAAAATTGATTGGGTTTGAAATAGCCCCTAATAAACATGAACCAATCACGTATGAAGAACCATTTAAATATGTGAAATAAGTTGTAGCAATGATTAGTGACCTTTAAATAAATCATCATGAAGTTCATGATCGTATGCCAACAACTAGAAAGGTGATGGAGATAGGCCCTCAATGTGACAACCATATGCATCATGCCTTATTAAACAAACATGAAGAATTCTAAAATGATATGTGGTAGTAATATTTAGATATTTAAAATGAATTTAAGGCTTTTTAAAGGTCTATACCTCATGTTGTGTAGATTGAGGTGCTTTGGAGGTTGATCTCTTTCTTGATTAAAAATGTGTAAATCCCAAATAAGTTATTCAATATCAAACACACCATACCATAGAACCTTTAGAATCCAAATTTTATGCTTCCCCTAGGATTCAATATGTAGTCATGATTAATGTGAGTTTAAACATCAAGATAGACCATGAGAAGGTTTTTGAGAGACAAGATGAATATTTTTTCAATGGAAACATGTTTGATATTGATAATTCACATAGGATTATGCCTCAAAAAGACCATTTTGAAATGTGGGAATAGGTTTTAAACCTTGTAGAGGGGTTTTAACAACTTGAAGAAATTCCAAGACACAATGATTCTCTTTAAGTGGCCATGGACAATTAGGATCAACCTATTGATGAGGTAAAAATAGTATTATCTATGCCAAACAATCAATCTTGGGATAAGTATGAATTTTTTCTGTACTCACATAGTCAATACATGGACAAGGGAATGAAGCAATAAGGTCTAGTTTCTACTCAATGAGACCATGATTATACCAACATCTTAGAATGTGGGTGAAAGATCTCACTACATGAGCAATATTTGATTAAACTTTGCTCAATATTTGGAAATCTGATTTCATGAAAACTTGATGGTTTTAAGGGATTCACTTTTAACCCAGGAGGAAGAGGATATGTTGAGGTTAATTGTGTATAGTAGGTTTTTTATGTTGTATTTTCCATAAGTGTTTTCTAGCACATGTGTGTGTGTCTTATTTGGTATTTTCTTTGTGTGTTGTGTGTATTTAAGGAGATGTAGATAGTTTTTTTAATTATTTAAAGAGGTTGGTAATTAGGTTTCACTGTTAGGTCATGTTTTGTGTTGATATGACATGAATCCATAGCCTAATGGATAGATTAGGCAACCGGTCTAAGGTACATAACAAGCATGCAATCCCATGAGGTCACCAAATAGGCTATCCAAATTTTGGCTACCTTGAATGAGGATCATTTGAAAATTTGATGTACTTGATATTAAATTTATTTATAATCATTATGAAGGTATTCTATTATTAATTTAACAATCTAGGATGATAGGTAGTGTGTCTTCCTTGGCATCCTACAAGGTCATTTAGGATGGTCTAGTTAGTACATGAGTCAAGTCACTTTGTATTATCATGTATTGGTAATTATTTATGGTTTTAATTATGTGTTTTTCATTATTTAAAGTAAGTTTGGAGAGGTTACGGTATATTTGATTGTAATGAAGATAGTGGTGTTTTGACCTTCCAAGATGTTAAGCTGCACTAAGGTGAAAGGGTTGACCAAAGGAGCTAAGCCCAAAAGATGAAAACATGACCATTTAGATATTTTAGAAAGTTTAAGGTATTTTTGATAAGTTTAAGTTAATTATTCATATTTGTCTTGTGCTCATATAGTCTTTCATTTCATGTTTCAGGTTGGTCCAAAGGTGTTAAGTGGTTTAAGAGGTGTTTTTGAGTCATTTAACACCTTTCCAAAGTTTCATTATGCTCTTTTGATCTGTACAACTATCATAAAGGTGTCAAACTCTATTTTCTAACATTTTAGACCATTTCAAGCATTTTATTGCTCAATTTATAACATTTAAAAGGGATTATTATAAGTAAATGGTAGGTAAATATTAGGAGGATGTTTTGGGCACGTAAGATAGGAAATAGTGTGATAGAGATAATAATCCCTTTTAAATAGTGTGATAGAGATAATAATCCATTTTGGATCATTTAAGATGGTATTTACAAGAATGAAAAGATTCATCAACACCTGGTTAATTATGATAATAGGCTATGAAGGTAGAACATGGTAGTTTTCATTGAAAATGGGCATTTCTAGGCATTATTGTAGGTTTCCCAAGTTGCAGATGTTCTCAAAGTTACTTTATAGTTTCTCCATCTTAGATTGAGTGTTTAAAAGTAATTTATTTTATAACCTTTAAAAGGGATTATTATCTCTATCCCACTATTTCCTATCATCCACTTGGAATGTGTCAGTAAGAAACAGATCAAAGCATCCATTTGGGTTAAGTTAAAGATTTAAAAGAGAGGTTACAGACATGGTTCTTGTTATATTAAGTGTTTACTCACTTCAAGAGAGACATAATCAACTTAAATCAATCCCTTATTTTCCCTATCAACCTCTTCAAATCATTCCTAGGGCATTGATGACACAAAGTAGTGGAGGAGGTATGACCATGCATTTAAAGGGATTATTGTAGGTTATCGTCAAAGGCATACCTTTTTGAGGCTATGGAAAGGTAGAATGGAGGTTTCTAATACATTGGTAAGTTATAAGGTGATATTATATGAGATTACCATTATTATTTATATCCTCCCTCATATTGTATTCATCACTCAAGGTGGTCTTCTTGAATCAACTCATGATGGTATGCTTCCAATAAGAGGGCACAATCATATGAGTAGGTATTAAAAGTTTAAAAATAACATGGAGAAGAAAAAAAATGGATTTTGTTTGTTATTATAATTTTAAATGAGATCTTAAAAATATTATGACAACTTATGTCATGTATAAAGCATTTAACTTCATCATAAAAGCATGAAGAGGCAGTTTAAGCCCAGTTGTAGGCTAAGATATAATTCTACAATTCTACCTACTAGAATGTGGTTCTAATGGGAAAAATGAGAGTTTAATAATGATATAAAAAGTGTAAAAACATATTTAATATTCTTGGGAAGAAGATAAAAGTCTCAAAACATGCTCTCAAGCAAGGTCAACAAGGATTATGTCAACCCACAGGTCTGTAGACCTATCGATTGACATTTGTGACTAGTAAACTTATAATATATTGTATATAGACCTTGGAAAACATGTTTCAAGCCTAAAAACATCCATATAACTTATAAATTTTCTAAAATTAGTACTATGAAGACTCTAGATAGGTTTCTAAGATCAAACTTTAAGGATGATCTCTCTACATGGTGTAGGCCCTTGTTACAGATCTTGAAGAAAGGTGTCTTCATTTTTATAAATTTTACATAGGTGTTATAAGTATGTAATTATGAGTATTAATTCATGAAATTTTTATGAAAACCCTTAAAATAATTCTCAAACTCATTTTATATCTCCTTACACCAAAGAGACCACCTGCAGTCTCATGGAACATTTTCCAAATGGAATGTGCACGTGAAGTTGAATATTGGATATGCTAATCAAGATGGTTAGAATGAATAAAATCATATGTAAAAATTTATGAGGAATCAAGATAAATTTATAAATTTTCATTATTCTCGAAGTAGGTCTAAGAAGGTAGAGTATGAGAAAAGAGAGCTTAAGACCTAATTGACAATCTACATGCTTGTGTGGGAAAGGTGTGGAAAATTTTCATGATTTGAGAAAATTTGAAGAGTGAGGGATTAAAATATGTTAATAATTACCTAATATAATATCATATGGAGTGTAACTCATTGATATTCAAATAAAAATACAAAATAGAGGACATTATGGTTAAGATCATATAACTATCCACAAACCCTTACAGTGGACTAATTCATGTTATAAAAGGTTTAAATGATAAAATAGAAAATAATAACATATTAACATGTAATTATAGGTATTAAAGACCTCAATGAGTTCCTCAAAACTCAATACAAGTACTTTCACACCTAATTCTACCAAATAGTCTCTCTCAAGTTCATCATCAAGCTTATCTTGCCTGAGAAGGTTATATTTCTCAAGTGTGATCTCACATGAGTAGGTGTATGGGGGAAATAGATTTTAGGGATTTTTAAGGGTTTTATATACTCCAAAATAATTTAATTAATATATAATTTAAGTCCTTAACTCTATGAATAATTTCTAAAAAACATGACATCCTAAAACCTTGCCTAAACCCTCTTGAATGATTTGAGGAGGAAAATGACCATCTCAATGCCTCAAATGGGATAGATTGGTCTAGATAATATTTTAATAATTTACATGCTTCTCCAAGTCATCTTATATATCATTATTTTGGCATGTGTAGGGTGAATATGTATAGAAAAGTGGCCTAAAAAGTGCCTTTTTGGCCTATTTTATGGTTTTTGAGACCAACAAGACTTCTCAATCATTTTTATAGGATATTCAAGCCATGAAATTGGTTTTATGTTATTCACAAGTCACTCAATAAATATAATACAATGATAATTCATATTTCATTCTCTTATCAAGTCTTAATGAATAAATATGAATAAGGTGTTGAAGGTACAATCACTAAGAGTGAGGATGAATCAATGATGCAAGATATTTCAAACTTCAATTTTAATCCTTTAAAAATCTTAATAAATGACCACAATCATTCATAAATTGTAAAAGATGTTCATATTAATGAATAAGCAAGATGTTGCAAGATTACACACATAACACAAGATCTACATGGGAAACCCTCTTGGGGAATAAAAACCACTCTCAATACTATAAACACATGGACTAATTGTCCTATAAGATGATTTAAAAAATGAGACCTTTTAGTGAATCACCCACTTTATAAGGAGAACCCACCCATAATTATGAACAAGCACCCACTTTTTATTGATGTTGAGCACCTACACAACACCTATGAAATCAAAAACTCTAGACTTTGATTGAATTTCAATCTAATTGGAGAAATAATTTATAATATCTCTCTTTCAATCTCTTCACACACACTCAAACATATTCATATAATAAATTCATCCAAACACCCATTTTGGATCTTTATAGTATTCTTCACTCACCCTTAATTTATTTTGTACTTCAATCCATCCACTGAGCACATTTCCTCTTATCTCTTTCCAATGTCTCTATATTATGCTCTCTCAATTATTCCAAATTTTAGTCTTGAAACCATTGCCTTGGTCTCCACTATTTATAGAGTCTTCATGCATATCAACTTCTAGGTCAGCCATAATACTTTCCTTAACCCTTAAGGCATATAATATGCTAACACATAACTCAAATTCATCCTCATAGGTTGGCCATAGCATCCATGGGTAACACTTAAGTAGTTACACCTTTGAATTAAACCTTAGTATCCATTATAGGTCTCATGGAAACTTATTACCCCTTTATCACTTCATCAAGTAAAACAACAATACAAGATCATTTTTAAATACATGGGTCCACTCTATGTGACTCTAAGATATATTCAAGTAATTACTCCCACCAAAACACTCTTCTGTTAAAGCACAAATTGCTTGAACAGTAATCTATACAAAGTATCACCATGAAAAAATAAACAATCAACTTTGAGTCTTGATAACTTTGACTATACAAACATTCAGACCTATTAAAAAAATTATCTAGATGTAATATGAAGTCCTCTACAACTTTGATTTCTATTGCATCAATGAATTCATCCTGGATCAAAAGATATAACTCAAAAACTATAGACTAGTTTTCCATCATTAATTTGAATATTCAAATTCCAATGGTCACTATTCAAACATTAAACATCGAGCACTTTGACCTCATCTCATGCTTCTTGGAAACTTTAAATAAATACACACCATCAATCTCCTTAGAGTAGCCTAATATTTACTTTGCAATGCTCACTATTGATCTTAGATCGGAACTCCTGTGATTGTGCCACTTGGCAACTTTGTGCACCTTCCAGACATTTAACTCTTTAAGTTGACCCACATCATCAATCTCTATCTATATGAACACCCATAAACCCTTGATCTTCTATCAGCTTAATGATATTGAGACACATCACAAGAACATTTAATCTTAGGAAAATTTGACAATTTGACTTCACATGTACCATTGGATCAAGATATACATGATGAAAATCATCGTTAGATATACTGACTAGTGACCTTAGATTTCAACAAAGTTAAACTTGACAATCTCTGGCTCATCACAACCTATAAAATCAACATTGAAGGCTTATAACTTGAGCTAGAAAAAAATTCAAGAGTCCAAATATTTAAGGTACCTTCTTGGCACTATAGATAACATCTTCATGAAATATTTTGACCTCAATTAACTTTTTGAGTACTTATATTAAATGCACAAAGTTGTTATTTCATACATATCTACATGACGTGTAGTGACATTCGGGTTTCTCTTCAGCTAAAATATGCATGTTTATCTTTCCAAATGATCAAGTGACACACTAGAACAACACCAAGACATATATGGATGACTCACAACTTCTTCTTTGTCCTTATAGACTTGTAAATATGCCATATCTCTCTAAACCATCAATATGATCACTTTATCATTAATGTATTAGTACCACATACTCTCTTGGACATCAATTATAACCAAACAATAATAAATATGCTCAATAATATTCTTCTTTGTCTTAAATGGCAAAACACCCTCATAATGACTTCATAATAATTTGAATTTATTCATTTTAATCTTTCTCCCCCTTTGAAATTAATGACAAAGGGTCTCTTCCTTAACATGTCAACAATAATTCCTCAACATTATGTATGCATTCAAATACTATTAATGTCCTTAAAATACTTACATACTTTCAGGCATATGAATCAATTGCTTCCCCTTTGACATGCATCAATGTAAATTTGGACTTCATTGATCCTTGGACCTGAAAAACTACTCACAGAGCTTAGAAATCTCCCCCTAACATTAAACTCATCTATTCAAGTCTCTCAAAATATCTGAGTTAGATCCCCCTAACTCCGTGCTCTATCTAAAAAAGATCATCTTAAATAAGTCTTCTCAAAAAACTAATTCTGCTAGCAACACTTAAAAAATATGACAACACATTCTCCTCCTACTCAAATGACCTTTTAATAATTCATAGACAAGGATATGACTCCCAATCTTTATCTTAGATACTCAAATGTGGCTTTTGTCAATGGTTTAGTCATAATGTTTGCAAGTTGTTATTTTTTAGACACATATTCCAATTTAACAATTGATTAATTACTTGTTATCTTAAGAAATTATATCTAATAGGAATGTGATTGGTTTTTGAGTGCATAATATAATTCTTAGAGATACTAATTGCACTAGTATTGTCATACTAGATAGGAAAACATCTATTCTGTCTTACCTTATAATATTCCAAGGTTTGTTTCATCCATATTATTTGAGTATAAAAAGAAGTAGATATATACTCAAATTTTATAGTTGATAGAGATACATAGGCTTGCTTTTTTCTTGTCCAAGACACCAAGCATTCACCTATGAAGAATATGCCACCACTGATACTCCTCCTATCATCTACACATCCTGCCCAATCTGCATCAGTGTATGTCTTTAGAGTAAACTATTTACTCATGGGGTACATAAACCATACTTTATTCTTCTCTTGATATATCTTAGGATCCTTTTGATTCCTTTCAAGTGAGATTTTTTGGGATCAGATTGAAACCTTCCTACAAGGCCCACTACTTGCATGATATCAGGCCTAGAAGTAGTAGAGTATAAGAGTCTTCCAATCATGGATATATATAAAGTTTGGTTAACTTTTAGTGATTTGTCTTGTTTACTTAACTTGCATCCAATGATCATTGGATTACTCATTATCTTAAAATCCAACATGTCAAACTTTTTTAGCATATATTCAATGTATTTTTCATGTGAAATGAATATCCTTTAGTTAAGTTGGTTAATGTGTAATCCTAAGAAGAAAAAAAGTTCTTAAAATTTAAAGAATTTGATCAAGTTATTAAACTTTAGAGAATGATTTGGGAAGCATTTTGGTAAGGGTGGACACATGCAAAAAGATTTTGGTAGCAAGTACTTATGAGTTTCTGGATCCATTCTCCTTCCTGCAGATTTGTATTTCTATGAATAAGTTTCCAAATGGAGTGGAATAAGTTGTTAAGTAGGTAAGGTATAAAGATGTTAAGTTGGGCACTAAAAATCTGATTTGTATTTCCAATTAGAAAGTTACTTAACTGAGTGTGAATTTAATCTCACACTCAATCTAAAAATTGCTTTGATATAGGTGGGGGAACCTAACTGTCGACGGTTAGGCTGACCATTGATGGTTAGGTTGATCATTGGTGGTTGAGGGTCTAAATTAAAATTAGTGAAAATGGTTCAAAAGAAGTAGGTTAAAATGGTTAAGTTAGTACATTAAAAAGGGGGCTTTGTCCACTAGGTAGTTTAACTACCTCCAAAGGTCAGGTAAGGGTTCAAGGGTGTTTGACATCAAAAATGGGGTAGTTTTTTGAGTGTCTACACCCATCATTGACATTTCAAACTTAGTACTCATAGAATTTTCAAACTCTCTACTCATGTTTATATTGTCAAAACCAAAAATTATGTCATCAACATAGACTAATACTAGTAATTGATGAGTGCCATCTATCTTGATATATAAATTACTATCAACTATCTTTTTTTGAACCCTTATCTTAATATATGCTTATCTAATATGTCATACCAAACTCTAGGATCTTGTTTAAGACCATATAAATCCTTCTTTAGTTTGTAAATATAGTCTTGATTACTTGTCATTAAAAAACCTTAAAGTGGCTCAATATAAACTTCTTCATCTAAGTTGCCATTTAAAAATGTAGATTTCACATCTATTTGGTAAACTTTGAAACCTTTGAAGCTTGCATATGATAGAAAGAGTCTAATTGCCTCCACTATTGCTACAAGATAAAATGTCTCATCAAATTTTATTCCTTCAACTTGAAAATATCCTTTACACACTAGTCTAGCCTTATTTATTATGACCTCTCCTTTTTCATTCATCTTGTTTCTAAAAACACACTTAGTTCCTATCACATTTTTGTCTTTTGTCCTAGGAACCAAATCCCATTTTTCATTTTTTACTATTTGATCAATTTCCTCCTCTATGGAAACTGTCCAATTATCATCTTTGATAACTTATAAGAAAGTTTTAGGTTCATTATTGGATAAAAAATATATGTCTTATTGATTTTAATTGATTAACCTTGTCTAACTAGTTTTCAAACTAGCATTCACATCTTTAATAACTTATGAAACTAGATGATCCTTCTGTATTCTCCTAGAATGGGATTTAATATCCTATTTTACTTATTCCTCTTCATAATTTTATTGATTAGGTATGGTTTCATTATTTGAAATAACATCCTCAGTAGTGTCAATTGTCTATAAGTTGGGCTTCTTGATGTCACTAGCCTCTTCAACTCTCACATTAGAGCTTTCTTCATTCCTCTTGATAAAACTCTTGCTCCCAAACACTCTAAAGTGTTTGAAATTAGCTGCCCTATTTTTTCATATCTCATATGCAATATTATCACCATTTTATCTAACTTTTCATCTATTTAAGATATAAATAGAAGTATTAGCAACCTCTTCCCAAAAACCATATGAAATTTTGGAATCTTGAAGCATGGTTATAAACATCTCTTGGACAGTTCTATTTTTCCTCTCAACTACCCCATTATGTTGAGGTGTCCTAGCAGTATAGTATTTTATTCTAATTCTTTATTCCTCACAAAAGTCATAAAAATCACAAGACCAAAATTCACCTCCTCTATTTGATCTTATAAACTTGATTCTTAATCCTTTTTCATTTTCAACAAGAGATTTAAATGCTTTAAAATTTCCAAAAGATTTTGATTTATCTTTAAGAAAAAATATCCAGGTCATTCAAGTAAAGTCATAAATTAATAATTTAAAGTATCTATTACCTTGAATTCCTTGAGTTCTCATAGGTCCACAAAGTTTTGTGTGGATCAACTCCAATGGTAATGTAGTAGAATTCTCCTTAGATTTGTATCTTATTTTGACTTACTTTTTGTGAAGGCATGCCTTGTTGAGAGTATAAGGAATATTAGTGATTTTAGGCATATGCCTCACTAGTAATTTTTAACCAATCCTTACTAAATTATCAAAGTTCATACATCCAAGTCTTCTATGCCAAATACAACTTTCCTCTAATTGATTCTTGAAGCATTTTATTTATTAGATTCAAGGAACACATATAAGTTATCTACCTTGTGAATGTTTTCAACTAATTTTCTAGACTTGGAACTTCTCACTTCATACCCTTTGTCATGAAAAGTCACAAGATTTCCTTGTTTACAGATTTGGTTAATAATTATAACATTGTGTTTCAAACCTTTTACATATAAAACATTTTCAGTTCTAGTATGACCATTATCCAAACTTATATATCCTTTCACAACTATGTTAGTAGAGTTATTGTCACCAAACCTTATTGAACCTAAATTTTATTTCTTGAGAGAAATAAACTTATTATTGTTTCCTATCATATGACTTGAGCATCCACTATCTATGTACCATTTCCTATTTTCATCTTATTGAGCATGTAAGGTAGTTTGTACAAACATGGATTCTTCCTTTGAGTCTTGATCATTATATCTTTGAATCTTGGTTTTCTATTTCTTGAACCATTTTATGGTGTCAAAAACTTGAAAGTCCTTTTTCTAAAATTCCTTTTTTCAATACTTGGCTATATATCCTTGTTGATTTTAGTTATAGTAAAGAACATCATTTATTCTCCTTAGAAAGTAAGTATAGTCATTATATGTGTGACCATATTCATTACAAGAATAAAAATACCCATTAAAAACATAACTATAGTTGTTCATGTTAATTTTCCCTTTAGTTTTATCATTAATAACACAAGACATCTCATCTATAGATTATTTTATAGAGATGAATTTCTACTTATCTTTACATAAAAGTGAATCTATATAAGTCATAACTTTACCTTCAAATTGATCCATTATTTGATTCAACTTTGTATCAACCACAACCTATAAATTTTTGGCTATTTATTCTATTATTCATTTTTCTATCTTCACACTATCAATGCTTGCAATCAACTCATGATATATAAAGGAAGTTAGGTCTGAATTTTTACTCCCTTCCATATTATTCAATCTTTTGAGATTTTCTTTTAGGTATTCATTTTATTCCCTTGAAAATTTGAGTTCTTATAAATCACATATTAGTTCACCTTAAATAAAAATGTCGACATCTTTGTCTTTCATTGTACCTGTGATCACCTTCAAGTGGTTCAACTTGCAATGAAGGTCCTACTCTGATACCAATTGTTGGAGGTACAATCATTGAGAGGGGGGTAAATCAGTGACGCAAGGTATTTAAAAATTTAATTTTAATCATTTAAAACTCTTAATCAATTACCATAAGCATTCATAAAGAATAAAATATGTTCATAACAATGAATAATCAAGATGATACAAGATCACACACATAACATAAGATCTACATGAGAAACCCTCTTGGGGAATAAAACCCACTATCAATCCTAAAAACACATGGACTAATTTTTCTATAGGATTATTAAAAACATGAGACCTTTTAGTGAATCACCCACTTCACAAGGAGCACCCACCCCTAAGTACGATCAAGAACCCACTTGTTCTAGATGTTGAGCACCCGCATAACACCTATGAAATCAATAACTCCAAAACTCTAATTTCATTTTAATGTGAATGGAGAAATAATGTATAAAAAATCTCTCTCAAACTCTTCACACACACTCAAACATGGTCATATAAGCAATGCATCCAAATACACCTTTTGGATCTTTCTAGTCTCTTTCACTCATCATCAATCTATTTTGTACTTCAATCCATCCATAGAGCACACTTCCTCTTATCTCTTTACTTTGTCTCTATATTCTTCTCTCTCTCAGTTCATCCACATTTTAGTCTTGAAACCATTGCCTTGGAATCCACTATTTATAGAGTCTTCATGCATATCAAATTCTAGGTCATCCATAATACTTGCCTTAACCTTTAAGACATATAACATTATAACACATATCTCAAATTCATCTTCACAAGTTGGCCACCTCATCCATGGGTCACACTTAAAAATATATGCCTTTCAATTAAGCCTTGGTATCCCTTATAAGTCTCATGGATACCTATTACCCCTTTAGCACTTAATCGATCATAAAAATAACAAAAGATCATTTTCAAATACATGGGTCCACTCTATATGACCTCTAAGACATGTTCAAGTGATTAATCCCACCAAAACACTCTTCAACTAAAGCATAAATTGTTTGAAAAATATTTTGTATATAGTAGCATCATGAATAAAAAAATAGTCAACTTTAAAGCCCCATAACTTTTGCTATATAAACATTCAGACCTTATAGCTAGATTATATGGATGCAACTTGAAGCCTTCTACAAATTTGATTTTTACTATATCAATAATTTTATCTTGGATAGAAAGATATATCTCAAAAACTATATAATGGTTTTCCATCATTAATTTGAATATTCAAATTCCAATGATCACTATTCAAACATTAAACATCAAGCACTTTGACCTCATATCATGATTCCTAACAACTTTGAATAAATGTGTAAAATCATTCTCCTCAAAGTAGCATGATATTTACCTTACAATGTTCATCATCGATCTTATATCAGAGATACCATGATTATGACACTTGGTATCTCTACATGGACTTCTACACATTTAACTATTTAACTTGACCCGCACCATCAATTGATATATGTATGAACACCCACAAATAATTGATCTTCTATCAACTCAATGAGATTGATACACATTTCATAAACATGTTTAATCTCAAGAAACTTTTACAATTTAACTTCATATGCATTATTGGGTCAAGATCTTGACAATAAAAACTCACCATTAAATCTACTCACTAGTGACCTCAGATTTTAATGAAATTAAACTTGTTAGTCTTTGGCCCATCATAATCTGTAAGAGTAAATTTGAAGGTTTATAACATAAGATAAAAAATAATTCAAGAGTCCAAATCTTTAGGGTACCTTCTTGGCACTATAGATAAGATCTCCATGAAATCCTTTGACCTTAATTGACTTTCTGAGTACCTATTTTAAATGAAAAACTTGTTGTTTCATATATATGTGCATGACGTATAGTGATGGTATAGTTTCTCTTAAGCTAGAAGATGCATGTTTCTCTTTCCAAATGATCAAATGACACACCAAAACAACACCAAGACATCTATTAATGCCTCATAACTTCTTATTTATCATTATAAACCTATAAATGTGCCATATCTCTCCAAGTCATCAATTTGATCACTTTATCATTAATGCATTAGTATCACATGCTCTCTTTGACATCAGTGACAACCAAACAAAAATGACTATTCTCAACATAAGGTATCAACCAAAAAGAGGATAAAAACATATTTCAAGGTATTGAGACTCAAAAGGGTATTATAACATTTTGAATAGAATCTAATGTCATCTATACAAGATTTGGGAGTTGTGAAAGATGATAAAAAAAATTTAACTCTCACAATTACTTGATGTTACTATGTTATGAAGGCTCTTTTCTCTCTACTTGTTACATAAGTGTGAAGACCAACTAGATGGTGGTTGTTTCCATTTATTGAACAATTCCCCATGTTTGGAGTGGTATATTCCTTGAGGCAACAAAATAGGATGAATAACTTTTGTACAAAATTACACCTTCCTTGGGAAGTCAAACTTTGATAGCAAAGAAAGAGTATAAGAAGAAGGCATGAAGTTCAAGTTCAAATATCAATGTAGAGGAATCTTTGAAATAGGTAGAGGTTGATGTAGAATATCCTCAACATGCCAAACATCAATTAGAGTACTTGAAACTTCTCTAAAAAATGTAATGTATAACTCCCTAGTAAAGGAATTAGATTAAAGAAGCTTAGGACTTATAAAGTAACATCCCATGCTACCCTTATGAATAATTACTCTAACACATGTCTTAGAAGGAAAATAAGTAAGATGATAACACATTATTTGTAAGCTTGGTGTCATTAGTTATCTATTTTGTAACTAATATAATCATGATGGTCATCTCATGTGTCTCTCTTCTTGTCCTATTAATCTCTCTTCTTACATTATTCTATATATACAACCTTGAATGGATTTTAATGGATCTTCCACATAAGTATGGTGAATCTCTACTCATTTTTATTCCTTTTATCAATATGACTACTAGTTTTACCTCCTTCTATGACTATACTTAGTGTGTATGTATGTATAGTTGATCTTGTTAAGTGATTTTATTAGTCTTCATTGACATTTTGTCCTCTTTTAACACCTATATGTAGTTTTAAAGCTTCTCTTATAGGTCATGTGAAGTGTTCAAGTGAATTTTAAGAGTTGAGTGTATTTGCCTATTCATTGGTGTCATTTTAAACATATTGATTAGTATTCCTAGCCTAAACATTTATCACAACCTCCACATTGAAATTCTATTGTAAGATATTTAGATTGGGATTAATGTATGTTTATATTAGTCTCATTGTCTATATGTGTACATGTAATTGGTTGATAGTGGTTAATTAGTTTGGTGCATCACCTGCTTAGTTAGATTATGTTTAGTTATCTCTAACAGTTTCTTTTGTAATAAATAGGTCTAGTAGTAGTTTTAAGGTGATAACATCAAGAGAGATAACCCTATATATAGATTCACCTCATTGATTAAGCCACCCATAGCCTAGAGGTGTCTCCATGTTAACACTTAAGTGAGGAGGCTTAAACAAATTTCTCAAGGGTGAAACTTTTATTGATAACACTAACCAAACAAAATAGTTGAGTAAAGTGAAATTATTAATTAAATAAGAATTCAACCATACATTTCAATTTTTAAGAAAATGACATTGAGAAACTAGGATATTTAATTGAAAACACGAAAAATGGATGAGAAACTTATTTATTTAGGGTTCACAAATTTATATCTAACTATTTTGTATCTTGCATGTAACTGTGGTACTATTGAATTCGATTATTTATCTTTCACTTGGCCTAGGAAAATAGAGGTGCAAGTGGATAGCATTGGTATGCACTCATGTCCCAATAGGGTGATCTTTTCCAAGACCCACATATAATAAAATTGAAAATTAGGTTGTACATGGATCTTTTTGTAGGTGAGTTTTAGTCTAGTATGGACATGTGATTATGATATTTAACCTATATTTTACCTTATTTATTCAAAACCCTAGTGGATTCTTGCACACAAGAATTAAACCAATATTAAAAGCAAATTAGGGGTTGTGGAAGTGGGAATGTTTGAGATGTCCTCAAAACCCTAATGTATTGAGTATTGCCTACATATCCCTAATGATATGGACCTTGGGTAAATGTAGTTTTCCCTTTAGGGAATGTTCATAACTAGATCAAACATGATGTGAATCTAATTATTTTCACCTTGGACCTACTCTTAGTCAAAGCATGTAATCTATATGTAGTATGTATAAACTTTAGTAAAATATAAGAGCTTAACATAGTGTGATTTTATTTATTAGGCTATTTCTAAAATAATAAGTATTAGATATGAAATTCCTTGTGGAACCCTTTAGATAAAAAAGTTCCAATTTTTAATTTTTAAAACCAATTTGTGTGTTGATTGACTCAAACAAGGGTAAAATGGTCATAAAAATATACCCAATATAAATGGACACCAAAAAGAGATATGAAACATGTAGAAGATAATTAGGTGTATGAGAATAATAGTGGGGTGAGCTCTTATCCACCTAGGGTGTTACTATCTAAAGATAGATAGTTGAAGCATAAAAGTAGAGACAATGGTAGGGTCCCTATGACTCTAACAAGGACTGTCATGAATGACTAAGACTATAGGAAAACACTAAAATCAATAAGAAATAGATATAAAAGGATGTAAGAGTAGGATAATATGCATGAATTTGAATTCAATTCATCATTAGGAGCTTCTAAATACAAAATCCATAAAAGAAAGAATACTTGTGTTCTATTGAAAAAATTTGGGTGTATATACTTAGTGGCTATTATGAAGGGTTACATGGTGCTCTATTTTATAAATTTCATGGTGTGAGGGGTTTACCCTAGTACTCATAGCCATTATATATTATTAAACACATAGTTTTATTTCCACATACCTCACGGTATATTAAAAACACCTAGGATCCCTTATTTATACCATATGAAGCCTCTTTTAGCCATTTGATTTGTGGTCCACCTAAGAGGAGTGTATCACCTAGGGAAGTTACTCTCATTGTACCCTTGAAAAAATGGTGAGTGGGATACAAGGGCATGGTTTTTCCTCTATAGTTATCACTCTAAAACATTGGATTGACAACTAAACAATGAACAAATAAGTATATTTGAGATCTCACACAATCATTCAAACCCTTTCCTAGATTAACCATTATAATTTGATTTTTATTATATTATATTCATAGTCATTTGATTATTTGTATGTGAAATATTACTTGATAGTAGTAAATATTTTATTTGTCACACTTTCTATATTAAATTTAATTTTGTATAACATGGCTAGTCAATTTTCCTTGTTCTATACTCATGATGTGTCATTTGCTTATGATAATAAATGGATAAAGCTCAATAAAAAAACTTATGGAAGAAGTGTATATGGATGATTATGATTTTGATGCATATTGGGAACATGATCCCATAAAAAAAATCACCTCTATAAACTTATTTAAATTAACCTTATTCATTAACTAATAATCTAGAGTAAAGAGAGCAATTTAAGAGTCAAATAAAGCAACATTTAGAGGTGAAACTATCAAATCAAGACCAAGCTATTTTCAAAAAATTATTTATTAATAAATGAATTTTAAATCAAGAATAAAGAATCAATTTATAACTTTATTCCTTTAAAAATTGTGGACATTTAGCCTACATGTCATAACTCATTCCATTTGTCAACTGATGAGGATGGACTTCCTTCCTCTTCTCTTAACACATCACAAGCTACATTTTAAAGACATGTTTTTCATTATAGAACATCTTATGATGTTTCTAATACTAAACCCTCATGATTATATTAACATTATGTGACTCTTACACCACAATGTCATGATCTTAGCATAGAGTTACCATATGATGATAATGCATCTATTTCTAGCTTTAATTTTTTCAATTTTATTAATCAATAAGAAGAAAGTAACTCATATATAATAAATCAATCTCTCAATCTCAATAAATAACATGTCCCTCCCATACCTTATATTTATGGTGTTTTCAAACCTAAATAACCAAATATATTTAGGGCTTGTGCTTGTGAAAATATCCAAGATCAAATCATCACTATGATTAATTCAATAGAAGAGTTGAAAAAGAAAAATCTGTATTTTAGTTCCAAGATCATATCACTTGAAAATAACGTAAAGTATGCAATGAATCAAAAATATTATAGTATTAATAATTTATCTATATCTTATAACAAGTAACATACATCTACAATTAATTATTCAAAAGGTATAAAAAGGGCTAAGAGTCCAAGTGACCATCTAAGAGAAATGATTCAAAATAAGTTAATTACATTAAATTTTTATACCTCCTCTCAATATATCAGAATATTATTATACATATCCTAGAATACCTATGCATAATAAAAATATTATTTTTATTTGAAGATTAAAATACAAGGAAACATTGATAGTGGTGATCCTATAACATATAAATCAATTAAGCAACCCACATATATTACATCTCCTAAACAACAAGTTCAAAAAGAACATAAATTAAATATGGATACAAAAGGATAATTTTGTAGATGATATTCTATGATTATGTATCACTTCAGTCTTTTACACTTGGAGAACTCAAACCCTAGTTGTTCTTCTTAGTTCTACACATCCCTTGATTTTGTAAGCCTCACATCTACTCTATCTTATGCCACTTGGCCTATCTCTTAGTCTAACTAGCTATATATTGATGAAATAGACATCCCATCTTACCTAGAATTCTTAAAATTTATTTATATTATAACTTTTCAAATTTTGAGCCTACGTTTTCTTTCCTTTTCCCTAGACACTAACATCTAGGATAGACAGTAGTGTCAACATTATTGTCCTACATTGACACAAGTTTTTAGAGCCCTCAAGTCATCTAATTTGAAAATGAAATGTATCAAAATGGTTATAATAATTAATTTAATTTGATTTAACTCTTGATAGGATTGGTATAAATATAATATCAACCCTCATTAGTTTCTCACTTAAGGAATTATTATCACTCAAAAGTGCACCCTGCTGAGAACATGTGTATGTTCTCACTTTTATTGATATAATGGAAACTCTCCAAGGTGTTATAACTTATAATTGGAAAGAATATATATATATATATATAATGTATATATATATATATGTATATATATATATATGTATATGTATATATATATGTATATGTATATATATATATATATATGTATATGTATCACTTCCATATTAGGTAGACGTCAGACTTAGAAACTTCATATGAATTGCAATATTTCTTTTTTTTTTCATAAATTTAGTAAATTAAGACATAAATATATTAAAATCATTCATTCACTAAGTTACATCAATGAATATTAAACACACGCTTCATGTAAGCTTGAGAATGAAAGAAAAATAAGCTCTTTATTTATTCAAAGGTGAGGTAGTACAAATTTTGGCAAAGTTTCAGTAAGCCAAAAGAATAATATCCTTATAATAATTTAAAAAAAAATAATTTACATATATAAAGGAAGAATAGAGAGATAATACAATAATTTCTATATGAGTCCCTACTACTCCTAGTTCACTCATGCTTCAAATCCACTACCAACTCAACCTTGAGCTGAGACTTCAAACTTTCAAACACACTTCACAAATTACAACATAGAATTTTAAGATTATAAAAATTATTTTACTTATAATATTTCATGTTAATTAGGGATATAATCTTGTTTTATTTGTTTAAAATTCAAATCTCTCTTGTATGTTTTGAAAGTCTTTAGTTTTAAAGAGATCTTCAATTAACTCCTCTTGAACTTGCAACTTGTATTAAACTCATTTTGATATTCAATTAACACCTTTAGATATTTCATACATATTTAAGTTTTAATTTAGTTACCTTTATTTTTATCTTGGATTTTTACTTGAGCTTCTTTACTTACAACTTGGAGTTTGACTTGACTTATCTTGACTTGTAACTTGCATACATCTTGACTTTCTAAATTTAGCCCAAAGTGGGGCATATTAGGAGAGATTTTTAATTTAATAATTTTAAGGGGTATATTTAAAAAAAATAGTGTCTCAAATATTAATCTATAATTTAAATCAACTTCTACACTTTTTCATGTTTTGAACTCCACTTTTCTAGGGCTAACTAAAGACTCTTGTTATTGACTTGACCTTTTCTAAATTTAGCCAAAAGGGGGGTGAATTTTATTTTTGAATTTTATCTATCATCAGGTATATTATGAAAATTAGACTATTTTAAAACCTTAAATTACATAAAAATATACTTCCGTGTTAAATTTCATGATATTACATTTAATAAAACTCAAAATATACACTTTTTGGTGTTGACTAGCTTGCACAATTTCTTTCTTGAATGCCTATAGATCTAAGTTTTCTCATCTCATTAATTTTTATGAGGATTAAATACATAATTATTTTTTAATAATTACCATTAATAACCCCTCTTATAATTATAACTATTGTATGTTGTCAACTAATCTCTTAAACCTCTCAAAATTTTCCTTTTTTAACTGTCTCTTTTGTTTGCTTAAAACTTTGATACATGTACCTTTACCTTTATTCATTTTTTTCATAAGTTTTTTGATTAATTAACATGTATAAATTTAATTTATTCCACATAATATCTCAAAAAACTTTTATTTTTCCACAAGGAACTCAAAACTACAATTATATCTCTCAAAATTGAGTCATTTGGGTTTAATAAGGGTTTTAGACCACCTATTCTTATTAACAATTGTTCATAAATTTAAGACACTATACCATACAAATAATACACATAATATTGATTTAATATGGGCCTAAAAATCTTTTTAATAATATTTTAACCAAATATCCTTCACCTTCATGTACCAAGCATTTGAAAATTGCCTTTACTAGCTTGCAATTAACAACAAGTTAGAGGAATAAAAGAAACCTCTGTCAAAATTTGTACTTTTGATTTTTTTCTGAGTGTGATTTTTTATTTATGAAATTTGTCTCATATTTTTTATAAATTTCTTAATATTCACTCCATAAATGTATTCTTCTTGAAAACCTGCACATAAATAACTTTGATCAATGGTGGAAAACTTGTCAACATTCTTGGGGACTTTATTGGAATATTTGTTTTTTTAAAACTCAAGACCAATATATCCATAAAATTGGATATATAGTTATGAAAAAATAAAAAAATATGAAATTTAAAACTCCTTTTCAAGAAACTCTAAAATTGAGAATCCCCTTAAGCAACTACAACACTTATTGAATTGAAAACTAGAATAACTACCAATTGAAAAATGTGCAAGATAGAACTTAGAGTAAATTTAAAACTAAAACTAATAATGACATGTGCATAACATCACTTGGAGGAAAATTATTTATAACACTACTAATCTAACCTATACTAACTACTTTAACAACTAGAGATAATCTTATACAAAACCATTACATGGTAGTGCAGAGTAGCTACCCTTCTTCACCAAGCTCATTTGACTAACAAAATTGATGGCATCCATGATATAATGGAATAGAGATAAATTTATTTTGATCATGACTTTTTTTTTTTTTTTTGAAAATAAACCTTATATACTTATTTCACTTTGCTTGAAACATGAGTAACCTGAAGTTCACACTTTGGCTAATTTTGAACATGTTTAGGATCTTCTTAATATTCTAAAATGAACATGATAGGTAATGGATTTGCTTTGTTATCCTGTAAGTGGGATAGATAGCTGATAGGACATTCTTTTTTTGTAATATGTATATCTCCAATCTTCTCTTTATAACTACCTGTACCTCTTTAGAGTTTGTCTACTCAAACTAAACAAATTGAGATGGACCTTATGGCATAATTGTAGGATTGGCTTTAAGAGTAAATATGCCTTGCTTCTTGAGAGTTTGAGGCCCATGGAGGTCTGTTTCATCTTCTAAGAGTGAATAAAAGTATAAAAATTAATTGATAACCTTCCTTAAGAACATCTAACAAGACATCATTAAGTGGAATTACCTCTTGTAATGTTAGTATGGAGGGCTAACTCTTTCGTGCATATTATCTTACTTGGAAAAGTTGTCCTCTTCTATCTTTGCCAAAAAATATTCTCCTTAGATAAAAGTGAAACCTAATCCAATTACCTCATATAAGTATTCAAACTTCCTTTCATTAACTTGTACATTGATTAGGTCCTATTGATGCCTAAAACTCTCACTTTAGGTTAAATAGCCTCTATGGGGATATTAACAGGTGTGGAACTGAAGTATAATTTATAGAGATCTAGGATTTTAAAAGCTAGCTCTTCAATTATTCTTGGGGATGGAAAGAGATAATAGATAAAAGTAACACTAAAATAAAACTAAGGTGATGCACTAAGAGATTTAAAGAATTAACCTATAATGTTATAAAATATATCAAATATTTAAACATTCCATACCAAAAAGAAACATAAAGCATGAATTAAAGTCTATGATGCAAGCAAAAATCAATACTATAAAAGTAGAAGAAAAGGAATGACAAGCAAAAATAAATCTTCACTCAAATTAACATAGAACACCACATCCTCTTCATAGTTAGGTGGATAATGGAATATAAAAGGCCTTAAGGGAACAACATAAAACATCCAATCAGACCTATGAGGGGAACCTACTAAGGTCATATAATGAAAAATTATTAGATACTGATATTCCTATTCTAATACAAATGGTTGTTTTCCAAAATAAAAAATACAAAGTAAATGATAACTAGTCCCTTGGCAAAAAGGAATGAGCTTAGAATATATAAGTGAAGCAACATCTTAAAAAAATGAGATCTATAAAATCTTGGCATCATGTCAATGATGATTCTTTTACAACTGAATGAAGGACTCAGGCTCATGAGTGTAGCTATCCTCCATATCTTGGATATGGAACAACCATACTATCTTGTTATGTCTATGATCCTCAAGAAGAGTGTAGTGATACCACATGTCCATCTATGGATCTACCTTTGATATTACATTAAATATGGAGATCCAATTATCTTGGCCAATAGCATGACTCCTATCTCTAACAAGAAAATTTTTCTTTCAAGAACCATCATGGTTCCATGTGTAAAATATCATCTCTTCCTAGTTGTAATCATATAGTGGGTCTTGTTCATTTCTTGACCAACCAATGGCATTGTTCAAAGGCATATCAAAAATAAACTAATCTTGAATAAGCACTATGATGTTACGTGTTGATTATATCATTTTTTTAAGGGAAGTTGGGAACTTACTTACCAAATAAACATAAAGGTGCCATGTGGAGAAACTATGTTTCCCTTAACAACTACTTAATGGGTCCTACCCATCACCTTGTTAGCCAATGGCACTGCTTAGATTTTTGACCATAAGGGAATGGCCTTAGATGAGTGCTAGGTTTTAATGTGTCAAGTTGGAAATAATCTAAGATGAACTAAGGACTTATTTGTGTTAAAAAAGTACCAGAATGCCACATGTTAGAATCAGAGGGAGGCCCATACTTAGGCAAAAGATAAAAAAAGGGACCTGAAGAAAGGAAGGGGATGAAAGGCAATTGCTAGATATGTTAAGTTAGCTTAAGACTGAATGCAAGATGCTCAAGATAATAAAAAGGGTGGATTATGATCCAAGGTTCTTAGTGATTCATAGGGGTACCCACTTTTGGATGAGAGAACCCAAAACTCTAGTACACAGACCAATTGAGGCAAAATAGGAGGAAGGTTTTTAAACTCACAACATTTTAAGAGATATTTATAAGGTCACCCTTCTTCCTCCTTAGGTTGGGACTTATTCTTGAAAGCCTTACAGGATCTATCTAGGTTGATAATCTCCTTGAAGGAGATGTTTCACAAACCCTCTACTATCACCAACATCTAAAATTCTAGCTGGGTGAGTGGATGCAATATTTTTTCCACTTTGGAGACACTTGGTGATTGATGAAGAGCCATGAACATGGTCTAGTCATTCTATTTTTTCTCCAACAATGCTTTGATTTGGTCCCCTAGTAGGATGCTGTTGTCTACCAAGAATGGGGAGGGGAGTCCAAATTGGACTAGTTGTTCAATGTGTCCCCATCTATCTTGAACCATTTTTTCTAAGGCATTAAGGAATGCCTTACACTTGGTAAATGGATTGTTGTATCTTATAAATTCATTAACTTTTGTCATTTCTTGCCTTTAGTCAGATACCTCACTACTTATAATGTTTCATCTAAAGTGTTATAAAGCTTTTGGATGAGGATTTGTGAATCCTATACCTTGGGGGTTATGAAGGCAATGACCTGGTAAATGGATGTGATTACTTGGGAGATAAAATTTAGTGAATCTATGATGAATGTGAAGGTTGGATTTAGTTTTACATATACCCCTCTGATCCTCTTCTAATAAGGTATGTATAGTTTTTGAATCATTGTGAGGTTCTCCATGGTCTAGGAGTAGGCAGTGAGGTCATTCTTTAGCTACATGATTTCCTAGTCCGTAATTGAAAAATCCTATTATACGTACTTCTATAGTTTTATATATACCTAATTAAAATCTAAGAGAGTATGATTGGTCTACACAAGTTCTTCCTTGTCTTGTAACTTGGCCTCTTTGGCTACCCATAGTTTGGCTTCTTCTTGGAATCTCTCATTAGAGACATGGATATGAAGGTCAGAACTTAATTTTTTAAGCTTTTCATTATTTTATTTTGCCTCAATATTGAGTCGATTGACCATATATTTCACCTTGGTGAGTTATAGCTTGGTCTTCTCTAGCTATCAGATCACTTTGATGTAGTTTATAGTCACAATCTTTTGAATTTCCTCCATCAGTGTTTCTATATGATACTCGCTTTCTACATTCAAAGAGAGAAATAAGAAACTAAGAAGAATGGTCTGAGGCTTGTATGTACCTGGATGAAGTCGTGTGCACCAAAATTAGACGATAGCAGGAACTCCTCTTTGGTTGTGGAGGATGACACCTAAAAGAAAAAGAGACTACAACATGAAAAACGTTAGATGAGGAGATGGTGGGTTGTCAAGCAAAAGCTTGAACCCTGAAGTACAAAGACTTCCTTGAGGGATATCAACCCACTGATTAAAAATAGAATATTTGATAGAAATAGAAATAATGAAAGATAGAATGAAAGAAATAAAAGACAAAAAACAAAATGTGTACCTGATATGCAGTAAACTGCTTTGCACAGTCATCGACGTCGGTCTCTGTGCTGGCGTCGGTCAAGGAATATCACTGACGTAAGTTAAGATGTCGATGTCAGTAGGGGTAATGACTGGCGTCAGTCGGGGCAATAGTTCTTGGATGGGGTCTAGACAGGGTTCAGGACTGTAGAATGGTCTGAAGTTTTATCTGAGGGTTAGGGAGCCTGTTTTAGAGTCAAAGGGATTATTTGGGGGTCTGTACAGGGATCTAGGTAGAGTTACAGACTGTATATTCTAGAAAGGTTGGATAGAGGTGATATGAGAGGAAGTCAAGTCAGGTCTGTGGTCTAAATCTAAATCTGGGTGGTGATATTAATTAAAAATAATATCCAAAAAACAAAATAAGAAAATACAGAACAAACGCTTACCTGTTACTTGTTGAAGATAGAGTAGGAGACATGATTGCTATTGTCAGTGTGTTGCAAAAGTTCAATGTAGTAGACCTATAGCGAGATGACTAAAGAAAAATACCTGTACCTGAGATAGAGAGTAAGAGAGATTTGATTGCAGATTGGTTGAATGAAAAGTTGGCTGATCCCGAAGGTCCAATGAAAGAATGTTTTGAAAGAAGGTCTGATAACTGATTGAGAAACTGATTGAGAACTGAATAACAAATAATAGATAATAGATAACAGATCCTATGTTCAGGTCAAGAATGCAGTGTTAAGGATAACTGATGCCAGTAAAACTACTGACGTTGGCTGAGAAGTGACCGATGTCGGTGACGTCAGCCAAGTAGTGACCGATGTTGGCAGATGTAGAATGGGGACAGAGGCTGATTTTAGCCTTCTGCTCATTCTTACATGCTGCCAGGGTCAAGGCTCATGGGAAAATGGTTGAGAGGGGTTAAATAGGCATGGGAGAATAAAATGGGGGTTAAGGGGAGGATGACAAGGGTTAGACATAATTTTAGTGTCTACATTTGCCCCTTTTTGTCTTGTTGGTTGTTCTGGACGAACTGCAAGACAAAAATAGGAGTTGGTTGCCCCAGGTGTGGGATAAGGTCAATTTTGTCCTATTGGTTGTTTGAATGAACTGCAAGACAAAAATAGGAGGTGGATGGCACCAGATGAGATGAGGTATTCCCCCTTAAAGTAGGAGTCGAAGGAAGGGAACCGGGAATCGAGTGCTAATTTGACAAAGAGTGGATGAAAAGTGGTGAAGATGAACACTGCAATAGTTGTAATTGTGTGCATATGACTTCAAGAGATGGTTAGGTCAAATTGTCGTAGGTCAAGGGTTGAGGAGTGCCAAAATTGAAGTAATTGGGCCCCAGCATGTGGTTGTAGCTGATCGAGTTATTCAATCTAAGCTGAAGCTCCAATGGTCATCGTGTTCAAGGTATCCCAGGCTTAGTAAGTGATCCTAGAAACATGAAAAATTCACAAGTAGTAGGGATCAACTGGCTTGCGATCCTATACTTGTGAGGGTCAAAAATATGGGCTGCACACAATTTTACTAACCAGTCGCGAGGTAGCATACATGCAAAAGCAACCAAGGCAAAGTTTGTCTTAGAAGTGGTCAGGGTCTGCGGAGATAGTTGTGATCTCCAAGGTTGATGGTCAGGATGAGGCTAAGATAGATAACTGGTCAAATAGATGGGCAGACAAAAGAATGTGGCTGAGCTAACCTCAGAACACTGAGTGTTGCCTACATAGCCCTTGTTGCAGGGCCTCAAGCCAATGTAGTTCTCCTTAAAAGGGAGGAAGGTTCAAAGGTAATGGATTGGTCTTGGTCGAGGGTAAGTCATGGTCAAAAGAAAGAAAGAAGGTTTGTCCATTAGAGAGACAAACAAACAAGGGTGGTCGAGCTAACCTCAGAAGACGTCGTGGCATCTAAGAGCTACCTACATAGCCCAGATTGGAAGGGGCCTCAGAGCAATGTAGTTCAGGCTAAGAGACAAAATGGTCGATGATGGGTGTGGTCATGTGTCGAAATGATGAGGAGAAAGAAGATGTTACAGCCTTTTCCATATTATGTGATGGTGTATTCTATAACATTAGTCGAGGGGTCTTTCATTCCTAACAATTTTCCATAGGCGTGATGGATGTATGCTAAAAATGAATTGAGGTCTATTTATGCTTCAACAAGTATTGGTTTATGCTTAACATAAATGGAGGTTGGTTGATAGTTTCCATGTGTATTGGTGTCCATAGAAACTATATGAAATGGACTATGATGATGTTGGTGGTCTAAAAATGGTGAGGTTGGTTTGGTTTGAGAAAATAATTTGGTTGAATGTGACCAAAGTGCAAAAGAAGTGAAAGGCATATTCGCCCGTTCATTGACAAGGACCAAAATGACAGTATAGATAGGGGTTATTAGAACCAAGAGCCCCATTCATGCATGACATCATTAACCATAGGTTGTGTTAGAGAGGTAATTGAATCACTTTGACATTAAAGTGAGCTCGAAGTCCCTTAAGCAGGTGATAGGAGGAGGATAGGGTAACCCATTTTAGAGTAGAGATAACTTTGCCCCTTTTTATAGGAGACCCTGAGACAACTAGAAGCCAAGTCCATGATTTTATTTTATTTTATTTTTGGTGCAGACTGATCAATGTGGGAAGTCTGCATAGAGATGTCATTTGCTTGGTGGTCATTTGTGAAGCTGATCGATGCGGGAAGCTTCTAAGAAAAGGTGCTGTGTGTAGTAAGATTTAGTCATAGCCATCCTTCGAGGGAGTGGTCTATATTTTAGCTTTATATATAAGGGCTTTGAATAGCTATCCTTTGAGGGAGCAGTTTATTAGCTACAGCAATGATAATACAGCTATCCTTCGAGGGAGTAGTCTACTTTTTGAGTTGAGTTGGTGACCTTGGATATTTTGACATCTTGATTTGTTTTGACAAAAATGTGAGTCATGGACAAGACTATAAAAGGTCAAGGGCTCCCTTTTATTAGGATAAAGCATCCATACTGTATAAAAGGGTTATATAGGATTTGTTAAGGGGAGTAGGGTTGAAGGGAATGAGGACTAAGAGGACAGGGATTGCTCAAGGGATGAGCTCAAGGTAAATGTCAAGTAGACGAATACTCAACTAACAGTAGAATGGTCGCAGATGCAACGCATTAAGAAGCTCAAGTTCTGGCCGTCCATTGAGAGAAGACAAACGATACGTCCCTAATCCATACTTGTGTGTGATGATGAAAGGTTCGAGCCAATTAGGGGCAAACTTACCTCATTTACTTCACTCCATATTGGTCACGTGCTGATTTTCTTTGAGGATGAGGTCTCCGATATTGAAATCTCAATCTCATATATTTTTGTCATAGGCTCACTTGATGCAATGTTGATAGACATGGAGATGGTTGAGGGCAGCAAGATGGCACTCGTTAAGTAACTCAAGTTGAGCTAAGTGATCTTGATGAAAGTCATTGTTAAAAAGAATGTCATGTAGAGAGATGCAAAGAGATGGGATCTATACTTTGAGCGGTAGGATAGCCTCTATTCCTTACATGAGAGAGAAAGGGGTAGCACCCATGGAGGTTTGGATGCTAGTACGGTAGGCCCACAAAGTGAAGGGAATGTGAATATGCCAATCCCTTTCAGTGTCGTTGACCACCTTCATGAGAATTTTAGTCAAGATTTTGTTGGAAGCCTCAGCCTGCCCATTTGCTTGTGGGTAATAAGGCGAAGAGAAACTAAGTTTGATGCCAAATGAGTCACAGAGTTTTTAGACGGTCTTGTTTTTGAAGGACTTGCCATTGTCGATGATGATTTTATGAGGGACATTGAAACGATAGATGATGTGGGTGCTGATGAAGTCAACAATCTTGTCAACTTTTGTGGAGATGAGAGGAATGGCTTCCACCCACTTGGTGAAATACTCAGTGGTGGTGATGATTGATTGATGTCGAAGAGACGAATGAGGGTTAATCTCACCGATGAGATCTAAGCCCCACTGAGAAAAAGGCCAAAAATCTTGAGCAACTTATAAGGTGTGACTAGGAAGATGAAGCAAGTTAGAGTGTTGCTGACACTTGATACAACGCTGAACATAGTCACTATAGTCTTGATGAAGGGTGGGCCAATATAGCCCAGACGAAGGATGTTCTTGGCAACTAAGTTTCCACTAAAGTGTCTGCCACAAATCCTGTCATGGACTTGTTTAATGGCATGAGAGGCTTCGGTGGAGGTTAGACAGTGAAGAATGAGGCCGTCAAAGCCTTGCTTATAGAGGAGAACCCCTAGCATGGTATAGCGAGCCGTGCGTTTGATGAAAGCCCACCGTGCATTGCTAGAGAGATCGGGAGGGATGATAGAATGAGATAAGTAGTCCACAAGTTGTTTATACCAAACATCCCATGGATTAGAGTCTATGGTATTGACATTGTTAGAAGAAAGGTATGAAGGCAATGGCAGATGATGTACCATGATGAAAATTCTAGATGATGATGATGAAGACGGAATATGTGAAGCAAGAGAAGCCATGGTGTCAGCAAACTTATTTGTGGATCAAGGAACAGTCTGCAAGAGGTAATGGTCAAAAGAGGCCAAAAGAAAGCTAGCACAATTTTTGTACCTTTGCAAAATTTCATTTTTACAGAGGTATAAACTATTGACCTGATTAACGATAAGCTACGAGTCACTGAAGATGTTAATGGTCTTGATGCTAAGAGAGAGGGCGGTCTGAAGTCCCAAAATTAAGGCCTCATATTCAGCCATATTATTAGTACAATTAAAGTCAAGCTTGAAAGACAGAGGCATGGGCTCACCATCTAGTGGGATGAGAATAACTCTCGCACCCCCACCAAGTTAACATTTGGAGCCATCGAATAACATGGTCATTTGATAGATAGTGTCATCGGTGGAAAGCGCGGCAATAGACTCGTCAGGGAACTCACACTACGAAGGTTGATTATTGGGAAGAGGGGCATCTGCTAGTTGATCAGTGATGGTTTGCCCCTTGATGGATTTCTAATGGATGAATTCAAGGTCAAACTCAGCAAGCAGCATGAGCCACCGAGCCATACATTGATGTTGATATGGCTTGGAGTGCATAAACTTAAGAGGGTCAGTGTGAGTGATGATAAAGGTTTTGTGATTGAGAAGATAGTGGCGGAGCTTGGTAGTGGCAAAGACTAATGCCAAATAGAGTTTTTTAGTATGAGTATATCGATTTTCATAGTCGACCAGTGTTTGGCTGATATAGTAGACCGCTTGCTCATGATGATGCTCATCTCGGTGCGCGATCATGGCACCTAATGAATGGTTGGTGACAGAGATGTAAAGGTAGAAGGGTTGATCATCTTTAGGTGGAATGAGGACTGGTGGAGAGACCAGATAGCGTTTGAGGGCTTCAAAAGCCTCTTGATAGTCCTTATCCCATTTAAAGGAGACGTCCTTCTTAAAGAGATGATGAAAAGGTTGGCAGCGGTCAGAAAGCTACGAGATGAAATGGCAAATGGATTGGAGCTTCCCTTGTAGACTGTGAAGCTGCTTGAGATTGGTCAAAGGCAACATCTCGAGAATAGCACGGATCTTGGCAGGATCTATCTCGATGCCACGAAAAGAAATGATAAAGCCTAAGAGCTTGCCAGAGAGGACCCCAAAGACACATTTCTTGGGGTTAAGGTAGACATTGTATTGAAGAAGGTGAGAGAAGATGATTTTGAGAATGGTCAAATGGTCACGATGAAGCTTGGACTTGCTGAGCAGGTCATCCACATAGTCCTCCATGATTTTTTGGAGGAGATCATGGAAAATGTAAGTCACGGCATGCTGATATGTGGTGCCTACATTCTTCAAGCCGAAAGGCATGACCCGATAACAAAAAGTCCCCCATGGGGTGATGAAGGTAGTCTTATGCTGATCTTCTAGTGCAATTAGGATCTAGTTATATCCCAAAAACCTATCCATGAGAGATAGCATCTCATGACCGGCCATGAGATCAACAAGTTGGTCAATGTTAGGAAGAGGAAAGTTGTCTTTGGGATAGGCTAGGTTAAGGTCACGATAGTCTATGTAGATCTAGATCCCCCCAGTCGCCTTGGTGATAGGGACGATGTTAGAGACCCACTGTGGGTAATCGATGGGCTGGATGAAAGAGACAGAAAGGAGGCATTGAAGCTCCTCTTTGACAAGGAGTGTCATGCGAGGATGCATCTTTCGAAGATTTTGCCTAACAGGTTTAGCCTCTAGTTTGGTGACTATTTTATGGGTAGTGATGGAGGGGTCGATGCCAGGCATGTCACAGTAGGTCTAGGCAAAGGCCTTGCTATGGTTTGAGAGGAATTGGGTGTAGTCTAGTTGCTCCTAAACATCTAAAGATTGACCAATCTTTAAGACGTGAGGAAGATCAGAAGAAGGGAGGTTGATGTTAATGGTTGATTCATTTAACATAACTTGGGTCTCAGAAGGGAGAGAGTGCTGGATGAAAGAGTCATCAGTGCCCATGTAGGAAAGAATGGCATCATCATCAATGCAGTGGATAGTGTGAATGGTCACCGACTCATCCTCTATCATGCTGGGATAAATGAGAGGGAGAGACATGGACACCCCATTTAGTTGATAGGTCAGGGGTTCCAGGTGGATGGTGTTTATGCAAAAAAAAACTTGGAGGGATGGAAACCATCGACTCCGTAGGTGAAGAGGGAAGAATGGGTGAGCTATGAAGAGGTTGATCAATGGTGGGTTTGGGGCAAAGGTCTGCAAGGGCCTGAGTGGGGTCATGGTATCCCAAGCCATACCATTTCTTGGCATCATCATCATTGAGTAGTTTGATGGGCTGATGGGAGCCTTGCTCATAGCGTCTGAAGCCAAAACCCTTCCATGCACACCTGTAAAGGTAGGTGTGTGCAAAGGTATGGTTGCCAAGAAATGAGAAGTCGGATTTGAATGGTTGTGGTGAAGAGAGAGGATTGCCATCAGTAGGAGCTTGATTGAGCCCCCCATATTGGTTCAGAGGTGAGGAGGACCATAAGGCATGACCATCCCGATCTAGTGATCATAACTAGGGTTATGGTGAAGGCATCCATACTATTACAGAGTTTGGAACATGTCTAAGGCCAGCAAGTGATATTCTCCAAGTGAAAGTCGTTGGAAGATGTCTTCCATGGGGTCTTTGATTACCGCTTGAAGAGGAAGGGTGAGGTCGACCGCTTGTTGCATACTGGTTGAAGCTTCCACAGATGGAGGCAGCATCGGGGTTGATGGCTTGATAGGAATGAGGACATCGTTTGGATGGTAGGTTGTGTTACAAGTTTTGAAAGGTGATGGGTCAGCGAGAATAGTGTGGACTTGCCCGTCGTGCTCAAATTTCACACAACGATGCAGGGTAGAGGGAACACAAGCCATGGCACAGATCTAGGGTCAGCCTAGCAAGATGTTATATTGAAACTCTCCTTCGATGATATAGAAGAGCTCTAGGACTATGCGTGGACCAATGTGAATATGAAGGACAATGGTGCCAATGGTCGTGGTGGTGGTGTCATTGAAGGATCGCAAGATTGCATCAGTTTTGGATTCGTAATTTTTGGGGAGGGCAAATTGATCAAAGGCGTGGGTGGAGATAATATTGATGTTGGCACCTCCGTCAATCATAATGTGCTTAATATGTGTCTGATCAATGTAGGTAGTGATGAAGAGGGCGGTGTCCTAATCTTTCGTGTTAGATGTAGGAATCTCAGAATCGCTAAAAGTGATGGAGGCGACAGGGGATAAAGAGTGAACCAAGGCAACGAGTGGTTGGGGATCTTTAGGTTGGACCTCCACTACCTGTAAGGCTCAGATGAGGGCCTGATGATGTTGGGGTAAGGTTTGGATGAGGTCATAAAGGGACATCTTCATAGGCGTCTGGTGAAGCTATTTTAACATCGAGTCATGAATCGCCCCTGAAGAGAAAAAGGAAGAGGGTTGAGGCACGCCAAGGATAGAAATCTTAGGCTTGGGTGGTTGAGGTGGTTGCACGAAAGGATAAGTCCAAAGAATGGCAGCTTTTTCTTTTGCCTTGTCCTTTTGTGACCTAGTGGTTATGTGAATGGCATTGATTTCAAAAATAGGGGGTGAAGGAGATGGAGGGGTCATGGCCTGCTGATGGGATGTTGATGTGGTTGAAGTGGTTAGAGGAATATGAGAAGGTGTCAGGGGTCGATTGACGGTGTCCTCAAGAAGAAGAATGTCCTTCTCCATGTAGCGGTGAATGATGGCCTTAAGGGCACAACAAGTCTTGGTATCATGTCTTGGCGTACGATGATATAGGCAAATCTTTGTATCATTGAACTAGGAGGGTTTAGACCCAAGAGGTTAGAAGGGCCTGATGGGCAGAAGGGTTATGCTGGAAGTTTACAAAATTTGGTGCAATATCAAAGAGTATGAGCCCACCAAAGGGTCCGTGCTCATTGATGTGTGTGATGCTAGTGACTTTTGCTTGGGTGGTATTGGAGGAGGCTTCCATACCACCTTTTGGGTTGATGGTGTGGTGACAGGCAGAGATGGTACTTTCTTCGTGAGAGGTACCATCCTTTTGGGAGAGGGTAGGCTAGTGGTAGGCAAAGGAAGTAGAGGAGGCAACTAGTTTTGATTAGAGGTTGGAGTGGAGAGGATTTTGATCAAAGTCGAAGGATGAGGTCCCAAAATAGAGGGCAATAGTAATGGGGAAGGAGGAGTTTGCCTCTGTGGTTTGGCAGTCTTCTTCGATTTGATTTGAAGACTACTATTGGTTGAGGTCTGGTCTAATTCCACCTTCACTTGCAGATGAGTGAGGTTGGAGACAGGGTGAACTCTGAGTGACTTAATTGGTTTAGACGGGGTAGATGAGGGTTTCGGTCCTGATGCAGTTGGTTGAGGTGTAGATGGTCTAGAAGTGGAAGTCTAGTTTTTTTTAGAGTCTTGGGAGATTCTACCATGGGAGGATTAATAGCATGAGATGAGAGGGCATGGGCATGTTGAAGAGCTGTGAGACGCTCCCACAATACCTGATGCTCCACTTTCCTTGAAGGGAGAAGTTCAAGTTTCTCCACTAATCAAGAAAATGGCTGAGAAGATGTTGGATGAGGCTTGAGTCTTTGAGAGGGTGTGGATGGTTGTGGGGTCAAAGATGAGACTGGTGTAGTGGTCTTAGACCCAAGGCATGATGAAGTCATGATAGGTTCATCTTTAGTTGGAGACAGAGGAGAGACAAGTTCTTCCCTGGGTGGAGAAGAAACTGGAGAATGAAGCTCCTCAAGAGGGTAAAGGGCAAGAATGATGGTGCCCTCCACTTGTGATTGAGGAGTAGGAAGGGTCGGGTCCTCCATAGGAAGCAAGAAGGAGGATTGTGAGACTGGTGGAGCTGGTATGGTCGAGGAGTCCTCTAATATAAGAGAAGTTGACAGAGAACTAATCGGAGAGGGAGATTTGTCCACATGTGATGGACTAAGGGGTGGACTATCTTCTTGAGTTTGTGAAAGAGTCTAGTCGGGGATGAAGGGCGAGACCATATTGATTGTTTGTACATTATGTTCGTGAATGTTGTCAGTCATGGTCTAGACATTATTTTGGGTTAGAGGATGATTGGGGAATGGTTGTTTGAAGATGTCGATACCCTAGTTGGATGGCACATAGGGATTGTTGAGGACAAGGTCACCCTTTTCCAGCATGTCTTGGATGATGTTTTTAAGGGTCTTATAGTTGCTTGTGTCATGGCCTTTAACACGGTGGTAGTTATAGAAGTCATTTTCCCTATACCACGCAGGGATGGCATGTGAGGGATCAAATTGTGGAGGTGGTCAGATTTGGGGGAGATTGAGAACCCCCTTTTTGACAAGTTTTTCCAGCACAGACGCATATGATTCTCTGAGTGGAGTATACTGTCATTGTACGTATCTCTACTAGAATTGGTAGGTGATGCTTTGGGATGTGGATGGCTCAGGCTGGTTGGTTGAAGGCGAAGAGGATGAAAGTCTAACAACCACAGCATTTGTTGAAGCTTCAGACCTGGGGTTAAATGAAGAGGGCTTAGAAGAAGAGGAGTCATTGGTCTTGGAGTTGGGATTCTTACTCCACAACTTGACTTTGTTCTCCTCGATGGCATGTAATTCAAGTTTGTGGGCCATCGTGAAGGCTTCATCAAAGGTGTAGAAGGTCTGAACCCATAAGGTAGAAGAAATATGCTTGGCAGAGGCTTGGGAGAAAAGTTTAATAAGTTCAGGTTGGGGTAAGGAAAATGAGAGTTGATTGATAAGGCTTCTCCAACAAGCAATGAAATCAGCTATGGATTCATCCTCAAACTATCAGATAGAATAGAGGTCTATGATTGAGACCTTTTTGGTGATGTTGATAGAGAAATGGTCAAGGAAGAGTTGGGCCAGCTGAGTAAATGTGAAGAGAGAATGGCTGGCAAGGGAGCTATACCAGTTAAGAGTAGTGCCAGAGAGGGACATAGGGAATGTGTATAAAAGTAACGCATGATCATGAGCGATAAGATAATAGGCATGTCTGAATGCCCATAGGTGTTGTTGCGGGTCTTCCTTGCTCTAGAAATGAGAGAATTTAGGAAGTTCCCACTAGTTAGGGTATGGTCAGATCAGGATGGAAGGATGAATGGGGTCATTGCAAATTTGCTCGTATGAGAGGGCATTGCGTGAACCAGAAATAGAGGTCTCAAGACTGGACATTTTGTCCATTATCATTTTGATGATGTCTGCTGATGGATTGGTAGGTGGAGTGCTCCCTAGATTATAAGGCACTTGGAAGGTATTGAGAGGGGCATATGACGTGGTTGGTTGCGCTTGTGTAGATACAACATATGGGTAGCTAGTTATCAAGGTGAAATTTGAAGCCAAGGGCACTTGTGTTATGGGGTTGGTAGGCACAAGTTGGATAGGGGCCATCAAAGATGGTTGAAGAGTGGCCACACTTGTTGAAGGGTAGACAGTCACTCTTATATTGATAGGTGCAAAAGTAGGGGGGATAGAGACCACTAGGTTTTGGAAAGGTGTAGGATTTGGTTGAGTAGTTTGAGGTTGAGGGGGTGCCGAAACCCCTATGGAGGTAGGTCTAGAAGGAGAGGCTAAATTTTGAAGGTAGGACACGATTGGGTTATTAGTCGAGGTGTTGGCTTGATTGTCTATAGGTTGAATTGTAGATGTTGTTGATGTGATCATTGTCTCGACTAAGGAATTCGACATCCCATAGATTGGGTTGCCTAAGGAGTCTCGCATTCGACTTTGCATGAGATAATGTTGAAGGGCTCTACCATTGAGGTCCAAGAATCTTTCAAAATCTTGGTCCCCTTCAGGGACAATGGGAGACTGGGTTGGGGTCAGTCGAGTAGGAGTTCTTTTAGTCTCCAAGTGGAACTCCATTATAGGACTGGTTATGGATGGGGAAGATGGAAGAGGTTGACACCTCGCGTGGTCGACAAGAGCCTTGGTTTGACTATGAGTCAGAACCATTCAAGGCAAGAAAGAACATCCTCATAAGCTCAAATAAGTAGATAAGAACAAAAAAGATGAAGAACACAAGCAGACCCTAAACATTAAATCCCTAGGAATAAATTATTAGGATCTTGGTGACTTATGCCTTAGAATGTGTGAGAAAGAGTGGCTTTTGAGACAGGTCCTAGAAGAAGTAGTCTAGAGCTGGTTTTAGGTTTGTTTAGGCACTCAAAAGTCTGGGTTAGGTTCCGTACTTGGCTTGGTGCTAAGGAGCAAGCTCCCCTCACTTCACGAGTCTAGTGATAAGCTAGGCCCGCTTAGCCAAAATATACTTCCCCTAGAGATTATCCTCTGCCAGAGAACAGAATGGGCTTTCCCCTTGGTGATGAAATCCAAGTAGGATCACCGGGATGGGTAAGGTATCCACTAGGGGATGAAATCCCAGTCGGGCCTTGTCTCAGGTGAGTTTGATGTTTGATTTGGTGCAAGTGGTTCGGTTGTGTAACATAAAGTGGACTACGATTAATTCAATATGTGGTTATTAATTACTAGGTGTGGACTAAGAAATGCAAGCAAGTAGAAATGATGTGCAATGTGTTTTAAGCCCAAGTTGAAATGTGAGTTTGAATGAAAAAAATTGAGAAAGGGTTGAGGAATATGACTTTTGACTAGTTTGAAATGCAAGAAAAGAAAGAAAGGTTCTTTTTAATCCCGCTTATGATGTTGTTTAGAAGAGAAGAAAAAGGTGAAAAGGGAGAAACCTAATGCACCTATATGAACAAAAAGAAAAGAACCCAAGGAAGACCCTAAGGTCCCACCGGGTGTGCTAGAATGTTTCTATACGATATTCGCTTTCTACATTCAAAGAGAGAAATAAGAAACTAAGAAGAATGGTCTAAGGCTTGTATGTACCTGGATGAAGTCGTGTGCACCAAAATTAGAGGATAGCAGGAACTCCTCTTTGGTTGTGGAGGATGACCCCTGAAAGAAAAAGAGACTAAAACACGAAAAATGTTAGATGAGGAGATGGTGGGCTGTCAATCAAAAGCTTGATCCCTGAAGTATAAAGACTTCCTTGAGGGATATCAACCCACTGATTAAAAATAAAATATTTGATAGAAATAGAAATAATGAAAGACAAAATGAAAGAAATAAAAGACAAAAAAAATGCATACCTGATATGCAACAAACTACTTTGCACAGTCACCGGCATTGGTCTTTGTGCCAGCATCAGTCAAGGAATGTCACCGACATCGATTAAGATGCTGACATTGGTAGGGGTAATGACCGGCATCGGTCAGGGCAGTAGTTCTTGGATGGGGTCTGGGTAGGGCTGGACAGGGTTCAAGACTGCAGAATGGTCTGAAGTTTCATCTGAGGGTTAGGGAGCCTATTTGGGAGTCAAAGGGATTATTTGGGGGTCTGTGTAGGGATCTGGGCAGAGTTACAGACTGTATATTCTGGAAAGGTTGGATAGAGGTGATACGAGAGGAAGTCAAGTCGGGTCTGTGGTCTGAATCTAAGTCTAGGTGGTGATATTAATTAAAAACAATAGCCAAAAAACAAAATAAGAAAATACAAAACAAACACTTACCTGTTACCTACTAAAGATAGAGTAGGAGACATGATTGTTGTTGTAGGTGTGTTGTAGAAATTTGATGTAGTAGACCTCTAGTGAGATGACTGAAGTAGAATACCTGTACCTGAGATAGAGAGTAAGAGAGATTTGATTGCAGATTGGTTGAATGAAAAGTTGGTTGATCTTGAAGGTCCAATGAAAGAATGTTTTGAAATAAGGTCCAATAACCAATCGAGAAACTGATTGAGAACCGAATAACGAATAACAGTTAACAAATCTTGTGTTCAGGTCAAGAACGCAGTGTTAAGGATAACTAACGCCAGTAGAACCACTGACGTTGGCTGAGAAGTGACCGACGTCGGTGATGTCATCTGAGTAGTGACCGATGTCAGCAAATGCAAAATGGGGATAGAGGCTAATTTTAGCCTTCTGTTCATTCTTACATGCTGCCAGGGTCAAGGCTCGTGGGAAAATGGTCGAGAGGGGTTAAATAGGCATGGGAGAATAAAATGGGGGTTAAGGGGAGGACAACAAGGGTTAGACACAATTTCATTGTCTACAATCAGATTGACCATATTAGTGGGTCTATCCTAAATGAGGTTGACATCTTATATTATGTAATCCCCCAACTACATCTGATCTTGGGGCTTGACCACTTGATGGTCCATGTGTGTAATCATGAGGGATTGTTTTGCAAGGTCAAATAATGACTACATGTGAGTAATTATTGAGGACTTAGCCTAGTCCCCCTTTTTTTCTCCATCTGGGCCTCCTAGACCTTTCTCACTGCATCCATTTACTAATGGTATTGATCATGTGATCAAATGTTTTCCCATACAAAGGGGATTTCTTGAGGTATCATAAATTAAATGGTCACTTATTATTGTGAAGCAGTGGATGTTGTTCTTATATATGTGAGTAAATGAAGGGAGAAGGTAGAAGGAGAGAAAGGTGGAAGCCCATAGAGTGGGGTTGAGGGTGATTGTGCCATGATGGAAGATGATGGAAAAGATGAAGGTAGAGGAGTTAAGAAAGGCATGAGGGAGGATATTAGGGCTATGAAGGAGAATGGTGTGAGCTCAGTAGAGGATTGGGTGGATAAAGAAGAGAGTACAACTAGGGAAGTAATTGGCTAGGCAATAGAGAGTGACGTAACCTAAGGCAAACCTATGGATGGAGATGTGGGTGAGAAGAAATAGGCTAAAGTGGAGAGAAGGGGCTATGATAAGTGTATCTTCTTCTATGGGGGCTCTAATAGAGGGATAAATTTTGGTACTTTATGATACTTATACTATGATGATCCAACTATGAGGTTCCTTGAAGAGGTTTATTATTACTTTGGGGCCATGGGGTATAGGTACAAAGGAGGTGGCTAGGTTGATGGCTTTGAGATCTCCACAATTTCATTTTCCCTTTTTGGAGGCACATCCCCCACCTCTTCATTATGGGTATCTTCTTTTTCCTCTTCTTCCTCTTCCTTGATAAAGAATCCTCCTTTTGTAAGGTCCTCTTCTAGATGATGCTTGTCCCAAATATTTTCAAAGGTTTCATATCTTCATTATCCTCAATGTTTGAGTATAACTTGATAATTTATTTCCTATATTTTGTATAGGTAGCTATTTTATATTCACTCCAATCCCTCTAGGTGAGTTATGTCCTAAGTCCCTTTGTTAACCTTTTAGAGGGGTTGACTGTTTTAACCACATCATAAGACTCCCATATCCTATGGGTGTCTAATAATATTTGAGATAGATCCACATAATACTCAAGGCCATCTCCCATAGGTGACTTCCTCTCCTTGAGATATGGTTGGGGCTAGTGATTGGGTGCACTGGCAATTTTTAAGGAGGATATGAAACCACTAAGGCAATATATCTACCTTTCATTGATCAAGTTGATGCCAAACTCCATGAGTTTGGATGCAAGAAGGCATTCCTATAGCCTTTTCACCTCTATGATGCCTCATTTTGTGAAGGGGGAATCATATAAACCCTTCTTCTTTTTTGCTCCATAGATGGAGTACACCACATCAAGTTGGTGGGCTAACTCTAAGGCTAAAGTTCTATCTTTCAGTAGGAGTGAGATTTAGAATGGATTACCCTTGAACCCATAGGTTTAGATGAAGGTGAAATGGATTCTAAAGAGCCAATCTACCATAACCCTACTCCGAATGAGCCATGATCATTATGTGTCCATCATCATGTCTATAATGGCCTCTTGACTGAGGTTGATCAAGATAGAGGATAAAAAGAGTCTAGAAAAGTTGTTGTAGTCCTATGTGATTGACAAGAAGTGGGTCCATACTATTAATTGGGTCATCATGTTGGGGAAAATTCCCATCTTAGAGGAGTTGAGATTGAGATATGTAGTGAAGAAATGAGAGTGATAGTATAGAATGAGATGTAGGAGGTAAGAGGAATATTGAAAGGTTCCCCACATTGGAAATTTTCCCAGCTCATCCTTCATGGTGGTGGTAATGGCATATACAAAATCCATTATGTATACCTCCCCCTTGTTCACCATGGTCAGGAATAAGAACACCCCTAACTAAATTTGATGATTTTGGCATTTGAGTCCATCCCAAAGATGAAAGCCAACATGGATAGGGCATCCTTTAAGTACTTCATAGGGAAGCTCACTAGGGAGATGGGTAAAGGAGGTTCCTTCACATAGCCATTATAAAGGAAAAAATTGATGAAGTATGCCCTATCACAAATTTAGGTATACTAGAACTCTTGAAGGCTCTCTATGTTGTATATGTCACCTTTTTGGTTGCTTGGGAGCTGGAGAGTCTCCCTAATGACATTTGTACTAATTTTTTCCTTCATATGGGTGTTGCCTATAATTATTCCAGTAATGGTGTCGTACATTTTTGTGTAAAGGGAAATGATTTTTATACATGGATGAACATAAGTCATCATGAACTAGGCCAGTGTGGAGTCCCACATTTTGTACCTGAATGAGTCATAGTCATTCCTATGGAACTTCTCAATCATTCAGGCATGGGCACCTTCCTTCAAGATCTTGGGGTTTTTGGCCAACTTCAGGTCATATATCCCATATGTGAAATCAATGATAAATGTTTGGTCTCTGTAGTTCCATTTAGTCATATTTTTTATGTTTTAAACCTTCTCCTTTGGCTGAGTAGGGGTAGAAGTGTATGACTTACTTACCTCATATGGAGGGGGAATACCTCCTTGTCTACCCAAGTTATGGGTTCTCTATTTTCTTAGATGTTTTTCACCTATTGATGAAGATGTTTAAGTCTCCATCTCAATAATCCCTTTTCAAAATCACTTTTTATTAATAAAATATACTAGGTCAATAACTTCTACTCTTAAGGTCACATAATTGTCATCTCAGCTCTCTTTGCTCTTTATATTTTTCTCATTTACTAAATGCTCTTAAAAATAATTTTCTTAGATGATTCTCACCTCTTGACAAAGATTTTTAAGTCTCCATATCAATAATTTATTTTCAAAATCACTCTCTATTCATAATAGATACTAGGTCAATAACTTTTGCTCATAGGGTTGCACAATTTTTGGCTCAACTCTCTTTAATTTTTAAGTGTTTGGCTAGATGAGGAGAGGGGTATTTATATAAAGACACTCCTAGGTGTGATCATCATGGAATATTTTTAATTTGGGATACCCCATAAATTTTAAGGGTAGAAAGCACACTCTAGGAGTAAATTGAAAAAGATTTATGATGATCCTTATGAGGAATCATTCAATATGGAGTGTTTGACATTAATGTCAAGAGAGGTGAGTAGATAACTATATTTTAGAGAATGTTTTTAAAATTTATGAGGGTTAGGAAGAGTACACATGGAAATTAGAGGAGACACTTGAACCAATAGTGCCAATTTAGAAGAAACAACAATAGAAAGGGAAAAAAACAAGCAAAAATGGAAACTAACTAACTATATACAAAGGAGAGGTGGGTTAACTAGTTGAAATATTTCAAATCGATCCCATTAATTAGGATCTCCAATGCATTACCTCCTTCATCCTCTAGTTCAAAATCATTTCTTTGTCTATCACATATGATGTGAAATGGTATTCTCCATAACAAATCAAACATCACATGCTAGCCTAGCTTTATGGCTCTTTGATTGTACTCGAGAATTAAATCCCCAAGTTTAAATACTGGGTCTAACATGTTTTTGTCAAACCACAACTTGACCACTTGATACCAGGTGATTTTTTCATTGATTTCCTATTATCTTTCCTCTTAGAGGCTAAGTATATTTACAACCTAACCTCCATTACTCCATTTTTTATAATCTTAACCCATTTCAAGAGTTGTAAGGTGGGGATATTTAATGACATAGGCATGACTACCTCCTTCTCATACATGAGTTCATACAAGGAAGTTTTTAGTATATTCTTGGGAGTGATGTGGTATGCACATAAGGTTATTATTATATTCAAGTGACACTCCATTTGTTGGTATATACCCATACTTTTGATCAGCCTTATCAGATTCTTATTTGTTAACTCTGTCAACCCATTCCCCTATAGGTAGTAATTAGACAAATTCTTTAAGAAGATACTATTATATAGTGAAAACATAGAAATCTTGGACCCAAGGAAGGATTTTGTGTTATCAGAGATGATCATCTTGGGTGGGTTAAAACTTTCCATGAGTTCTTATAACAAGCTAATGATCATCTTCTCAATCATTTCTCTCAGTGGATCTACTTTGATCTATCTAGTGAAGTATTCAATGGTTGTTAATATCCACTTGTGACTGGTGTTGTAGATGGTATTGATCATTCTAATGAAATCTTAACCCCACTATGTAAAGCTTTTTTCAATCACTATCAAATTTAGTGGCATATCCAAATTTTTCCTTTTTCCTATAAAGAATTAGCATTTATAGCATTTTTTGACTGCCTAATGAAAGTCTAAAAATATGGTTGGCCAGTAGTACCCTACATATATGATCTTGGTCATAGTGGTTTTCACCAAGAAGTGGAAACTTAGGGGATAAAAATGCATATCTTGGAATATTTTCTTAGCTTGGTGTCTTTCAACATATTAGAGTAGATCTCCATCAAATTTTCTTTTGAATAGGACTCCCTAGACCAACATGTAGCTAGACCCTTTTAACTTATATAAATGCATTTTATGCATGGGGAGGCTAGATAGATATAATAATATTTACATGAATTAGATTATATCACCCACCCAAGATCCATTGGCTTCATATTAGTTCAATAGGACTCTTTTTGATGTGTCTAGTTCCTCTAGTGGGACATCTGTGCATTGGGCTAAATACTCACAAATTCCTCTTCCTCTGACCACCTTAGTTGGCCTAAAATCAATATCATACTCAAGGATATTAGTGATCTAATTGGCCTATTTTTTGGTGATTTCTCCTTCTATTATGTATTTGAAAACACTGGAGTGTGACACATACACCATTATTTGATGGCTTGCCATAAGGTGCTTAAACATTTTGAGGTCCTTAATAATAGAGAAAGCCTATTTCTCTATAATTTTGTATTTGACTCTATACCCATGAAATGTTCTTGAGTAAAACATAATCAGACATTAATTTCCTCCATCTCCTTTTTGAGTTAACACAACCACTAGTTTATGCTCACTCCCATAGATGTATATAATGAAACCTTTGGAGAAGCTAGGGTTGACCATTACAAGTGCAATAGATATCATGACATTGATTTGATCAAATGTTTCTCTCCCCTTGGGTGTCAATTTAAAGGCCAGGTTATTATTCAACATTAACATTATTGGTATCACCAATCCTATGAAGTCATATATAAATTGTATGATGAAGTTAATCTTCCCAAAGAAATACTAGACCCCTTTCTTGTTTACCAGTAAGGCTAAGTCTTTGATGGCTTGTATTCTTTCTAAAGCAATGGTGATCCCTTCTTTAGATACTATGTATCTAAGAATCTTGCCTTATATTACTTTGAAGACACATTTATTGGGGTTAAGAAACACCCCAAATTCCTATTACCTTTGGAAAACCTTTTCCAGATGATCAAAGTGGTCTTCTTTCTCCTTTGAGAACATAGTGAGGTCATCTAGATAGATGAGGATGATCTTAATGATTATCCCTTTAAAATCCACATCCATATCTCACTAGAATATAACCTTGGAATTATAAAGGTTAAAAGGAATCTTTACATATGCAAAGGTTCCCCACTTTGTGGTGAAAGTAGTCTTGTGTTGATCTTCTTCATTTACCCACACCTGATTATATTTAAAGAATCCATCCAATAGAGAGAACACTTCCACACCTACCACTATCTAAAAGATTTTTTCCATAGAGGGAATAGGGTATTGATCCTTTAAGTAATCCTTATTCAAGTCCCAAAATTCTACACACAGTCAAATCTCTCCACTATTTTTTCATACAAGAACTAGGTTGGATACCTAGGTCGAATGTTTGATTGGGTATATGATTTTTGAGTTGATTAGTTTCCTTAGATCCTGATCCATGAGGGACTCAATTTTCAAGTTTACCATCCTTTGCTTCTATCATACATTTTTGGCTCCCTCTACCCATTCTATGATGTGTTAAATTACCTCAAGATCATATCCTCTCAAATCATCATAGGCATATGTGATGACTCTTTCATACTTTTTAAAGCAGGAAACCAACCACTCCTTATCCCTTTTAGGGAACCTTCTTTATCATTTTCATCTTTCTCCCACTTCTGACATTAATTTTAGAGTATTCACTTGTATCTATGATAAAATTTCACTTATCATTATTTGTATCATTAAAATCAAACAGATTCTCTAAGGTGATGAAACACTCTGGCAACTTGTTAATTTTAAATTTCATGATATGGTTGCCATAGGATTCTTTAATATTTAGTTGTAATTGTTCTATAAATTCACACATTTTCTAGAGAAGCATATCAATATAAGAATCACTTTCAAAAACCTATCAATTCTTGTCTTTTTTAGGGATGGTAGGTCTAATGATAGCTCACATGGCTTGCTTATTGGTGACCAAGTATATCACTAGATCAAACTAGGATCTGATTATTGCCATCCTATCAACCTTTGTATTCATAGCTCTAGGGATGATATGAATGTTGAAATATTATAATGTTTTAATAAAATCCCATATAAAATGGTAATATGATCTCATGCATACATTCTTTGTAGCTTCAACTCCTCTTACCTACCTTACCACTAGTTTAGAATCACCAAATACTTTCAATTGATTTACACTTACCCACTTGGGAAAGCTAATGCCATGGACCAGAGCTTCATATTCAACCTCATTTTTTTAAAGGAAATTAGAATCAAAAGGCTCAAAGGGTCTATTTTCTAGAAAGAGACATTATTCAGATGCCATCCCTAGAGCTAGTCTTGCATTTCACACCATCAAAATATAGAGTCCAAAATTTGGACTCACCTTTATCCCCCTCACTCTAGTCCTACTTCTTATTTGATACCTCAAGAATTGCTTGGCATTTATAATATATTATGTAGGTTCCAAGACTAGTGGCATCAAAGTTCATAAATGGATCATTTTCAATGAATTCATTGACAAGGGCTTCTTCTTTTGAGCTTCTAATATCTACTATTTTCTCCCCTTTGAGCATTTCCACATTATGTGTCTCCCTTCTTGACAAAGAGGTATGTGTCACTTCAAATTCCTTCATTAATTCATCTACAATGTGTTCTATATGAAGTTTTTTAGATATCACCTTTAACTTTGAGCCATATTTGGTCCTTAGAATCAAATGGGACTAGTCCAATGATAGGTACCTATGTTTCTTGGTAGTAAAATATCTTGATAAACATAGCCTAAATATGAGAAGGATGTATATCACTAAAACATATTGTGATACAAAAAATTTAGGACAAGAATATAATGTGAGGGGAAGAGCATTGATGATTCCTAAGGTTTAAACGTTCTTTCCATCCAACTACATCACTCCCCTATTCAAGGTTTTATACTATAATTGTAATGCATCTACTAGTTACCTGGGCATCCGGATTGTGTTAGCACCAAAATTGATCATGGATTTGTACAACAATTTCTTCCCCATAATATGTGTTAAATAGAATGGGGTAGGTTTTGTCTTGCTTACCCCTTCTCTAAAATTGATAAATGCAGATGGTATCTAGGGTTACGCATTCATGCTAACCTCTTTTGCTTTTGTTTATGTGAATTCCATAACCATCTTTTCCTATATGGGTTTCCTTCATCATTCCAAGGCCTCTTTAAACAAATATTTCTACTCAAGGATAGATAGGACATCTAGAGAGAAACATTGGCTAACACCCTTTTTAGTTGCTCCACCACATTGTATGACCCTGGGGGCAGAACCTAAAGGTTTTTTACCTTGTTTTTCACCATTTCACTCCACTTTTGATATGTTAGAGGTGTATGTTAAGATCCTAGACCCTTTGAAATATTCACTTAAGGCCTCACTATAGCTTTTGGGATCTCAACCAACCTTTTTTTAGAGCACCTATAGTAGTCTAACTAAACTTACAGAGCTCTATACACAGGAGATTTGTTGGTATAGATCACATCTTCACCTTCTACCTAGGATAAAATCATGTACTATATTGATAATTCTTCCTCTTTTTCAAGGGACATTCCTTGTATTTTCACCATTAAGACTACATTCTCAATCCTTGGAGATTGGTATCTACAGGTTGTATCAGATGCATTACCTTATCACCACTATTCGACAACCTTCTACTGTACATTACCCCTTGGGAAATGTTGGAGTCCATGAGTGTCATTATAGGGTAAATGCCAATAATTCAAGTCATATACCAAGTTATTTTGGTTAGAGACTAGATCTCTAATTATATAAGGTGATATTGTGTGTAGGGGGTTAGAGACTGTAACCATTTGATTTACAAGCCACATCTAATTGTATGCCACTTGGTGGTTCTACCTCTACCTCTCCTAATATTGGTTTTATTGGTATGGTGCTCTCCTTTATTTTTCATTATTAAAAGGGGGATTTGGAGGCATAACTTATTGCCTTTTGAGATTTATTATCTCATTGGATAAGTTTTGCAAGATACTCTTCATATCATTCATCTCTATAGCTAATGAGGATAAAGAAAATGTGCTTGCCTAAATGGGCATATAAATGTACATAAATGGTGATGATCTTGAGGTACTTGAGACTTATTTTTGTGGTGGCATTGATATATCTAGGAACATCAACATCATCAGCCAAGGAGGAAGCTTTTTTGCATCTATTAAATTATTTACAACCCTTACTATTAGATCGTAAGGGTTTGAAAGCATTTGACCTCCAAGTGATTGGAACATGATAGTAATATTTGAGTTAAAGGATTTAAGATATAAAATGATGACCATGACCATGGGTGGCTGAGTGGATATTAGGATCCTTTGTTAGGTCTTCTTAAACTTAGAATTGAAATCAATAATGGCTTATGATGTGGCCCTCTTGATAGTTATCGATTATTGTAAGAGGGGTGATCAGTCCACCTTCTCATTGAACTGCTCAAATAATCTATCACCCAAATCATCCTAAGTGGTTATTGAATTGGGCAGCAAAGATTAGTAGAAATTAATATCTCATCCCTTAAAGGAAGTGACTAGTTATCTCAAGGCTACATTTTATGCATTAACATAGTAAATAGTGCACACATTTATAACATTTTGGAGATGTTATATTGTAGTATTGAAATCTTCTCCAAAGAATTTAGGGAGTGCCTTTAAGTCATTTTCAAGAATGGGGTCCAATATAGCTGGGGGAACTAGAGGAATAAGTGAGTTATCACTATCTCATGATATGAAGTTTCTTGGTAGTCCTAGAAGAGACATTTATTATTTTTGAGCAATGCTAGACCCTATGGTCTTTTGATAAATTGGATTTCCTAAAGGTGGTATTATTAGGCTTGGATTATTTGTTATCTATGACCTTGTAATGGGTCTTTGGCTAATAAACTTGGGCTTCTAATCAGGTAGACTAGTATATTTGGTCCCACTTGACATACTAGAAAATAAAAATTGTTGATGCCTAAAACTCTCACTTTAGGTTAAATATCCTCTATGGGAAGATTTACATGCATGGTACCAAATTTTGGTTTGTAAATCAGCCTCTAATATTTTAAAACTTGGATTTTTAGTTGGTCTTGGGGATGGAAAAGGATAAGAGAGAAAAATAATTAACACTAAAATAAAGCTAATTAAGGTGATGCACTAAGAGATTTAAAGTGTTAACATATAATTTCATAAAATGTATCAAATCCTTAAACATTATAGACCATAAAGGATCATAAAGCATGAATTAAAGTCTATGATGCAAGAAAAGACTAATATTGTAGAAGCAGAAGAAAGGGAATGACAAGTAGAAATAACTCTTCACTCAAATTAACATAGAACACCACATCCTCTTCATATTTAGCTACAAAATGGAATATAGAAGGACTCAAGGGCACAACATAAAAAATCTAATCACACCTATTAGGGGCACCTACTAAGGTCATAGAATGAGAAATTACTGGCTACTACTATTCATATTCTATTATAAATGGTTGTTTTTCAAAATTACAAAAATATAAAGTAAATGATAACCAACCCCCTAGAGAAAAGGGATGAGCCTAGAATATATAGGCAAAATAAATTCTTATGGGAATGACATCTACAAATCCCAATATTATGCTAATGATGATGTTGTGATAACTGAATGAAGGACTCAAGCTCATGAGTGTAGTTATCCTTTGGATCCTAGATATGGTGTAACTATGATGTCTTGTTATGGCCATGATAGTTAGGAAGAGTGTAGTGATGCCACATGTCCATCTCTAGAACCACTTTTGATATGTCATTGGATATGGAGATCTACTTATCCTAGCCAATGGTGTGACTCCTAGCTCCAATATGAAAAATTTACTTTTGAAAAGCACCATTACACTATGTGGAAAATATCATCTTTTCCTAGTTGTAACTGCATGTTGGGTCCTATTCATTTCTTCACCAACTAATGGCATTGTTTAAAGGCATGTAAAAAACAAACTACTCTTGAATAAGTGCTATGATGCCATGTGTCAAGAAGATACTTCATCAAGGTTAATTTGGGCACTTACTTGTAAAATGATCATGAAGGCATCATGTGGAGAAACTTCATTTTCCTTAACAACTACTTAGTGGGCCCCACCCATAACCCTGTTATCTAATAACACTACTAATATTTTTGACCAAAAGGAAACAACCTCATATGAGCATTGGGTTACCACATGTTGAGTTGGTGCTACTCTAAGATGAACTGAGGACTTATTCATGCTAGTGAAGTATTGGGTTGTCATGTGTTGAAAGTGGAGGGAAGCCAATACTTAGGCAAAAGATACAAAAAGGGGGCCCTGAGAAAGGAAGGGGATAAAAGGAAACTACTAGATATGCCAAATGAACTTGAGATTGAGTGCAAACTACTTAAGATAATTAAAAAGGTGGATTCTAATCCATAGGTCCTCTTATGTCTCATCAAATTTCTCTTTGTATTAAGGGAGAGGCTCACCAATTTGAAGTAAAAAAGGAAGTTTAGAACATAAATTTACCTTTTATTTAGGATTATAAACTTATAATTTGTTTAGGGATATTACAACCCCTAATTCATATTCATCTTGGCTGGATTGAATTGAAACTTCTAAATGTTTGTACTACTCCTCAAGGGCTGCAACATTATTTTTTTCTATGCCAAATTAAATATCATTTAACCAACATAACTCCTAATCATATTATCTTAAAAAAATCCTCTTTACCTACATGTTCTTCTTTTTCCCTCAAAATAATATGTCATTCAAAAAGGGAGATGGTGGAAGGGAAAGAGGTTCTATTTGGTGGCATAGGAATATAGGTCATTATTGGATGCTTTTGAATTAGCTTTAGGTTTAAGAGGCATTAAGAAGGCTTTCATTCAATATTTATTTGAAATAAGGTAAGAAACTTGTGTTAGGGATTCATGCTTCAATTTTTCATACTTCTCTTTCCACTCAACAATCAAACTCTCACATTCATCTTCATTGACAACTTCATTTTGAGAGATGGGTGGAGGGATCAATAAATTTGGAAAATTTATTGGTTTGGACTCAACAACTTTATCCTTGGCTTAATTTTGGATAGGCATGAGAAAAGGCTCTTTCTCAAGAATAGGCATGACATAATCAGGGGTCTTAGTCCAAGAAGGTTTCCAAGATGAAATGGTATTAAGCTCTTTCATAGGATTAGGAGTCCTAAAACTTGTAAATTTAAAGCAATTAGACTCTCTTCAAGGTTCAAAGGGTTCTAGTTCTTGTTTCCAACATTAAATTATGGACTCAAAACTTTGTATTATCATGGGTAGCTATTGCATTGGTTTTATTATAGCCTCATTGTATCTCTTAAATGATTTATTATCTTGTTGATGTATATAAGACTGATATGCAAGATCTTATTGATACCTATTGTATTCCTCTTACCTATCAATCTCCATACATTATCTCTCAAAATAAAGTATTATCTATTGCACACTTTTTTTTGGAACACAACTATATACTAAGAGGGGAAGTGAATCAGTATATTGACTTAGTCTTTTTCAAAACCTTTTAATTCAGATTAAAACTATATACAAAGATGACAATTACACAAATAGACACAATATAAGATATACCATGGAAAACCAAAAAAACCACCATGAGAATAGTTATTAGAATATACCATTATAATCCAGCCTCATAATAAAGAACCTCATTGATTGCAATGTTTAAGTACACCAACCCTAAGGAGACACTAATCCCCTAATTTAAGAGCTTCAACTTTAGTTAAGCACCCACTCCCTAATCTAAGCACCAACTTGACTTATCTAATGACACCAACCTATCAAATTATTTGATTGAGATATAAATTTAGATTGTAGAATAGATTAATAAATGAATCCAATCCTTATATTCTCTATTATAGGTTTGATTTATAACTACTCATACTTTACACACTCTCTTTTCTTCTCTTCTCTCTACTTTTGTGTCTCTATATATCTCTATTTGACACACATAATCAATATCTTACTCTCTACCTCTTGAAATATAATCAATGATCATAATAATAGCTTTATTATTTTTTGTCTTAGATGACATACATATATATGCATTTTATCTAGGTATTCATATCTTCTATGTGTTTACACTTGAACTAGAACACATCACTCTTTGTTTTAGACTCAGTTCATTATCTCTTGAACTATAAGTTTCCCATGTCTAGAACTCATGCAATCCTCATTGTGATTCCTAATATCATTACTATCTATAGCATATTTTGGACTCTAGTTTTGATGCACATGCACATTTACATAAATTTGACTGATTATAGTGATCAAATTCATTGTTTGTGTCATAATTCATGGCTTACTTACATGTCCTTGCATGTTCTTACATTTGACCATTAAACTAAAAATATCTTTAAATATAGACCATTGATCTTAAATTTGGTACCATGATCCAATGGTCTTCATTTAAATTGATCAACTTTAAAACATGTCCATTTAATCGATATATGTCAGTCTCACACTCTTCATTAGATCCTTCTATGCTTCCAAACTTTAACTATTCAACTTTAAAATCTATCCATTAATCTTATTGATAAGAGCTTCTTCAAGATATTAGATATTTAAAGATGAATAATATTTAATTATGCCTATGATTAAACCTTAAGAAATTTATCCTATTGATTCCATTCACTCCATTGGATCTTATTTGCATTATTAACCACTCACCATCAGATCTTCTAACAAGATCGATCATTAACTCTACTTAGCTCTTAAGAATATGAAACTTGGCATTAGTGCATGGCTTCTGCACATTGTTTTCATTTCTTGATATTGAGACACATGGAAATCATACATTGTTCATTGACCATTTGAATTTAAACCACTTCATCAATTTACTATTCAGGCTCTGTGATTGTGACACTTATCATTAGCATGTTTACTCGAAGATCCCTTTGACAATTTGAATTTACTTCACTTCATTGGATCTTTAGAATGTGATTAGGCACTATCCATTAATCAAGATATGATAAGTAATAAGTTGAGGACTTAGCAAATATTAATAACTTTGACCACTACTTGAGCTAGTAATTGTTTGGTCAAAGGGGCCAATTTTATAATGATGACAAAGGCTTAAGTTATAACTTAAGATATTGAGTCTAGGATAGATCTAATCAACATAAAAATATAAAATCCTATGAATTCCATGACTTAAACCCTTAGGTTTTAACTAAGAAATCTCATAATGTCTGAGAGAAAAGATAATTCAATTTTGAGCTCATTCCTTTTTATTTAAACCTATGGACCATATATTTAATATGATCATTGAAAACCCATAAAAGATCTTCTATCTATTTCCTTTGTAAATGCCCATAAATGGTATTTAAAAAAACATGAAAACTTTACATGAAATTGTGTAGATAAGACTAAGTATGTGGACCATTTTAATCTACCTGGAAGGTTATCTTTTCACCTACATAACTCTTGTTGTGCTTAGTTTCATGACTTATAATTTAGAAAATAAAATCCTATTACATAGGGGATTCCATTCATATATCCAATTTCTCTTAAATCCTTCATATGTGAAAGATATGGCATAATCAAATTTCCTACTTAACTTTATCTTGAAACATACAAATTTAACGAAGTGTTAGAAAACACTGTCAAAATTCCTGGGAACCGAACTTTTCTCAATCCTATCTTTTGTCATGCTATGTCGCATAACCTAAGATTTAGAGTGTAGAAACTAAGTACAAAAATGAACATACCCATATGAAAATTTTATCCTAACACATCCATGTGTGCATATTTTAACCTCATAAATATGCTAACTTGGCCTTATTTGATCCTTTTACAAATTTGGCTATGTATAGAATCTTAGTGATTTTTGTCTAAGTAGCCAACTTTGCATCCCTATATCTTATATCATGATTTAGTGCATGAGTTAAAATATGCCACATAATAATTAGGGATTAATGTGATCATAACCATATGATCATCTCCCCCAGACTCATCTACACATTGAAATGGTAATGTCATCAAAATGCCTTCTCATATTTTCTTGTCATAGACCCAAAATGTCCAGATGATCAATATGAAGAACCAGATGAATTCCACTCATACACACAAGCAATCCTATCATCCTTGACATCTAATATGATCCCTTTAACATATTAAAATCACCATATTCATCCATAAAAATAAATGACATCGATAATGCCAATAATCTCCCTTTTGACATCAATGGCAATCATATTACCAACATTTTTTAGGCTAATTGGAAAGAACATGATTTTTCCAAGGTTGATTGTAAACATGATTAAGGATGGGAGAGTGGTAAATATCAAGGTAATTTTGGTATCCTTTTATTTTAGTGCCACTTGAGGTGAATTTATGAATATTCTCATCTTGATATGAAGAATATGAAGGTTTAAAAGTTGCATTTTCTCAAAATGGAGGATTGAAAAACATACCAATTGATATTTTTATGTACTTGGATTTCTCAAATAAGTTGTATATAAATTGGAGTCACTAGATGATAAGTACTTCAGCAATGTCATTACATTAAATTATTAAAACCATCACTAATATTTAGTAATATTTTGAGTTGTTGTCCCATCAGGCATGTCATAAACTATTTTTACTCAAAAGTGCACCCTGATAAGAATGTATGCCTATTATCACTCTTGTTGATAAAATAAAAACTCTCCAAGGTGTGGGACATTATAATTGGAAAGAATTTATATATTAAGGGTTGGTTACCTTTATTAAACTCACCTTATTATCTCTAAACTCTCTAATTATAGGATTTCTTAACTATAAAAAGGTTAAAAAGAGAAATGTTAAAGTTTAAATTAATGTACATTAGAAAGGAAGAATAGAGAGAAGAGATAAGAAGCTCCATATGATTCCATGCTAGTCCTAGTTCACTCCTACTTCAACTCCACTACCAAATCAACCTTGAACTAATACTTCAAGCTTTTAAACACATTTCCCACATTCCAATGTAGAATTTTAAGATTCTAAACATTATTTCCCTTAGAATATGGCATGTTAATTAGGGAGAGAAGCTTGTTTGAGTTGTTTAAAAGGCAAAGGTATCTTACATGCTTTTAAAGCATTAAATCCTATATTGAAATTATTTTGATATTAATTTAACTCCTTTTGATATTGAATATATATTTAAATTTGAATTTATTTACCTTTATTTGTATCTTGGATTTTGAATTGAACTTCTTAACTTGATACTTGGAGTTTGACTTCACTTATCTTGACTTTTTAAATTTAACTTAAAGGGGGGAATAGTATGAGAGAAAATACATATTTAACTTATAAGGGTATCTTATATAAAAATATGGCCTAAAATATTAACCAATAATTTAAATTAACTTATCCACTTTTTCATGTTTTGAAATCCAGTTTTTTAGGGCTGACTAAAGACCCTTGTTGTTGGCTTGACCTTTTCTAAATTTAGCCAAAAGGGGGAGACTTCTATTTTGGAATTTTTTTTAATCTCATTTGGTAAATTAAGGAAATTAAACCAATTTTAAACCTTCAAGTATATAAAAAAATACTTCCATGTCTAATTTCATGAGACTTCATTTAATAAAACTCAAAATATGCACCTTTGGTGTAGACTAGCTTATGTAATTTCATTTTTAAATGTCTATAGGTCAGAGTCTTGCCATATTATTGAGTTTTGTGAGTCATAAAGATAATTATTTTTAATTATTACCATTAATAACCCATTTAATCATTATAACCATTTTATGTTCTCAACCAATCTCTTAAACCTCTAAAAATTTATCTTTTTTGACTATCTCTTGCTTGCTTAAAAACTTGATACCTGTACCTTTATTCATTTATTGAATCAAAATTTTAATTGAAAAAAATGTAATAAGGACATTTATTATACATAATATCTCACAAAACTTTTATTTTTTAACAAGGAACTCAAAAATACAACCATGTCTCTTAAAACTGAGTCATTAGGATTTAAGAAGGGTTTTAAAGCACATGTTCTTATTAATAATTATTCATAAATTTAATCCATTTTAAAATTAAAAAAATGAATTTAATATTTATATAATATGGTCTCAAAACTCCCCCTAATACCTTTTTAACCAACTCTTATTCACCTTCATGTACAAAGCATTTGAAAACTACCTTCACTAGCTTGTAAGTAGGAACTAGTTAGAGGAATAAAAGAAACTTGTGTAAAAATTTGGACTTGTGAGTTGTTAATAAGAATGGTTTTGGAATTATTAATATTTTATTATGGTTTTTATACCATTTTTAATCTTAACTCCAATGAATTTATTCTTATTTAAAACTTTCATATAAGCAACTTTGACTAATGGTGGTAAATTTGTCAAAAGGAACACCTAACAATTAGACTAAAAGAGCACTCAAAAAACACTAAAGTTACAAAAATATTTCATATTATACCTTATTTTTATATCATTAAAATAAATATTATATCTACATGTCTAAATTACTTAATTAGCATGCATAAGGTCATATTTACCAATTTACAAGTTATGTCACTATTGTACTTGTTTTACACAAATTACATGATTCACACACACACTAACATGTAGGGGATAAATACATGAGTATTAATCCATATTATATATTTTTTGATATGTAGGAAACACCATTTTATATTGGGGTCATTGTATTTCATCTCAACACCATGTGCCCATTAACCTATTTTTCCCCAAGGTCACATAAAATATAGAGAGATAGGGTTTTGCCATTTCACTAAGATTGATAGTCCATGAACCAAATTTGAATTCACCAGATTGAATGTGAAACAAAACCTATAATCATCTATGTTATTTCATCCTATTTTATTATATATTATATACAAGACACTAGCATCGAGGCAACTATCCTAGGTTGACTTGAGTGTCTAAAGAGCCAGACACACCAGATCTAGAATATGACAACTGATCCAAAACTATCATCCTACATAATTAATTTATATACTATATGAAATGATATTTTATCATCATATATATATAATTACTTTATTTTATTTCATTTATACATCTATCATAGTTGTACTTTCTATTGATAGCCTACATCAATTTTATATCTTTAACATATGGTATATCTAAGTTTAACACATTAATTATCCCACTATATATTTTATATTCACTAATGCACCATATAATTTATATATAATTAACCATATCTACCAAATTATTATCCTAATAAAAATTAGGGTTAAACATTTGGTGAACCCAGCCTTTGAACATCAAATCCTAGGCCACTTAGGCTTTTCTAATTTTTTTCTTATTATTGTACTATGTTTAAAATTTCAAAATTTTCATTTTTTAAGCAATGAAAATGTTAGTGAAAACACCAAATTCAAAATGGAGGATAAAGAATCATTTATTACTCATCTCAACAATAATAATGGATTAATAAATGCATTTTCATATGGTACAAGAGATGAAATAAGTAAATAAGATAAAACTAAGGTGGCCTCACCTAGTAATGGTGAATCCATAAAAGGCACTATAACTCAACCCAAACTACAAATTAATACATATCATGGCGGAATGGATTATGTTTTCAAACCTTTTTTACCTAAAACTACTACATATACATCTATTATGAACTTACACATTGTTTCAACACAAATTTGGTTTCAATGCCTATCACTACTCAATACATGTTTCTAGCCCCTTTGGTGACTACTCAAATTGTTAATCAAAATACTAATATGCCTAGAGTTAAATGGCTCTTTAAAATTATAAATACCTTGTTGGATAAGGTTACAAATATTAAATAAAAAGATTAAAATTCTTCACATGTTATAGATTTACAAGATGTGTTACACTTGAGATCTCTTTGCACCTTTTGCCAATTAGGTATGTTGTACCTAATTTCACATCTTATGCTTGCAAGGGCGATCCTAAACATCTTTGAACCTTTTATGTGGCATGCCTTGATAATGCTTCCAATGATAAACTTTTGAGCAAATTATTTCCAAGGAGCCTCAAGGACTATACTTTAAGTTGGTTTTATAACTTACCTCTCCAATCCATAAAATCATTCAAACCTCTTGTAGATTATTTTTTGGCATACTTCTATATTAACATTATCAAAAAGGTTTCCTATGCTCAAATTTTAAAGACTAAAAAAAGCAACTAATGAACCATTCAATGTATATGTCTTGAAATACAAGAGAATTCTAGCCAAAATAACCAATCCTATGGAAGACAAATGGTTTAAATATATATTAAAGATTAATTTTCTTGCTAATTTACATGATTCCATTGTTTAAAAAAAATCAATCTTTAGATGAATTAATCCATGTTGTATGGGACCATAAAATGAAGTTATGCCATTGAATAAGATCAATTATGTATCAAACACATGAACTACATCTACATCTAGTACAAAGTTTAAAATTTAACTAAGTTATAAGGTCCTCATATACCTAAAAAGGAAAAAACCACAAAAGTTAACATAGTTTCACAATAACCTAATAAACCTGTCTTATCTAATACACTGAGGATATAGTTTACACATTTAATTGAGTCTCCAGCTTTATTACTCCCATGGTTGCTAGAGTGTTATCTTATATCTCTCCCTCCTCATATAGAGGTTGATGTAAATATACCTCTACCCAAAGGATATGATGCAAATGCTTATTTTGACTATCACCAAGGCCTTATGCATTTTAAGAACAAATATTTTACCTTAAATCATAAAATCTAGGACCTCATCGATGACCAAAAAATTACATTTGATGATCCTCTAAGGGAATTTTGTTCAAAACTCGGTGATCACCATAAATAAAAAATATTTAATAATCCTTTACAATACCATTTCAAAAATTAACTACAAGTTCAAATGTCATATAATACACATCCTCCTCCATCATATTATAGACACCCACTAGATGGGGTCATTGGTAATTACATGAGACATATATGTCTTATGGTTTATAAGCTTACCATTTCCTTTGATGATAGTGAAATTAAGAAACTATAGATGTTGATGTGGCACTAGAAGTAGTAGCTTAAGATTACTTCTTCTTTGCCTCGATATCTTTGGAGCACATGTCTATAACATCATGCTATTGTTGAATGATATCCATATTGAGCAGTGGTGGTTGATGAATCCTATTGAATTGACTAAGGAGATTCTAATGTTATGTCTTGGTCTCTTGGAAGTTACTCTTGATTATTTCCACCTCAGTAAATTTCTTCCTAGAAGTGCTCAATTCAGCTTCTATCTCCTCCAATGTTAGGTCCTATAGACTCTACTTGAAGTTATCTATTGCCTCCTATATGAGTTTATAAAAATTGATCTTGCTGATCAATATACCTATGGTGTCCTTCAATTTAGATAACTTTAGATAATTCAAATTTTTAAAAACATAGGTCTCATGTTGTTGATACTTAGGTAGTAAGGCCCCAACTAAGTTTAGCCATTCTCAAGCTTCCTCTATTCTAATAACAACCAAGTTAAGGGTATTAGATGCCTCAAATGGTATCATAAGGTATAAATGGATGTAATATTTATTTCTTATATATTATACCAACATTTTCAATTTATTATCATCATTATTCAAAGAATTGAATAATTTGTTAGTTTTATTTATGTATGGGGCCAATTTAGCCTATATGAAATCTATATATTTTAAAGAATTATAACATCTAGGCGTCGTATTTTAAACCTCTACCTTGGTGCCTACTAGAACATGTAAGGTTTTGGCCTATTCTTTCAATTGTATAACATATACCTCTAGATCCTACCTATCCATTTATGTTCCTGCATGAATGGCCACCATAGTCTATTTGTGTGCTTTGGCCAAGTCTTTAAAGATTTCAACATAAGGGGATTATTTTGACTACCTATTTTTCCTCATAATTAAGGAGAAAACCTCTTGTATCTCCTCAAATATCAACTCCATGCCTTTTTCATCCTAGATTTTCCTCTTATTCACCCTTTGTATGATTCCATATTGATTATCAAAAAGAGTGGTGATGGAGGGGAACTCTGTAATCTTAAAACTAGGCAACTAGGAGGTCTTTCTTACCAAACCCATGGCCTAGGGAGGAATGTTTATCTAGTTGACATCTATTTTTCTTGAGTTTGTAATTAAGACCTCTTCCTCAACCTCCTCAACTATGTGAAGCAAGGAGGGATAAATGATCTTAGATGAATCCACTCCACCAAATAGAGGGACCAGATGGAGTGTAATAATTTAGGGCTTGGCATTCCTATCTCTACTTGAACTTATCACAATGGTTTCCTCAGATGTAGTGGATGATGGCATGGGGAGGGTGTGCTGGCTATCTCCACTTTCTTGGATGCCTTCTTCTTATTTAGTGATGTTGGAGGTAGCCATGAATGGAATGGAGGTGGATAGTGAATCAATGGAGGAAAAATCATTCTCAACCTTTAGGTTGAGAAAGGGGAATTATATGAATTAATTTGGGGAAAATGGATCAATAGAGGTGGATTTAGGCACTTCCACCTTGGGTGTCTTTAAATAGAATAAATGGAAATAAAACTAAACATAGGAATAAAAATAAAAGATAAATGGGTAGTCTCTATAGAATGAGTACCTTAGGTGTGTTCTAAAGCTGAATCCTTACCCTTTTTAGCTTTAAGGCTCAATTACTTATCCATTTTAAATCTTATTATCTTCATCAAAGTCATATTCTTCTAAGTCCATAGCCTCTTCCTCTGTAACTTTTGAGTGTTGGGGTCTAGTAGGCAAGCTTTGTGATAACTAAACTATGGCACTATATGTAGGAATCTTAGGCTTCATTATATCAACAATAAGGGTCTTTAGATATGTGTAGGAGTATTTTTGGCTTGGAGTATATGATTTGTCTATTGCTACCCCTGTGGATGTGATAACTTGTGCCTAGGGTGTAGCTGTAAGCATTGATATTGTGTTGGTAGCTTTCTCTTCCTATATTAGCCCCTCTTCATCAGAGTCCAAATTAATGGGTTCTCTTACTTGTGCTCCCCTAGGTTTGGGTTTAACTAGCCTATGTTATTTATTCATAGCCTTTAAATTCAATTTGATATGGGTTCCATATGATGAATAGCCTCTTTATTCTATCGATCATTCTAAAACTGACCCTTCCAAAAGTGTGAATGGGTCCATCCTACATAAAGTGACTTTTTACAATCTAATTCCCTCAAAAAAATTGAAGGGTCTTCTTGAATCATCCTCAAATTATCCTCCTTTAATCCATAAATATTTTCCTTTTTTAACACTTCCTTGTCATCTTTTGCATTTAGAAATAAAATTTCATAAGAATAAGGTTCATGATTGTAAGGGATATTAAATCTTAGTATATGATTCTAGATGAGTCTGTGGGGATCCCAATCCCTATGTGGAAGTGTGGGGAAGTGATAACTTTTTATATTACCTTTAACTTCTCCAAAATGATTTCTCATGGAGTATACCATTTTGATAATGACTATGTGGTGCCCAAAGTTTAAGATTTTCTTCTATCTAGATAAATCTTCTTTCATGCTCCACCATAATTGAAAAACAATTTCTTGCTTTGCTAGCTTGTCTAGAATGTACTTTTGGAAACATAAGGGTTGAACATTATTTCCCTAGATCATTAGAATGGTGAAGTACATATATAATAAATAGTCCCTTCTTATGGAAAGTGTCTTCAAAATAATGTATCCAATCCTTGGCATTGGCAAACCATGAATAACCTAACAAACTAGAGGATATACATCCTCAATCATATTCATCATGTTATTCATGTAATCATATATATGCATTAAAAAAAATAATCACAAATCCTATTCTTAATATAGTCAGTGGCTGGGCTTCATAGCTCATCGAGAACCTTGTAGCAAGTCCCCATGACAACATATAACAAATAAGACATCATGTAAAAATGGTTGATATGATTGGGATATTTATGTTTGTGTATGATCTATTGCCTCAAATTAAATCTAACTCTTTCCCCCAATACAAATGTAGCTTCACTAGTCAACATCATGTGTAATAATGGCACCCAATCTTGATTAAGCAAGTGAATGTTTAGCATATCATAGTGTTAATTCAGCAATACCTACTAATGTGCACTCCCATTCTAAAATTTTCAATTAGAGTGACCCCATTTGGATTATTCCCTTTTAAAGTGATGGTATCATTATGAATAATACAAGATGATATAACTTTTTGCATCATGTTCTCTTGGTTCTACTACACCATCATGTATGTGTTAAAATATTCATTAGGTGTTGGTAGTGTCAAATATCTTTGGAAATTTTCACCCAAGATGTATGATACTATTGTAGGACTTCCAATGTGATGTATTAAATCATAATGTGTTACCTTACCTATAAATAAAAAATCATGGAGGAGGTCAATGCATGGCATCACCTCAGGCTTAGTAATAGAAAAGTGCAATCTTTGTCATTTTAGGGACAACAAATCTTTGACAAACAATAACTTAGAGAGATATATATTGTCATCTAATGAAAAAATATCAATAAAATCAATTATGTCTCATACCTCTGAGTAATTCACATATCTATTGTCAAATATGGTATCATCAAAGACTATGTTAGTAAACTCTATGGAATCTTTAATGGAATAGCATGATGGTGGAACTACTCCCTGAATACAATGGATGATGATGCCATTATTTATTACATGCAATTTGGGTGTGCTCACATTCTTCCTCTATATTTTAATTATGTTATATGATCAATTTTCATTTCCACTAGTCATTTTTTTACTTGTAGTCTTCTCACAAGTAGTATCTAGGGCTATTTGTCACATAATATAGTAGTAGACTTTGAATACAACTTTGTTGAAAAGAAATGAAGGCTTCAACTAGATGCACATCATGTATATGTCCTATCACATTGAATACCAATTCATGTGATATAAATGCCTAGCATTCACTTCTTTTATATTTCTTGCATAGTTCAAATTTCATTAGTTCAAGTTGGCAGGGGACTTTATCATACTATCAGGAAATATTTTAGCCTTTTATTTGACTAGGTATTACAAGTCATTTTAGCACTCAAGAATATGGTATTCAGGTTATATGTTGGGGACTAGTCTTTACAAAAGACCCATAATAAAAAAACCTAAAGAATTCTTTTCCATCAGATAAAATATCCATGGCATAAAGTCTATAATATATGTGTAAAGTGCCTGAAAGACAAAAGTCCATCAGATAAAATGTCTAAAAAAATTCTAAAGACCTAGAACTTATGAAAGATATGTCCTCTTCTCTATAAATTCCTTAGAATAAATATCCAATGCAAAATTCTTGAAGACCAAATATGTTTGGAAGAAAATATCTGAATACCATAAAGTCTAAATGAATATATAAAAAGAGCATCAAAAAGGAGGGTCCCAATCAAAATACCGAAAACACAAAACCTGAAAACCAAACTTCTTAGACAAAATATCTAAATAAGATTCCCAAAGACCTAATTCATGTCTGATAGAATGTTTGAAAAAATGCCCAATGACTAAAATCTTTGGATGAATTTCTCTAAATAAACTAAGTCCCAAAAATTTGCCTAGTTTAAAAAAATATTGAAAGGTATTAATAAAGTTAGTCTATAAAATATATAATACCATGCTAGAATGCTACCTTCTTCTAGGTATAAGTACTAAGAATTATTTTATTCAAGAATTAAAATAAACATATAGAAGATAGACTCAATCAAACAAAGCCAAAAACTAAAAAGAGTGGGTCCCCATTTCTTCTAAATAAAAAGGGGGATGTTGGTACAAAAAATGGTCACTTATAGGGGAGAATACTCTTGAGTATTTAAGATTCCATAACTTTTTATAATAACCTAAAACCAAACATGAATCATATCATAGAACAATACTAAAATCAGAAATATGAAAGGGACTCCTAAGTAAATTCACACAACATATTTTCCTTCTTACTCTTAGATCTATGTGTGTTGAACATGAGATTCATTGAACCCTTTATTTGATAAGTTTTTCAAAGACTTGATGAATTTATATTTTTTATTCTACTTTATATTAAATCTCATAAAAAATAGGGGAATCTTAGGCATTGCTCTACTACTAGCCAAACATCCATAGCCTTGATAGAGATACCTTGGGTTCTTTCTCTTCCTCTTCCTTCATGATGTGTGGTGAATTGACCTTATTTAATCATGTAATACTTTTTATTTTCCTTAATTACTCTCTCTCTCTCTCTCTCTCTCTCTCTCTCTCTCTCTCTCTCTCTCTCTCTCTCTCTCTCTCTCTCTCTCTCTCTCTCTCTCTCTCTCTCTCTCTCTCTCTCTCTCTCTCTCTCTCTCTCTCATGGAAAGAGGAAATCTAAAACCTTAGTGAGTTTATATGGTTATAAAAAATATTACCAAAACTTCCCTATGAGATACATTTGTACCAATAATTATCACTTTCCAACAAGTATTTAATATAACAAGTGATTGATCTAGTGAATTAAAAAACTTTCTGAATTCTTGTGAATTAGTTTCAGAGTAACTTCCACATGGTGAAAGTATTCAATTGTGACATAAGCTAGAATAATTCATGATTACTTCCCTTCATCTTAAAAACCCTAAACATAGAAATATACCTAGTTTATGCATATGTCCCATGTTACATTTCCTTTTTAAAAATTTCCCCCTTTTTATAGGTATATTTAATTATAATATCAATTGGTTTGGATTTTAGCTTGGTTAAATCATAGCAAACATAATTTAGATTACCATAAGAAAGTACAAAACAACAAACCTAAAAATCATTAAACTCTAATCTAAGAAAGCAATAAATCTAATATAAGAAAATAGGAAATCTAACCTAATCCTACTTAAACCATGTTCCTGCATCAATGAAAAATACCTTTATATGGCACAGTCATAAATTAGTGCTTAAATAACTATCCATTGAATGGATAAGTAAGATCATTGCCTCGCCAGTCTTTTAGATGAAATGCATGATTGCCAATGATCTCTAAAATTTTATATGGTCTAATCCATAGTGGCGTAAATTTGTCATGTTGTCCTTTCTTTTCATGGGATTTATCCTAAAGTATCACTAGATTTGAAATCCTAAATGCTTTGATTTTTTCTCTCTTATTAAACCACATTTTGACTATGTTATAATGTTTATTAAAGGTCTGTAAAGTTTCGTTCCTTGAATCTTCCATTTCTATTATGTCCAATAGTCAAGACTCTACTTTATCACTTGGTTCCATGTAATATTTCATGAACTAATAGGTCATTAGCTTCAACATGATTGGGAATAATATTTTGTGTGCATATACCAATAGATAGGGTGATGTTTTAAGATTTTGCTTATATCTTGTTTGGTCTACCCAAAGAGCATACTTCAATAGATTATGCCAGTCCCTTAGCTTATTCCCAATTGATTTCTTAATTACATCTATAAATTTATTATTGATTGATTCTTCAAATTTATTTCCTTGAGGGTAATGGTTAGAGGATGACTTAATAGTGATATGTTTGTCATGTGCCCACTCAGTGAATTCTACTGATATGAAAAATAGTCCATTATCACAAACTAGAGAAATGGGGGTGATAAATATAGTGATGATATTTTCCTCAAAGAATTGAATCACATCTTGTGCTCTATAATTCTTTGTGTCTATGGATATAATCCACCTAGTGTAGTAGTCTATAGTAGTAAGTAAAAATTTATGGCATGCTAAGGCATTTGGGTTAATGACACCAATTAAGTCTAAACCCCATTGGGCAAGTGGATTTCCTTCAATAACTAGATGTAAGGGTATTGTTGCATGTACTTTCCTCTTAGCCAAATATTGGTATTAATGGCATGTTATCACATGAGTGTGAGTATCCTTGAAAATTGTTGGCTAGTAGAAGACAATTTTTAAGCTCTTATGGTTGTGGTATTCCTAGATAGATGAACACTACCTATATTTTGATGCAAGTTTTCTACAATTTCTTTAGCTTCTTATATAGACACACACCTGAGATAAATGAATTCATAGTTCCTTTTGTAGATGACTCCCTTCTTGATCATGAAATAAGTAACTTTGAGCTTTAATGATCTCATTCATTCTTTGTTAAGTTTTGGGGAATAAGTACCTATGAGAAAGTATTATATTATATCACCATACCATTCTCCTTTAGATACCTAAGCTTCACATACCTCTTCAATAGTGATACATGGATCAGGTTCAATCATGAGTTGAATAATGCCTTGACCCCTAACTATCTTTGCAAGCTTCATTTCTATGTCAAAATCTTGTAGTTTTTCCGTCCACTTGCCTTGGCATTCCCATAATTCATTTTGTGATAAGGTGATCTTGATAGTAGGATTAGGCATGATGGTAATGGTCTTATTCCTTGAGATATAATGTCTAAATTTCTTTACTATTTTTACAATAGTGAAGATCTATTTATCAATCATGGAGTACTTGAGTTCTACATCTTTTAGATTTGTACTCATAAATGCAATTGGATGTTCATCCTCATCTTTCTTCTATGTTATAATAGAAGCAATTGTATGTTTTGAAGTGAATGAGTACAAGTAGAAACCCTTCATGAAATATGGATTTATTAGTACTAGATCCTGGGATATTACTTCTTTAATGTCTTAAACATACTTTCTAGCTTTAGCTATCTATTCTATTTTAGCATCTTACTTGAGCATTTCATTCAAGGGTCTAAGAATCTCTACAAATCATAAAATAAACTTCCTTATGAAGTTAATCTTCCCAAAAAATGATTTGATCTCTTTCTTACTATTTAGTGGTGTAATTTTTGGAATTTCTTGAATTTTGTCTAGATCAATAATGATCCCATATTTGGTGATGATGTGCCCCAAGAGTTTGGCTTCAGTCACTCCAAATATACTCTTCTTCAAGTTTAGTGAGATACCAAATATTTTACATCTCTCAAATATTGACTGGAGTTGGCCTATGTGATCATTCCTATTCTTTGAAAACAACATAAGATCATCCATGTAGATGCTTATGGATTTTACAATTAATCCTTTAAATGCATGATCCATGGCATGTTGAAAGGTAGTTCATGAATTTATCAATCCAAATGGTATCCTCTGATACACATAAGCTCCCCACTTCCTATTAAATGTAGTCTTCATCCTATCTTCTAATTGTAATAGTACCTAATTATATCCTAAAAATACATCTAAGAACGACATCATTTCAAAACCACTTACTATTTGTATCACTTCATCCAAAGAAGGCAAGGGATAATTATCCTTTTTAGAATCTTTATTTAGGTTCCTAAAATCTACATAATCTGATCTTACCATTCTTCTTTGTTACTGTGACCAAATTGGCCACCCAAGTGGAATATCTCATCGGGAAGATGATCTTTACACTTAATAACTTCTCCACTTCTCTCTGAATGAGTGATTATAGAATAGGATTAACTAGTCCCTACCTCTATCTAAATGGTTTGTGATCTATCTTTAGAGGAATCATATTGGTAGTGACCTGAGGGTCATACACTTTTAAATCTACATAAGTCCAAGTATTACATAAATCCTTCACTCATTATCTCTCTTCTAGGATACAACTAAGGCCAATATTGATGTAGCATGGGTTATGTTCCTCTTCTAGATTTTCCCTTTCAATGTTAGATTCATCGACCTTAGGCCTTCTAAGTTTTTGAGCTTATAAGTCTATGTGAAATGGCCTTTCTATAGAGATCAACCTTGCTAGAATATGATTATGTTGATGCAAGAAATTACACCCAGTGGTAGGAAACCAAGCTCCTACCTTCTCCTCGCAACATGGAAACTCCCATCTCACCTGTGGGATGGCAAAGCTAGAGGGGAGAGTCTTTAGATAAGGGTTATCTCCCTTTGATGCATTGTGTTTGTTTCAACACGTGCTAAATATAGGTATAAATATATAGATAGATATAATGGGGGGGATGAAAAGAGAGAGAGATGCAGGAAAACAAACCTAATCTAAAGAGGTGATGCATCAAAATAAGTTGACCTTCACACATCCACACTCAGAATTAGACAAATACATACATACTCTACGCACTTGGCAAAAGGACCAGGCTACAAGAAACTGGTAGGGGGCTTTCATGAAAACACAAGAAATAGAACATCATTGAGGCGATGTGAAATGCACACTGTAACTTCCTCTATTTTGGTCTTCCAAATGTCAGCTCTTCTCCTTTCAGCTACAAAAAAGGCACCTTATAGATAACATGTCTGCTAGTGTTGAACCTGTGAGAGCATCAAGAAACAATGATTAAACACAGACAAACACTCAAGGCATACTTTGAAAATATCTATCCAAATGGAGGTAAAAAATTGCATTTATTTGATTTAGGCTAAAAATTTCCAGGGCTACACCTTAGTAAAAGTGGAAGATGATTCTCAAAATGAGAAGTTACAATATATATAGAAAAGGATAAAGGAACTTGGCACTTCTTTGACAAGTTGGTCTATTGTGTCCCCTTATTTGGAAGAGGAGAACACTGTTACCGATGTCATCTTTCTAGAAGAAGCCTACTGGAACCATGCTTGCTAAATCACTAGTCTTGACTTTAGCATTTGAGCTTTAATGTGGAAACATGGGTCACGCCTCTTTTCTGCCAATAGACTAAAATTTGTCCCCTTTTTTTAGAAAAACACGGGCCATGCTGCTTGTTATTTGTGTCATTTAGGGATTAATAAGCAATAAATCACCTTCTCCTACCTCTTAAACTGCCTCATCACTTCTGCACCATGTCATTTTCCTTGCTTTGTCACTTTGGTCCTTTCTTAGTTTTGTCTCATCTGGCTCACTCGGCCCCTGGGGCAAATTTCTAAGTAGGTCACTACATTCTAGCTCCTGATTAACACTCTTCACTTGAAATGAAATGGCTATTCTACTTTGCTAATTTTGATGTCCATTGAGACATCCTCAGGTCCTTTGCTATGTTAGTCGGGTCCATGCTAGCCTTGTCTTCTGCAACTTGCTTTCTCCTTAACACCTCAGTGGGCACTTTGCCTTAGTATATTTCTTGGTGCCTTCCCTCTGGCCTTTAACTTAGATTGGTCTGCTAGGCTTTTAAATGTTTCTGCTAACTTTTGAATGTTTGACAGACTTTTTTCTTGGCTCCTATTGGTTTTGTGTCTATGGGCAATTTCCCTGTGGACTTTTGTCTGTGGATGTTTTCCCGTAGATAAAAAGTCTGTGGAAATTCTATCTACATTTTTTTTTTGTTTTAAGCCACACCATGCCCACCCTTTTGTGTTTAATCCACACCCAAAGGAATTTAGGACTTGGACTTAGACTTTTTGAACAAAAATTGAACTTGGAATTCAAACCAAATTTAAATTTACTTGGGTCACCTTCATTTGAAGTGCTGGCCCTCCATAAGGGTGTTTTGACTTGAAGACTACCCTTTGGCCAAGGGTAGACCTTTGAACCAAGCCTGTTGAACCAAAAAATGGTTCAATGATTTGGTTCAAGCATTATGCACTGATGCTAAAGGACATAAAATCCAATGAACTGTTGAATTAAACTGTTGAACTCCTTGTCATTGAACCAAGTACATTGAACCTAGCCCATTGAAGCAAAAAATTGGTTCAACGATTCAATGATACGAAGGTTTAATGCTATTGAAATGAGATGCTTGAACTGAATGATGAACCAAGCCTAAACTGAACATGAACTTGCAAATTGAAATGACTAGTTTTGAAAAGCCAGGGAAGAAGATGACCACAATTTTGCCTACAGGGAAAAATTGGTCAATAGATGGCGACTCATAGGGGAAGCATGCCTGCTATGCTTAGAACCAGTTGCCTTGAAAATCCATTGGGCACAGAGTCAAATGTAGCTATGTAAAAGTTAATCAATAGCCCCAAAATATTTGAGAATCAAACATGAAGCTTTACCCCACACGCAAAGGGAAACACACAAGGCTAAAAAACACTACCTATGCAACTACACTTAGGGAAAAGAGGAAAACAACTAAAAACAAACTATTATATATAGCTAACCAGGTCTTCTAACTTCCCTCCTAGATCAAAGGGAAAAATTCTCAAGTCCCATTCTTGGCAAGAAGACTTATGGCGCTAGGCAAGTAGCTAAATAGAAAAGAGAGTTGGTGACCTGCTCCTCCTGCCTGCCACTTGAATTGACTAGTATCTGAGTGGATCAAAATCAAACATGCTTCTAATGTATATATACTCTGCTTGTCCTTAGAAGCCTATTGAATGCTGATCCTTTTTATTGGTGCTCCTCACCAAGAAATCAATGGCTCCTGGCTCATCACCATAAGCCCTTTGATCTGCACATTCCTTCTACAATGTATTTTGGTCTGACTTGTTTCCTTTTGCCTCATTTAAAATCCTGTCAGACTCATCCTCTTCTTCCTCTTGGACTTCTTGAAGAAGGGTGATTGTGATGGTGTTTAAAATGGACTCAAAAAATGATTGCTCATCCCATAGAACATCACCTCTTTGTTTAAAACTCTCTTCTTCAAGACATTCCTCCAAGAAGTCAGACCTCTCTTTTTCCTCTTCACTAATCAGAATTTTTAGATTCTCAAGAATATCCTCTTGATCCTCCTCTAACTTAGTCTCTTCAATGTAGTCATCCTCATCAAAATAGCAAAGAACTTCATCAAATAGAGGGGAAGAGAGCTTACCATGAATTTTTCCCTCTTCATATTACTAGAACATTTGCATATATGCAAGACCTGTAGCTTCTCCACTGTTGATAAGGTCTTCACAAGGAGCATCAATGATGATTCCATCTTTGTTGTCACTCATGACAGCCTCCTGAAGAACTATAGATTGGATCTTCTGCTCCTCACCTACCTCTTTCAAAATAGGGTCTTCCTTGAGAAGGGGTGAAGTGGAGAAAACATGTGGAAGAGGAGGCAATCCTTGAGCTAGAATCAAATGATTCTCCTCCTTCCATTTGATCAGCACTTCATCAATATTAGGTACAGCCTGATAACTCTCTTGGAAATGTGTAGGTGGGGTGTGTTCAGACATAGAATATGATGTTTGGTCTAAGCCATCCATTACACATTGGATGAGGAATTTCTCTCTGGATTCTAACTATGCTATTCTCCTAGCTAGATCTTCTTTGAAAAGTTTTTCTTGGAGGTCGTCAGCATTATCATGAGTAAGCACAACCTCAGCTTCTTCAAGGTTTTGAGAAAAACCTTGCTTCTCTTCCATTCTGCCCCATGATTCTACTATTTTCCCCTAGTTCAGGATCTCAAAATTAGAATTCTACTCATGTGAATAGGCAACAACTTTGTTCTCCACAAGGTCCTAAGGCTCCTTTATAAGGTCTGGAAATTTTATCTCTCTTTCAAGGAGTAGCTTCATCCTAGCCTCTAAATCTTCAATTTGTTTGGCTAGGTTGTCCTCAAAGAGTTTTTCTTAGAGGTCACTAGCATGATCCTCTCTAAAGCTCAGGGCTGGTTCATGGCATTCCTTCCTCCAACTCAGAATTTGCACATTATGCTGAAGGACTTGGGGAGGTTGGGGAATGCAAGCAAAAGACTATTGGTGTATTGGAGGAGTCTTTAGAAGAGGGACGTGCTAGTTGGTGGTACTTTTCTCAATGGGAGATTCACAATATAAGGAATTTTGAAGGTTCATTTCCAAGGGAGGCTGATCTGATGTCTTATGGTGTTGGAAAGCCAGGCGCATAGGATTGAGAGTGAATGCATTAGATGAGCTAGAATGAGCAAGTGCAATCTTATAGAAATGATTTGGAGTAAAAGAGGGGATTTTCTTCAGATGAGGAGGGGATGCATAAGGCTGACTGCCTTAAATAGATGGATTTCTCCATTTTGTTACCTCCTCTACAATGGACTGTACGGCCTGTGTTTGCCCAAACAAGCACTCCTCTTCATACATCAACTCCTATTGATATCTATAATGCTCTTCCAGCCTGTTAATTTCTAATTCCAGTGCCATCTCCTTTATAGTTGTATGGAAACTAGGAGAGCTACTTGAGGGGATCGCATAAATATCTGGAGCCTGATTATATTTATGTGAAGGAAAACAAGACCCATGATTTTGAGCAAAGGAAGTATACATACAAGAAATGATTATTGATGGCACCAGGCTAATTAACCAGCAGATTTAACTCAGAGTTTCCAGATGCTAAAAAAATATGATTTACTGTAATAGGACCAGCATCAATCTGAGACTTTATTTTGCTATCAAACTAAGTCCCACCAGGCGTGCCAAAACTATTGAATTGCAACCAGTGGTAGGAAACTGAGCTCCTACCTTCTCCTCGCAACATGGAAACTCCCCTCTCACCTATGGGATGGTGAAACTAGAGGGGATATTCTCTAGATAAGGGCTAGCTCCCTTTGATGCATCATTTTTGTTTTAGCAAGTGCTAAATACATATATAAATATACAGATAGATATAATGGGGGGGATGAAAAGAGAGAGAGATGCAAGAAAACAAACCTACTCTAAAGAGGTGATGCACCAAAATAAGTCAACCTTCACACATCCACACTCAAAATTAGACAAATACATACATACTCTATGCACTTGGCAGAAGGATCAGGCTATAAGAAATTGGCAAGGAGGCTTTCATGAAAACACAAGAAACAAAAAATCACTGAGGCACTATGAAATGCACACTATAAGTAACTTCCTCTATTCTAGTCTTCCAAATGTCAACTCTTCTCCTTTCAGCTATAGAAATGGCACCTTGTAGACAACAAGTCTGTTGGTGTTGAACCTATGAGAGCATCAAGAAACAATGACTGAACACAGACAAACACTCAAGGAATACTCTGAAAATATCTATCCAAATGGAGGTAAAAAACTATGTTTATTTGATTTAGGTGAAATTTTGCCAGGGCTACAACTTAGCAAAAGTGGAAGATGATTCTCAAAATGAGAAGTTATAATATATATATAGAAAAGGAGAAAGGAACTTGGTGCTTCTTTGACAAGTTGGTCTATCACGTCCCCTCATTGGGAAGAGGAGAACACTGTTTCCAATGTCATCCTTCTAGAAGAAGCCTACTAGAACCATGCTTGCTAAATCACCAGTCTTGACTTTAGCATTTGAGCTTTAATGTGGAAACATAAGTCACCCTCTTTTCTGCCAACAGACTGAAATTTATCCCCCTTTTTTAAAAAACATGGGCCATGCTGCTTGTTGTTTGTGTCATTTGGGGATTAATAAGCAATAAATTGCCTTCTCCTGCCACTTGGACTACCTCATCACTTTTGTGCCATGTCATTCTCCTTGCTTTGTCACTCTAGGCCTTTCTTAGTTTTGTCTCATCTGGCTCATTCAGCCCCTGGGGTGAACTTTTGAGTAGGTTGTTGCATTCTAGCTCCTGATTAACACTCTTCACTTGAAATTAAATGGCTATTCTACTTCACTAATTTTGATGTCCACTGGGATGTCCTCAGGTCCTTTACTACGTCAATCGGGTCCATGATGGCCTTATCTTCTGTGGCTTGCTTTCTCCTTAACACCTCATCGGGCACTTTACCTTAGTATATTTCTTGGCACCTTCCCTCTGGCCTTTGACTTAGACTGGTCTACTAAGCTTTTAAATGTTTCTATAGACTTTTGAATGTTCCATGAACTTTTTTTTGGGCTCCCATGGGCTTTGTGTTTGCAGACATTTTCCCCACGGACTTTTGTCCATGAATGTTTTCCTGCAGACAAAAAGTCTACAAAAATTCTATCTGCATTTGTTTTGTTTTATTTTAAGCCACACCGTGCCCACCCTTTTGTGTTTAAGCTACACTCGAAGGAATTCAGGACTTGGACTTAGACATTTAGAACAAAAATTGAACTTGGACTTCAAACCAGATTGAAATTTACTTGGGTCCCCTTCATTTGAAGTGCTGGCCCTCCACAAGGGTGTTTTAACCTGAAGACTACCCTTTGGCCAAGGGTAGACCTTTGAACCAAGCCCGTTGAACCAAAAAATGGTTTAACAGTTTGGTTCAAGCATTGGGCACCAATACCAAAGGAGATAAAAGCTGATGAACTATTGAATTAAACTATTGAACTTCTTGTCATTGAACCAAGTACATTGAACCTAGCCTGTTGAACCAAAAAATTGGTTTAACAGTTCAACGATATGAAGGTTCAATGCTATTGAAATGAGATGCTTGAACCAAATGATGAATGAAGCCTGAACTGAATATGAAATTGCAAACCAAAATGACTGGTCTTGAAAAGCCAGGGAAGAAGGTGACCACAATTTTGCCTGTGGGCAAAAATTGGTCAACAGATTCTCTTTAAGCTAGAGAATACCTTCCTTATTTGATTCCTCTTGGTAGAGAAGATTAACTTCCTTATCATTGATGATTTGATAATCAAATTCCCTTGAATTAGTTAAAAATTGAATAATCAACTGATCATCATCAAAAAATTGGAAATTTTCTATATTATCAGGAATAGAGGGGCAAGACACCAATTCAATATAAAATATTTTTACCTTAGATTATTCTAGGGGCTCAAAATTAGTTTCGATAGTAACTAGTGAATTTGCATCTTGATTCTACTCTCTAGGAATTACCTTTATGTTGAAATCATCAAAGCTTTCAATTAGGTCCCATGCTCTATGTTTTTACTTTCTTAGATAATATAGCTTGTACTAGTATTTATTTTTGACTTGGTTAATCACCAACACTGAATCACTAAATACTAATACTCGATTCACATTATTCCTTAGTACAAACTATAATCCCATAATTAAATCCTCTTATTCATCCCTATTGTTGGTGCAAGGGAATTACAACATATATGCTCTAAAGATTTTTTTTTCCTTATAGACCAATCAAATCGATTCTTACACATAATCCTTATTTGTATCTAACACCATCAAAGTGTAAGGTCCACATTTAATTTAAACCTTCATATTATAGTCCTCATTCTCTATTTTTCATAGTTTAAATACCAAGGTTGTGAGATTCATACTTTACCTCTTCATTCTTGATGGTATACTCTATAATGGTATATTTCATCCTTGGCTACCTATTGATCCTGATTTGATTTTTAATGCCTCTCCACAGTAGCTAGATATGAGATAATTCTATAGAAATATATCCATTAATAATTTTAGACTTGTCTTTACTTAGTAATAACTTATAACCTTTAGGTATGTCCACCACAATGATGTCAATGGTCAAATAGACTCATGGTTTAGATCCTACTTGAATATGTACATCCTTTAATTCCCTGACCATTGGTACCACTATTATATTCAATTGTGAATCTATTCTCTTTGACCATGTTGGGGTCAAACCATGTTTCTAACATATTAAAGTAGGCATAAAAGTTTCAGAAGCTCCAAACCAACTAAATAGTTATGAATTTTCTTACTAAATTATCTAATGGTCAGTAAGAATGGTGGAACTTCTGGCTTAATCTTATAGATGACATTTGTGTTAGCAACTTTTTATTTATCTATAGTTTATTTTGTTCTCTCCATAGGTGTCTTCCTCATAATAGAATTCAACAATAATTCCTTCTATTTGATGATCTAAGCTAACTCATGAAGAGTTATATTTTCTTTGATCTTCTTCATATCTTCAATGATGTTGCATCCTCCTTTGGTTGGTTTTTCTTTGATCTGAGGCTAATTATTTCCTCTTGGGGGAGGTGGATTATTGTTAGCTTTAGGATTAGGTAGAATTATTATAGTATTTAGAGGAGTTGACGTAGTGAAGGGATACTTATTCCTTAGATTGTAGCCACCTTTCTAGAATTATTGGAAATCATGAAATTCATCCATGTTATACTCTAGTGTCATCTTCACTTGGAAAGGGAAACTCATGAGTCTCAAAGAAAATGGTAGTGATTGAAGGTCCAAAATCTTGATGGGATTTAGCTAGATTATGAATTTGGTCCTACTTATCACTTCCCTTTGAGAGATTTCAAATGTTGCACAAAATTTGACATAGTTGAGCTCATCATGCTGATAATTATTATGAATTTTGTACCAATTAGGTAGATTTGTATTTGCTATGTTGATCTCTAAATTTTTTTGAGACTAATCCATATTATTTTTAGGCCTATTGAATGCTTTGTTATACCTATAAAATCCAAGATTTTGATTATCATTTAGGGTATTAATATTACCCATCTTTCTCTACATACCAAGGAAGTCATTACTTAGCTTCTAAACCATCTTTTGAATAGCCTCCAACTCTACCTTTATAGAGTCAATTCCTTATAAAATAGTATCTAAAGATGTAGACAATTATTGATTATGTTGGTAACCATTTTTTTGTGCATGATTTTTCAAGAAGATGTAGTTTGGCTAGCTTGATTATGTCAATAGGGAAAGCATGTAGAGATGGTTTTGATTGAATTTAGAAACATTTTTCATTACATGTAGAACTAGATTCAATGTTGGGAAGCCATTGTTGAAGTTAGGTACTCTAGGAACCTAGGGATTGATCTACTTATCAATGTTGATGGATTCTTCATATGATAATGCCAAATTATTAGCAACAACAACTCTTCTAAAAAAAACCACCATAATTGGATCTAGAGCATTCTTGTACATTTCAAGTGTTAATGCTTCTTATGGTTTATACCTCAAGGTTAACCAGTTGTACATATTTTTAAATATGGAATTAAAAACATAGATAGGTTCATTAGGATCTCTCTTCATTATCATGAAGTGATGGTATACCAAACCAAGGTTGGTGACCTACCCAAATTATACAATAAAATTTGCATGACATGTATCCCAAGAAGTGATAAAAATTTTATTATATTTAAATACCAACCATAAGTAGAATATATTAACATAAAATGTAAAAGACTACATGAAAAATCCTCATTAATAACATTAATTAACCTCAAATTATCCTTAAAAGACTTAATATCTTCTTCTTTTATCCTTGATCCTAATAGAGAAAAGGATGGTAAATACTTTTCAGGATTCCTAATCAAATCATGCACATCTCCTAGGATGGCAATAGAAGATCCAACTAACCACGGTGGTTGAGCCATTGGATTATTAATAGATAAAGTGTTATTTATTGGATAATGAGTCCTAAGTATGTTAGGAATAGTTGGTACAATTCTAGGTCTCCTATGATTTTGCAAGGGTGAGACTAGAAGGTCATCTTAGGATTTAGATCTAATCACTCTCGTAGGTGACTCCAATGAAACTCTATGTAAAAAATAAACTCTTTTTTCAGAGGTTCAAGACTTCCTTCTAGTTCCAATGATCTATTGATATGGTTTTTAGGCACACCACAAAAAATGAGGTAACCTATAATGTTTTAGGATCTCTATGAAGGTGAAATCCACTCTAGGCCATGATGTGAAAGTATGTGGTCTTAAAAACCTATTGATATAATGGTTGTTAGGGTGTGTAGGTTATTGACAAGGTTTTATGGATAGAGGTATGGTCTATAAAAGGAATTGAGATCTATATAAGATGGATGGATGGCTAATTGTTAATCTAAGATGCGTAGATCTCAAAAAAACTTAAAAAAGATGGAAGGGTAAGGTAGAAAAGAAAGATTTGTAGTCTTTAGAAATCACTTCCCTATCTAGTTCCTAAGTTAACAAGTTGATTTCAAAACCTATTCATATTGTTTACACTTATTATACACACACAATCAAACATGGCTAGAATTCTAAGGAAATACTGACATAGGAAACTCATGGGCCTTAGTCAAAGGTTATTCCTTTTAGGGTAGTGGTTGCACGGTCTTAATTAAGAGATTATGGGCTTAGTGAGGTATTTGAGGTAGTTATTTCACACTCACATAAAACTAAATAAAAAAATTAATCCATACACACTCATAATTACAAATCAATCAACTTAACTATCTTAACTAATGTAATTACCAATCATTTAATTACTACTACACATCTAATATTGATATATTAATCAAGACAATCAAGAACCCATTTATAGATTTTGAACACTAGATTATTTAATCATATAGACAAATAAATAACCTATAATTATAAAATAGTGGAAATAAAGTATATAAACACACAAGTGAACAATAAAAATTGATTTATTCCTATATATTTAAAATTATGTGACCCCCTCCAAATTGTGGATTATAATTTTTTAAATAGGCTTGGGTAAGGGGTTGCCTCATCCTCTAAGTTTATTCAAAATTATTTACATGTGATAGTTAAAACTTAAGTTCTAACTGTGGTTAAAATCATATAAGAGTTTACTTATAGTTGTCGATTATTCTAAGTTAGCCTTTAAAAAAGAATGCAATGTGTGCATGTGTATAAATAAAAAAGGTAAATTTACCATTATATCTTGAATTACAAAAAACTACATATATATAACATATATATGCCATTACAAAACTATCCCTATAAAAAATCTAATTGTTCAAGGTTATGTCATCTGAATGGCTACATGCACTTTGGTCAGTGTAGTGGTCAAGGTGGTGGAAGTAGAAACTACAACTATTGATGTGGAATTATAATTATTAGCTTGAGATTTCTTCTTCTTTGCTTCTTTCTCTTTATAAAACTTTTTTATGGCATCATGTTGTTATCAAATGATATCCATATTGAGTATCAATAGTTGATGAATCCTATTGACTTGACTGAGGAACTTTTCATGTTGTCTTGGTCTCTTGAAGTTACTCTTGAAGATTTCCACCTCAGTAAATTTCTTCCTAGTGGCACTCAATTTATCTTCTATCTCCTCCAATGCTAGGCCTTGTAGACTCTATTAGAATTTATCTATTGCCTCTTATATGAGTTGATCAAAATTGATCTTGTTGATTAATTTCCCTATGGTGTCCCTAAATTTAGATAACTTTAGAACATATAAAATTTAAATAACCTAGGTCTCATCCTATTTATACTAGGGGAGTAAATCCCCAACTAATTTTAGCCATTCCTAAGCTTCCTCTATTTTGATGACAAACAAGTTAAGGTAATTACATGCCTCAAATGTTATCATAAGGTATAAATGGTTGTAAGACTTATTGCCTTTATATGTTATCAATATCTTCAATTTTATGCCATAATTCTTTAGATAATTGAGTAATTAATTAGTTTTATTTATGTGTGGGGCCAATTCATCCTGCATGAAATCTAGAACTTTTAAATAATTATAACATCTAGAGGTTGCATATTTGACCTTTGCTTCAATTCCTACTAGAATATGCATAGTTTTGGCCTATTATTTTAATTGTATAACCTCTACCTCCATCTCCTACTTGGCCATTTATGTTACTTCATGAATGGAAACCACTTCCTCTTTGTGTGCTTCAGCTAAGTCTTTTAAGCTTTCAACATAAGGGGACTATCTTGGCTACCTATTCTTCCTCTTGGTTAGGGAAAAGACCTCTTGTTTCTCCTTAAAGATAAACTCCATTCCTTTCTCACCCTATAGATTATTATTCTTCACCCTATACATTCTTAAATATGGCCTATCAAAAAGAGTGGTGATGGAGGGGAGATTAGTAATCTTGAAACTAGGTAATTGGGAAGTCTTACTTCTCAAATCCATGGCCTAGGGAGGAATGTTCAACTAGTTGACATATATTTCCCCTAATGTTGTAACCATAACCTCTTCCTCAACCTCCTCAACTATGGATTGATTCTAATATTCCTTTAAAATTATGGTAGGTAAGGAGGGCCAAATGATCTTATACCAATCCTCTCCTCCAAACTAAGGGAGTGGATGGACTATAATAATTTGGGGTTTGGCCTTCATACCTCTGCTTAAACTTGACATAATGGTTTCCTTAGATGTAGTGGATGATGGCATGGGGAGGGTGAGTTGAGTGGATTGAACATGGAATTTTGAAGAGGACATGTCTATCTCCACCTTTTTGGATTCCTTCTTCTTCTTTAGTGACCTAATATTAGTAGTGCTAGAAGGGATGTTGGAGGTAGCCAAGAATGGAATGGAGGTGGATAGTGGATCAATGGAGGAAACATCATTCTCAACCTTTGGGTTGATCAAGGGAAATTATATGAATGAAGTTGGGGAAAATAGATCAATATAGATGGATGTAGGCACTTCTACCTTAGGTATTTTTAAAATAGAATAAATGGAAAGAGAACCAAACACGGGAATAGAAATAGAAAATAAAGGGGTAGTCTCTATACACTAAGTACTTAGGGTGACTTACAAATATAAATCCTTAACCTTGTTATCTTCAAGTTTCAATTACTTAGCCTTATCTAGCTCAACTTCTTCATCAAATTCATCTTCTTCTTCCAATTCCATAGCCTCTCCCTATATCAATTTTGAGTGTTTGGGGTCCAATAGGCAAGCCTTGTGATAACTCAACTATGTGAATGCTCATATGAGTCCTATGATTCCTTGTATAGATAATAAGGGTATTTGGATATGTGAAGGAGTATTTCTAGTTCAAATTATCTACTTTATTGATTGCTACCCCTACAAATGTGACAAATTGTGCCTGGGGTGTAGCTATAGGCATTGATATTATGTTGATAGCTTGTTTTTCTTATGTTGTCCTCTCTTCATCAAAGTCCAAATTAATGGGGTCTCCTACTTGTTCTTCCCTTGGTTTGGGTTCAATTAACCTAATTTCTTTCTTCATAGCCTTTAACTTAAATTTGATATGGAGTCCTTGTGATGAGGAGCCTCCTTTTTCTAAAAACTAACCCTTCTAAAAGGCTGAATGGATCCATCTTGCATAAAGTAACTTTTTACCATCTAATTCCCTCCAAGAAATTGAAGGGTCTTCTTGAATCATCCTCAAATGATCCTCATTTAATACAATAATATTTTCCATTTATAACACTTCCTCATCATCTTTTGCATTTATAAATAGAAATTCATAAGAATAAGGTTCATGGTTGTAAGGGATATTAAATCCCTGTATATGCTTCTAGGTCAGTTTGTAGGGATCCCAATCCTTATGTGGAAGTGTGTGGAGTGATAAATTTTTATCTTACCTCCAAATTCTCAAAAATGATTTCTCATGGTGTATACCATTTTGCTAATGACTATGTGGTGGCCAAAGTATGATATTTTTTTGTCTGGACAAGTCTTCTTCTATGCTCTACCATAATTGAAAATTAATGTATTTTTACACCAACTTGTCAAGAACATACTTCTAGAGACATAAGGGAAGTACCTTGTTTCCCCAAATCATTATAATTGTGAAGTCTAAATATAATAAATAGTCCCCTCTTGTGGAAAGTGTCTTCCCAATGCTCGATCCAATCCTTGGAATTGGTAAACCATGGATAGCTTGCCAAACTTGAGGATATACATCCTTAGTGGTATTCACCATATTCTATGTGTAATCATATGTACACACACACACACACACACACACACACACACACACACACACACACACACACACACACACATATACACATATACACATAAACTAAAATTAAACACAAATCCTATTCTTAATATAGTTAGTGGATGGGCCCCATAGCTCATCAATAACCTTATAGTAAGTCCCCATGACAACATCTAACAAATAAGACATCATGTAAAAATGGTCAATAGGATTGGGTTATTTGTCTTTATGGATGATATGTTTCCTCAAATTAAAACTAACTATTTCCCCCAATACAAATGCAGCATCGATCATCAACATCATGTGCAACAATGGCACCCAATCTAGATTAATAAAGTAAATGCATAGCATACCATAGAGTCAGTTTAGCAATGCCATACCAATGTACACTCCTATCCTAAAATTGTTAATTAGAGTGACCAACTTTTTATTCTTCACTTTGAAAGTGATGGTCTCATTAGGAAGAAACTATTATGATAAAACCTTTTCCATCATGTTCTCTTAGTTCCACTACACTAACTTATGTTTGTCAAAATATGCATCAGGTGTTGGTATTGCCAAATATTTTTGGAAAAATGCACCCAAGATGCATGCTACTACTATAATATTTCCAATGTGATATAGTAAATAATCCTATATTACCTTTCTTTCAAATAAAAAATCATGGATGAGGTCAATGCATGACATCACCTCAAGCTTGGCAGTAGCAAAGTACAATATTTATCAATTTAGTGATAGAAAATCTTTGATGAAGAATCACTTAGAGAGAGAGCTATTATCATCTTATGAAAACATATCAATATAATCAAACACATCCCATACCTTTGATTAATTCACGTAACTATTATCGAATACAGTAACATCAAAGATTATGTCGATAAACTCTATAGAATATTTAATGGAGTAGGGTGATGGTGGAAATACTTCCTTAAATACCTTGTATTAATATTCCATTATTTATTATGTTTAGTTTGGGTGTGCTCGTGATATTTCTCTATGTGCTCTTTATCTTGTATGATCAATTTGCATTTCCACTAGTGATTGTTTTACTCATAGTCTTCTCATAAGTAGTAGCTAGTGCTCTTCATCATGTAGGATAGTAGTAGACTTAAAGTTCAAGTTTGTTAAAAATAAATCAAGGCTTAAAATTACTAAAAGTCATGTATATGGTTTATCTCATTTAATACCAATTCATGTGATATAAATTCCTAATGTTCACTTCTTTTTTATTTCTTGCATAGTTCAAATTTTGTTAGTTCAATTTGGCAGGGGACTTTAGCATACTATTATAAAATATTTTAGCCTTTCATTTGACTAAGTATAGAAATTATTTATAGCACTCAGGAATAGGGTATTTGGGTTTTGTCTTGGGGACTGGTCTTTACAAAATACCCCCAATAAAAAAAGCTCAAAGACCTAATTTACATTAAAAAAAATGTCTATTAAAAAAAATTGTAACATATGTGTAAAGCACCTTAAAAACAAAAGTTCATTAGACAAAATGTATGAACAAAAATTAGGAAGACTTATAACTTTTGAAATATAAGTCCTTATTAGGATAATTGCTTCCAACAAAATGTCCAACACAAAATTCTTGAAGACCAAATATGTTTGGAACAAAAGTTTTGAAGACCAAAAAGTTCAAATGAATATATAAATAGATTGCCAAAAAAGGGGTTCCCAATCAAAATACTCAAAATTCAAAACTCAAAAACCAAACTTGTTGAACAAAATGTCCAAAAAACAATTTTGAAGACCTAATTCCTATTGGATAAAATGTCAAAAAAAAAGTTTTATGAGTAAAATCTCTAGATGAATTTCTCCAAATAGACAAAGTCCAAAAAATTTTCATAGTTCAAAAAACTCCAAAAGGTATTAATATATTTAGTCCATAAAATATAATACCATGCTAGAATGCTACCTTCTTCTAAGTATAAATACTAAGAATCAATCTGTTCAAGAATTAGCATAAACATATAGAAGATAGGTTCAATCAAACAAAGCCAAAAACTAAAAAAAATTGGTCCCCATTTCTTATGAAGGAAAATGGAGATGATGGGTATAAAATATCTTAGAGTCATACCTTCTATAGTCCATGGGTGTTCTAAATACATTTAATCCAATTGAGTGATTACAATTTTTGGTATTCCATATGAACATCATATTGAATAAGATAAATTCAGACCTAGGCTATTAATTATCAGTATTGTTAAGGCTAATATACCGTAAAAGGGTAAGCAATAAGTAATCCCCTTTATTAGGTGGCCAATACTTAAGATACCTTTCCATTAGAGATATATGATGGTTTCCAAGGTATCCTCATCTTTTATATACCATATTCAAATATACAAAGCACCTAAACATGTTACTACTATTTGTTGATGTTGTGGATTACACCCTTGATCGGAGACTGAGCTCCTGCCTTCCACGTATCACAATGGAAACTCCCCTCTTGCCTTTGGGTTTGGAAAAACTAGGGGGAGAGTCTCTAGATAAGGGCTAGCTCCATTTGATGTATCTTTGTGGTCCTAGATTTTCTATTGCTAATAATGGGGGGGGTGAAAAGGGAGAAGATGTTGAAAATAGAACCTAGACTAAATGATGATACACCAAAAGTTTGATCTACTTAGCTTGAACATACACTTTCCACTAAGAACAAGCTAGAATACACTTCATTTGATATGATAAACTCTTCTACATCAGTGAGCTAGGGGTCTAATGGAGATACAGGGAGGAAGAACTACCAGAGGCATTCTAAGACACACTTTGGTAGCCTATTCACATGCACCTATATTCCTACTATGGACACTTCTGGCTAACTTGCAAAAGAAGAACTCACAATACACTAGACATGCTGGAATAATTTTTTGAAAGAATAAGGAAATTGACTTAACATAAAATAAAAACATAGACATATACGAAATTGCAAGCTCAAATAGAGGTAAAAATGTTATGTCTTGATTTAAGGTAAAATTTGGCAAAGCTCTGCCTTACAAGCCAAGAGATATCCTCTCAAAATAAGAGATTACAATATATATAAAAAGAAAGAGGCTTTTGGCACCTTTTGGAAAGAGTTGCCCATGTTGTGTTGAATGCCATTGGGAAGAGGAAGTTGTTAAAAGAAGATGATGTGTCAATTGCTAGTCTTGAATTTTGCATCTAAGGTATATCAATCACTATTGTGAAAGCATGGGTGGCACCATTTGTCTACCAACAAGACCATTTCTTAAAGACATTCACATGACTGTCTGCTCATCAATGTAAAATGAGGAAAAATAGACCATGTTGTTTACTATTTGCTCTCCTTGATGACCACTTGGTGGACACTATTTCAATTGTAGGAATAACTCACCTCCCCTTTACCACCTAGGCTATTTTGTCCATATTCATGATTTTGTCCCTTCCAAGATTTGTCTTTTCCTAGAATTTGAGCTCTCGGGGCTATCTTATCATCCTTTGCTGCCTCCTTGGGCTCTTTCATTAGCAGGTCACTGAGTTCATTCTTAACTTCTATTTTTTCTTAGCTTTGTCTTTTGATAGTTTTGTCTTCTTGTGGATAAATTCCTTTGGACAAAAGTTTGAAGGAATTCCTTCAGACTTTTGCTCAAAAGAATTCATCTTGTTTGCTTTACCATTCCTATGGGATTTTCTTCTAAAGGAAATTCTTTATTCGGTGACTTGCCTTGTAAATTTATTCAAACAAAATGTCTGAAGGAACTATTTTGGGCATTTTGCTCAAAGAAATTCAATTTTGTCTTCACCTTCTCTAAAGGAAAACTCTATCCCTTTGGCCCTCTTTCTAAGTGCTTTCCTACCCTTCGCAAGGGTACTTTAAGCCCAAAGCTACCCTTCAGACTTCTACAATGGTCCATTTTGCTCATCACCTACCCTCCACAAGGGCACTTTGGTCTCCAAACTTGCTTTTTGGAAAATTTACAAAGGTCCTTTTATCACCTAAGTGCCCTCCACAACTTGCTGGAATGGTCCAATTTGTGCTTGACTACCCTTTGTAAGGGCACTTATCCTTCAAGCTTTTGGAAGACTCCTTTGAACTTTATGATTGAACCATTTCTTGAACCATCCCTTTGAACCAACTCATTAAACCAAACTGACTGAACCAATCACTTGAACTGACTAATTAAACCAAAACATTTAACCAACTAAGTGAACCAACAGAGTGAACCAACTGATTGAATGGTTTAATGGTTCATCAGTTTAATGGTCTAAAGAATCTTTGTAAAAGCCCTTGCATTCTTTGAACTAGTTCATATTTTACTAAAAGACTTGTGCAACCAAAATTGAACTGGCTCAAAATAGCAGGGGAAGAAGGAGACCAATTTTGTCCTACTAGGCCAAAATGGTCAACAAATTGGTGATTCCCAGGGGAAGCATCCCTGCTATGCTTAGAAGCTAATATCCTTAAATTCCATTGGGCACAGAGTCAGAATGCAACTTGAAAAAATTTAGCAATAGCCCCAATAGATCCAAAAATCAATCATGAAGCTTTTACCCCAAACACAAAGGAAAACACACACAAGGCTAAAAACACTACTTGTGCAAACAACACTTAGGGATAATAGGGAAAGAAAAATGAAATCAAACTACTATTTACAGCTAACTGGGTATATTTGCCTCCCTTCTAGATCAAAGGGAAAACTTCATAAGTCTCCTTCATGGTAAGGAAACTTATGGTGCCAAACAAGTGGTTGAATGTAATGGAGATTTGGTGACCTATTCCTCTTGCCTGCCACCTTGATTGGCTTGCATCCAAGTGGATCAGGGTCAAACATGCTTCCAACATATATGTATTCATTTTGTTCTTGGAAGCTTGTCAAATGCTGGTACTTCATGTTGGCATGTTTTACCAAGAAATCTATGGCTACTGGCTCATCACCATAAGCCCTTTGATATGCAGAGCTCCTTTGACATGCATCATGGTTTGACCCATTCCCTCCTGCTTCATTAAAGACCCTGTCAAACTCATCTTATACTCCATAACTTTATTGAAGAAGGGTGACTATTGTCATGTCTAAAATGGAATCACAGAGTGATTGCTCATCCCATAGAACATCACCTTCTTGTTCAAGGCTCTCTTCTTCAAAGTTGTTCTCAAGATAGACAGGCTTCTCCTTTTCCTGCTCAAGGATCAGAGTCTCTAGTTGTCCAAAGACATCCACTTGATCCTCCTCCAATTTAGGCTCCATGGCATGGTCATCCTATTCATCAAAGTAACAAGGAAGTTCATCAAACAAGGGAGGAGAGAGCTCACCATGCTTACTTTCCTCTTCATATTGTTGGAACATCTGCATGTATGCATGACCTATGTCTTCTCCATTTTTGATGATGTCTTCAAAAGGATCATCCATGATGATTTCATCTTTATTGTCGCTCATGGTAACCCCCTAGGTAGTTACAAATTAGATCATTTCTTCTTCACTTACCTCCTACAAAATAGGTTCCTCTTGGATAAGGGATGAAGTGGAAAGCTGATGGTTAAACTCATGTGGAAGAGGAGGCAATCCTTAGCTAGAATCTAATGATTCTCTTCCTTCCATTTGGCCAACACTTCATCTATATCAGATGTGGCTTGATATTTGGCTTGAAGGAGTGTATATGGGGTGTGTTCAAATATAGGATCTTCTATTTAATCTGAACCATCCATCACACTTTGGCTAAGGAACCTCATTCTAGATTCTAACTCTACAATTCACCTGGCTATATTCTCTTGGAAGAGCCTTTCCTAAAGGTCACAAGCATCATCATGATGAATAGGAGAAGCTTAAACTTCTTCAAGGTTTTGAGCAAAACCTTTCTCCTCTTCATTCTTGCCCCATGATTCCATTGTTTTCTTCTAACTCATGACCTTGGGATTGGAACTTTTCCTTTGTGAACAGGAAGAAACTTTATCTTCTTTAAAGTCTTGACCTAGTTCATGATATTCCCTCTTCCAACTTGGAATCTTGACATCATTTTGAAAGACTTGAGGAGGTTGAGGAAGACTAGGAAGGGTCTGCTCATGCACAGGAAGAGCTACTTCAAGAGAAATGTGTTGGTTCATGGTATTCCCTTCAAAGGAGGATTCACATTCTAAGGTATTGAGAAGGTTTATTTCCATGATAGGTTACTCTAATGCCCTTTGATGTTTGAACACTAGGTGTAAGGGGTTAAGAGCAGGAGTGATTAATGCATTAGATGAGCTAGAGTGAGCAAGTGCTATCTGGTAGAAAGGATTTGGGGCATAAGAGGGGGATTTATTTATAATAGCAGGGGGCACACAAGGTTGATTGCCTTGAATGAATGGAATCTTCCATTTTGATACCTCCTCCTTCATGGATTGCAAGGCTTGAGCTTGCCTAAACAAACACTCCTCTTTGTATATAAGCTCTTATTGATATCTATATTGCTCATCCAATCTATCTATTTCCATCACTTGCTTCTCAAACTCCAGTGCTACTTCCCTTATTATTGAAGGGCAACTAGGAGAGCTACTTGAGGTGATTCCATGAACACCCTGAGCTTGATCAAAGTTATATGAAGGAACATAAGGCCCATGATGCTAAGTAATGGGATTATACATGCAAAAAATGTGATTTCTTGATGGCACTAGGACTACTTAACTAGATGATTCAACTCAGAGTCACCATTGGTGTTGATAAAAAGCCTCTAAAAGCTGGTTGGTTGAAGAACACACCAAAATTCTTCAACTCTTTGGATAAAAACTAGTTGGTCCCACCAGGCATGCCAAAAAAATTTGATGATGTGGATTTCACCCTTGATAGGAGACTGAGCTCCTGTCTTCCATGCATCACAATGGAAACTCCCCTCTTGCTTGTGGGTTTGGCAAAACTAAGGGGAGAGTCTCTAAATAAGGGCTAGCTCCCTTTAATGTATCTCTGTGGTCCTGGATTTTCTACTGATAACAATGGGGGGAGTGAAAAGGGAGAAGGATGATGAAAATAGAACTTATACTAAATGATGATACACCAAAATTTTGATCTACTTAGCTTGAGCATACACTTTCCACTAAGAACAAGCTATCATACACTTCATTTGATATGAGAAACTCTACTACATCAGTGAGCTAAGGGTCCAATGGAGATATAGGGAGGAAGAACTACCAGAGGCATTCTAAGACATACTTTGGTAGCCTATTCACATGCGCCTGTATTCTTATTGTGGACACTTCTAGCTAACCTGCAAAAGAAGAACTCACAATACACTAGACATGCTAGAATCATTTTGTGAAAGCATAAGGAAAATGACTTAACACAAAACAAAAACATAGACATATATGAAAGTGCAAGCTCAAATAGAGGTAAAAATGTTATGTCTTGATTCAAGGTAAAATCTGGTAGAGCTCTGCCTTACAAGCCAAGAGATCTCCTCTCAAAATGAGAGATTACAATATATATATATATATAGAAAGAAAAAAAGAGGCTTTTGGTGCCTTCTGGAAAAAGCTGCCCATGTTGCGTTGAATGCCATTGGGAAGAAGTCACTGAAAGAACATGCTGTGTCAGCTTCGAGTCTTGACTTTTGTGTCTAAGTTATATCAATCACTATTGTGAAAGTATGGTCCATGCCATTTTTATACCAACAAGACCACTTCTTAAAGACATTCACGTGGTTATCTACTCATCAAAGCAAAATGATGAAAAATAGGTTACACCATTTACTATTTGCACTCCTTGATGACCACTTGGTGGACATTGTTTCAACTATAGGAATAACTCACCTCCCCTTTACCACTTGGGCTATTTTTTCCATGTTCATGATTTTTCCCCTTCTTGGCTTTGTCTTTTCTTGGCATTTGAGCTATTGGGGCTATCTTATTATCCTTTGCTAGCTCCTTGGGCTCTTTCATCAGCAGGTCATTGAGTTCATTCTTAACCTTTGTCTTTTCCCAGCTTTGTCTTTTGCTAGTTTTGTCTTCCTGTGAACAAATTCCTTTAGACAAAAGTCTGAAGGAATTCCTTCAAATTTTTGCCTCAAATAAAAATCATCTTGTTTGCTTTACCATTCCTATGGGATTTTATTCTGAAGGAAGTTCTTTGTTCAGTGACTTGTCTTACAAATTTCTTTGAACAAAATGTCTGAAGGAATTTCTTCAAAAAAATGTCTGAAGGAATTCCTTTGGGCATTTTGCCCAAAGAAATTCAACTTTGGCTTCACCTTCTCCAAAGGAAAACTTTGTCCCTTTAGCCCTCTTTCCAAGTGCTTTCCTGCCCTCTGCAAGGGTACTTTAATCCCAAAGCTACCCTTAGGACTTCTGAAATGGTCTATTTTGCTCATCACCTACCCTCGACAAGGGCACTTTGGTCTCCAAACTTGCTATTTTGAAAAGTTATAAAGGTCCATTTATCACCTAAGTACCCTCTGTAGCCTACTGGAATGGTCCAGTTTGTGCCTGACTACCCTCTATAAGGGCACTTATCCTTTAGGCTTTTGGAAGGCTCCTTTAAACTTTCTAATTGAACCATTCTTGAACCATCCCTTTGAACCAAATTTTGAACTAGCTCAATGAACCAAACATTGAACCAACTCATTGAACCAAACCAACTAAACCAATCACTTGAACTGACTGATTGAACCAAAACATTTAACCAACTGAGTGAACCAACCGATTGAATGGTTCAATGGTTCATCAGTTCAATGGTCCGAATAAGCTTTGTAAAATCCATTGAATTGTTTGAATTGGTTCATCTTCTGTTGAAAGACTTGTGAAACCAAAATTTAACTGGCTCAAAACAACAAGGGAAGAAGGAGACCAATTTTGGCCTGCTGGGCCAAAATGGTCAACACTATTTATAATCCAAATAAACCATAGAATACATAGAGATGGGTTATAAGAATCCATAATCCAAATAAACCATAAAATACATAGAGATGGGTTATAAGATTCCATATTCCTTTTATTGGTACTTCAAGACCCTAGAGTCCCATTATACATATGTCAAGAATCACAAATGCTACAATGATAGATATGTCACCTATGTATGCTCCTTAGTAGTAACACTAGTTTGTTGAACCAGGTTTTGAGTGAGGAGAAACCTATGATCACCCTTTGGATGAGTTCATAAGATGATCTTATCTCTTTATAACATACCAAAAAATTCAAAAGAAAATAAAAAATCCAAAAACATTTTTGGTACCTACATGTTCTATCAGCCCCTTAGAATCTATGTTTTAGTTATGTGTTGATGTGTAACATATCATTTACTCCTACATACACATACATAGGCATACATAGATACATGATGCACTTATGGGTGTTGGGTTTTCCCTCTACTCATGTCACCAGGACATTATGGGCATCCATATTCTGAGATCTTTCCACACATAGGTTATATGATTCAATGATCACTCTACACTATCATGTTTGAACTTAAATATATACTTACAAATGCCTATTATACATGATTATAAATTACATAATATACTTGATATACTATGTACTTAATGTTTTTTATAACACATTCGATATATGGGTCACTATGACATGTTTATGTTGGTTACTTTTTTTTCTTTACACATCTCTTTCAGTATTTTGCCTTGCTATTGTATTACTTTTTTGAGAATTTGCATATGCTCTATTATATGTGAACCATATGCCTATTTTTTCTTTCTTGGACATTTGAATATGTTATTGTATTATATGCACATTTAAATATGTCATTTTATTGATTTTGTGTATATTTGACTAAGTCATGTCCATTTAGTTTTGTAGCATTTGAACATGCCCTTTGTTTGTCATCTCCTTGGACCATTACCTTTTGAGTTGATTTTGAGTGATCTTATATGTGTGCTTATTTTCTTATTGAGATTATATTATTACTATCTATATGTTGCCATGATATTTATCATGCATTTTATGCCTACATGTGATCAAATTAGTTCTATGTGGTTCAATGATACATTTACCTATACATGTTTCCTTCTATATGCTACATGGTTACATTCACAGATTTATAGTTATCTTACCCTTTTAGGTGAGTTAACTACTAGGTACTATTTTTACCTCACCTTAAAGGGATGGAATATTAGTGAGGGAATATCATGGTTTCATGGATTCCACATTTTCATAGTTCTCAAATTTAGTTGGGGCATACTTTGGAAGCATGTTCTCCAAATTCACACAATATATGGTACTTAAACTAATTTGTAGATTTAGTCAGGGCATGTCATGATGGCATGGATTCAACACATTCACAATTTTTAGATTCGATGGGGGTATGCATTTGAATCATGTTATCCACATTCATTTAGTGGGGGCATGATTTAGAAACATGATTCAATGGGGGAATGCTTTGGAAGCATGTTTTCCTATCTACTTAGTATTCAACATTTCTAATTTATAGTGGGGACATGTTTTAGAAACATGTCCTCCAAATTGTTACTTATATCAGTTTTATATTTTTCCATATATAGTGGGGGCATGATTTGGCATCATATTTTACCTATTTACATAGTTTTTTGAATTGGTTAAAACATATTTATATGATTTTGATACACATTTATGGCATAATTTTATACATGGTACCATTGTTACACAGTTTCATCATGAGAAAAATATAAGGTGCATATGCTATACAACATGTGCCTAATATTACAAAATCTAAATCCAATTTAAATTCCAAAAATATCATAGATAATTATTGTCATGGCCAATATGCCCCATTTTCTTTCGAAATGGGGAACCCCTCCAAAATTTTCATGAACAAGAGATTCAAATTACTTTCTTTTATTCTTGTTAGTGATGCCTATTCAAATCTTCAGAATATGCACTGCCTTGATTACTTTAAGCAATAATTAGAATATTTTATTTCTCTTTAAAACTAAGGATTTATTTTTCTATTTTCAAATCATGGCATTAAAATTGTAGGTTGGTTTTCACTTAAATATCCTAGAGTATAGTTCCCTTTATATCCCAACAAACTCATTTCCATCCATGGAAAAATGAGATATTTGTATCTAACAAGTAAGCTTTATTGTATCATATTATTTTTATATTTCTTAATTGGTCATTTTTGTGAATTTTGTAGAGCCTAACTAAATGGGAAGGTGCCATGTCATATTGAGTCAGAGTGGCAAGTCCCTCAACACTATCAAAGATGTCACAGACTAAGAGAGCCCAGTTGAATGGGAAGGTACCACCTCATCAAGAGTCATAGCAGCTAGTACCTTGAGCCTATCCAAGATGTTAAAGCCTAGGAGAACTTAACCAAATGGGAAGGTGCCATGTCATCAAGAGTTAATCCCTAGACCTATTAGAGATGTCAGAGCATAAGAGATCTTAGATAAATGGGAAGGTACCACATCATCAAGAGTTAGAGAAGATAGACCCATGGACTTCTCATGGACTTGTTAGATATATCAGAGCATAGGAGAATCTAGTCAAATGGGAAGGTACCACATAATCTTGAGTCAGATCATCCAATCCCTTTGACCTATTAAAGATGTCAAATCTGAGGAGAGCCCATCCAAATGGGAAGGTGCCACACTATTAGGAGTCAGATTAGCTAGTCCCCTAGACTTGTTAAAGATGTCAGAGCTTGGGAGAGCCCAGTCAAATAAAAAGGCAACAAATCATTAGGAGTCAGAGTGGACAATCCCCTAGATCTATTAGAGATTTCAAAGCTTGAGATATTTTGGATAAATGGGAAGGCACCACATCATTAAGAGTTAAAGAAACTAGTCCCCCAAACTTGTTATAAATGTCAGATCCTAGGAGAGCCTAGTTAAATGGGAAGACAACCCATCACCTAGTACAAGGATAAACTAATTTCCACTTAAGACCCTAGGAAGCTCAAAATGAAGTATGGGTGAGAATTAAAGGATAATTAATGTGTGCCACATATCCCTAGGGGACACATCACCTAGCCTAGTAGAATGCCATGGAGTATAAAACCATGTCTAGGTACTGATTGTTATTAGGAGGACCAATGAACAAATGAGATATATCATAAAGTAGGATTTAGTTGAGAAGCCTTTAATATATGTGATCACATACCTACCATGCATTGGGAATTAAAATAATGGGAAGATATAACTGATTGGATAGTTTTAAAAACATCTAATCACCATTGATATATCTGGATGGTGGAAAAAGATTAAGAAATAAGGGGAGAAAATTTTGCCACCAACTCAAATTCAAATTCATAAAAAATGATCTACCAAATGACTTTAATGAGGGGGGGTGTATACATGCACTTATAAATCCTAATCAAATCCAATTAATGGTTGCCATTATCGATTATGAAAAATCTCTAACTCATTGCTTCCAAAATTCCACAAAGTCCATACATCCCATGCATTTTATTCTTAAATATCCCTAAGTTTCCCTTCCATCTTATTCTAATGGTTGCTACATATTCAAACCCAAAGGCTGAACTTGAGTATAGAGACACCACCTTCCCTACTCATTTAACTAAGTATAGGTGCTACAATGATATATTTAAGGTAATTGGGTAGGTCCCCAAGGATTCTACTAATGCCGATGAGTAGGTGGATGAGTATGAGAAAACCCTTAGGTCTTATAAGAAGTGTGGACTCCATATAGTCATAGCCAAACCAGAGGTGATTCCTTACATAGACATATTATGAAACATCTTACATAAGTCTATTCTCATACAAAATGTTGTCAATTACTGGGTATGCTTACCCACCTCTTGACACCATATTATCAATATATCCAATAATATCTTCAAGGCATACTACTCCCTCTCAAACTTCTCTTTCTTATATGATGTAGTGTGATTGTCAGTATGAATGAACACCTACTAGATATATGATGTCTTCCATGACTAGGCTAAGAACCCCAACTCTAAGTGGGTTAACAATTAAAAAATCAATTCTTACATAGTTCACACCTTATGAGAGGAGTTTCGAGTAGACGTGATCCTATTAAATTATTTTTTGTAACCCAAACTACCAACACGAAAACAAACTATGGGTGCCCCTTTTGCATATTATTCTAACTCACTTGGACATCCCTAACATAGTAGGTTCGATCAACTTCAAGTTGGTCCATGCCATTATAGATGCCTAAGTTAGAGGTGACTTCTACATGATGAGCTATTTTTTAGATGAAATTTTCAAGATGCTCTCATTCAAGCCTTCAAACATTCCTACATGGATTCCCAGTGGCCTGACCATCCACATGGTATTTTATAATTTGTGTGGCTATTAATTCCACCATAATTTCCAAGACATCTATGATCACTTCTAACTGGTGGTATACTAGTAGTTAACAAAGTTTTGATTCCCTAAATCTTAAAGGTAATCTAACACTATCATAGCCATTGGGGAATACTGGCAATACAAGGATGATAAGGTAATTTAAATCATATGCATCCTCCAAGAGCCCCTCTAGTTTCTATATAATATCTTTGACCACTTAGTAGAATAGGAGATCATCTATCAACTAGAGAATGGCATCTTCAAATTTTACATACAACTTCAACATAAGGCATATCTGTAACTCTCAATCACCATATGACACTGTATATATAGGAACTTACCCTCAATATAAAATATGGTGTCCAATTGAAATGACTTCACCCTATAAAGGTATAAGATTCAAAAATGGGACCCTAAATGAGTGATTCAATCCCATTTGGCACAATACTCAGTTTGGCTCAACATCAACTATGACCATCAATCTAAAGATGATGATGAGCTCTATTTGAACACTTTTGATGACTAGAAAGTGCTATTTTGGATAGTAGAAAAAATAAAGAAGGGGAAAAGGATCAAGGATGCCCTTTGTAACTCCTCTTACTCTTACTTAGTCTATGGAGGACCCAAATCTAATATCCCTAATAATCTCTTAGAGAATCTTGTAAGTCATTCCACCTCCTTCTCCTCCTCAAAATCCAACATTGCTTCCTTCATCATCTTTGGCTCCTCAAACTCTAGCTATACCTCCACCTCCTATATTTTCTCCTTATAATCTACCTCCACCTCCTCTAAAGTGATAGTAACTAGGTCATGGTAGAGTTGACCCTAGATCACATGATGTTAGAAAGCTCAAGTATAAACTACTTAGACATACACCCCATAACCACTAAGATTTGATGTGGTTGATAGCTTGAGAATGAACACAAAATGATGAACCTAGTAGGCACCCATATATGTTCTCCCACTCAATCTTCTATCTGCATGCCATCTTGAGTTAGAGTGGTTAGTCACTTAGACTTGTCAGAGATGTCAGAGCCTAAGAGAGCCCATCTAAATGGGAAAGTGCCACATCATCAAGAATTAGAGTGTCTAGTGCCCTAGACCTATCAAATATGTTAGAGCTAGGGAGAGCCTAGCTAAATGGGACGACACCACATCATTAGGTGTTGGAGTGGCTAGTCCCCAAAACTTTTTAGATATGTCAAACCTAGGGAGAGCCTAGCTGAATGGGAAGGCACCACATAGTTAAGAGTTAGATCATCCAGTCCCCTAGACCTATCTAAGATGTCAAATCTTGAGAGAGCCTAGACAAATGGGAAGGTGTCATATCATCTTGAGTCAGAATAGCTAGTCCCCTAGACCTATTAGATATGTTATAACTTAGGATATATTATATTAATGAGAAGGTTTCACATCATCAAAAGTTATATTAGATAGTCCCTTAGACCTATTAGAGATGTTAGATCTCAAGAGAGCTTGGCCAAAAGTGAAGGCAACATATCATCATGATTCAAAGCATCTATTCCCTTAGATCTATCATAAATGTTAAAGCCCAAGAGATCATAATTGAATGGAATGTTACCACATCATTAGGATTCAGAGTGGCTAGTCCCTTAGACCTATCAAAAATTCCATATCTTGGGAGAGCCCTAGTTGAATGATAAGGTACCACATCACCTAGTGTGAAGATTAACTAGTTACCACCTAAGACCCCAAGAAGCTTATATTTAAGTATAGGTGAGACTAGAATTCTAATTAATGTGTGACACATATCCCTAAAATACACATCACCTAGCCTAAGGGAATGATAGGGATTACAAAGCCATGCCTAGGTGTTGACCATTAATGGAAGGACCAATTAATATATGACATGTATCTAAAAGTAGGAGTTAGTTGAGAAGCCTCTAAGAGGATGTAATTGCATGCCTACCAAATGTTGGGAATTAATAGAATGGGATGTTTTACCCAATAATATTATTTTTAAAACATACCATTGCCATTGTTATATATGGATGGTGGTAGAGAATCATGGGCTCTAAATTTAATTCTACAATTAAAAATAAAGGGAGAGAAATCTATTTACCAACTCAAATTGAAATTCATAGCAAGTGAGCTATCAAATGCCTTTAATGTAGGGGGATGTATGCATGTGCTTATAAATCCTAAGTGAATCCCATTAATGGTTACCATTGTTGATT
>JARHVA010002744.1:0-77500 GCA_037957365.1 Torreya grandis
AAATTTTCATAAGTACATAAGATATATTTAGGATGAGTTGACTATGGTTTATAGTTATCTTAATGGAATTTTATCCACCATTGGAAGTTGGGTGAAAATGTTCGAACACACTACTCTAATTGAGGTCGTGAGGAAGACCCAACTGGTAGAACATGAGGTCAAAAGAATAAAATTTCATGATCTAAAAAAATCTCAAATGGATGTCTAAAATGAGGGATTTAATCCTTATCCATGTGGTGGTTCTCAACATCATAAAATTCAACAATGGTAGTGTGTATAAAATTATTTCCTAAGAGATAGGAATTACATAAGAAACATTGAAACTTGAACCCCTAGTGCCATGGCTGACAAACCAAAAAAACTAAAATAAAATTTAGTGTAAAAAACAACAACATAAGACTTGAAATAAATTCATCATGAAAGGATAGTGTGATTAAACCACCATATATTGTCTTTTTTAGTGCACTACATTGTGCACAATAATTTATAGAGCAATCATATCCACCATTACCTTAGGAAAAATATACAAGTGCAAACACTGATCATAGTCATAGGAGTCATGTGAAAACTAATAAGAACCAAGCAATTTTAGTCGAGAACGCATATGAGATTGATTTCATTGTTATGTTTTTTTTTATAGATGCATGTGCCACTAGTTATTTTATTTCACCTACAATTATATAAATGTGAGTTGGAAAGAATGCAACAAAATGGTTTAAGGAATGTATAAATAGCCTCAAGAGGGAAATAATTAATTACCTTGGTGGTAAGGGACTATTAGTTAAATTTGGTAAAATTTTTGACCAAAATGGAATTTGTTTACACCACTTTAGGATCACATGATGTGGTAATTCAATTGTTCTAGTTAGAGTGTCACAAGGAAGTGATGAATTTATTTGAAAAACACATTATATTTTTAAATGGTGATGATCAGGACATAGATATTTAAAGGATCAACAAAACCCTTTTTATTGATATTTATCATAGCAATGCAGCTAAAGAGATCAATGGGAAAGAAATGTCAATTGTATGTTGTTAGCATTTTAGAGGACTGTGGTGGGCTATCTTTAAGTGATTTTCCAATTTTTAAATAATTTTTTGATACATTTCTTGAAATTTTTTTAGGATTTATATGTAAATGAGAAATTTATTTCTTCTTTTAATCAATCTATAGAATGAAACCTATTTAAAAATATTCATATAGGATGACCACCCCTAATTTGTGTGAATTGTGAGTACAAATATAATAATTAATTGAAAAGGTACTAGTGAAGCCCAATGTGTTTATGTGATGAACACTAGTCATCTTTATGAAAAATAAGGATGGATCATTGAGGCTACGCATTAATTATAGATATTTTTAAAATGTGATAATATAGATAAACTTTATCATAGATCAAATATTTGTTCAATAAAATATATAGAGAATGAGTTTTATCAAAAATATATCTGACATTGAGATACCACTAGTTGAGGACTAAGGAGGTTGACATTTTGAACACAATTTTTCACACTTAATATGGTCATTACAAGTTTTTTATGGTTCCATTTTGTCTAAAATATCACCATCTATTTTCATGAGTCTCATGAATAATGTGTTCTATAAAATTTAGACATGTTTGTTCTTTTTTTCCTTTATATGTTTTCCTTCATATGTTGATATAGCCACATACCAAGGAAGAAAAAGAAATACATTTAAGGAAATTTATATAGTGTTTTAAGAGAAAAATAATTGTATGTAAATTAGTTTAAATTCACACTCATCCAAGAAGATCTATACTATTTAGTAAATATTATTTTCACTAGTGGCATCTAGTTTATCTAGACAATATTAATGTGATAATAGAGTGGACAACACCAAAGAATTTGATATTACTTTAGATTCATGGATAATTTCATGAATTGAAGCTCCAAATGGACCCCTATAGAGAAAATTAAATAAACATGTTTTTACCAAGTAATGTGAGGCCAAATTTCATTAACTTAAGGATATATTGACAATAATGCATATCTCGGTAGTACTAGACAAGAGTAAAGATTCTCTTGTATGTATGAATGCATCTCTTGAAGGTCTCGATGGAGTTTTGACTCAAGAATGCAAATTTATAGCATATTAGTTGATAAAGTGTACAAATAATGAACTAAATTATAGGACTCATTATTTTTAATTGGCCGTGATTATTCATGTATTAAAAAATTGGAGACATTACCTCATTTCCAAAACTTTATATTTGTAATTAATCTTTTAAGTTTTATGCACATATTCACTTAGTCAAATTTAAATTCCAATAGAGGTTTTGGTTGGATTATTTGGTAGATTATGATTTTTATATTGCATATATTAAAATAGAAAGTAGAATAAAATGGTATATACACTTAGCAGGAGGCCATGTCTACAGTCCATGGTAGTTGTGAAAACCAACCACAAAGGCCAAATTTCTATGGTAGTAATGAAAAATTCATAGTATGATGAGGTCATGGTGTGTTGACGCCTAATTTTTGAATAAGTATTGTTTCATTTTTGGCATGAATCATGGAGGTACCATTGTCTATTTTGATGCAAGTATCAACACAGTGTGGGAGGACCATAGTGCACAAAAATATCATGGCACAGAACTTGTCAAGAGCAGGACAAAGGTGTAGGAGACCTAGTGCAAGAGGACCCAGTCAAGAGAACATGTCATGAGGGACCCAAGAACAAAGGACTCAGAACAAGAAGTGGAAGACTAGGGGAGTGCATGGAAAGTAGAGCATGAGGGATACAGGAGTAGTTAGAAAAAAATCTCAAGTAGGACACTTTGACCCCACAGATCAGAGGTTCTATACTAGCCCATGAGGAATGGAATACTTTGCCACCAAAATATAGCATAGAGTAAGTATCTAGGGGTGCAAAGGCTTGAGTCTATAGGAATAACTGGTTGTAAGAGCCATGACTCAGCTTATTGGGATTCCATGTATCATCTATTCATGATATTTAAATAATGACATTTGGTCAAGGCAAAACAAGTATAAAAACCCCTATTGTAATAATTTGCATGGATGGTCCTTTGGAGAATAGATATAATATTTTATCTTGTAATTTGTTAAGAAATCAATGAATAGTTAGTGTTTGCCATATCATGTGATGATTCATTAACATTATAAGTGTTGAATAATGAATATGTTTTATTTATAATTCATGGGTATCTTTTTATTTTATTGCTATTGTTGAATAGTAATGGTGATCCTAGTTATCATAGTAGTTAAATCTAGAATAATAAGGATAATAGTGGTATATTTATGGTATTGAATATCTTAAGATTTGTGTTATGAGAGATGAACAAACATATAACATTGTGCTTGAAATCCTTCAAGAACCAATCTTTCATTACGTGCTTCAAGTGAGCGGGTGAGGCTTACCTCTCATGTGATAGGCCAGCATGCTAGCTTATTGGGAAAAAGCTTTAATGCCATAGTGGAATTAACTAAAAGAACCCAAAATTTTGGTTATATTATTGGTACATAAAGTAATTTGAGAACAAACATGGGAAATGTTTGAGTACATTACATTATAGAATATTAAAGAATGGGTTACCAGTGTCAAAGACAACTTTCTAGTTTTGTATCTTGAACCAAGAATTCTACATGATAGTGGGTAGAGCAATATCTCTACAACTCTTTGTATGAGACTTAATTTTTTGAGGTCCTAGTTCTCTTGCATTCTTTCATCTTAGCATATGCTCAGGGATTCCAAAATCTTGGATGAAGGCAATCATGGACACTTGAATAACAAAGTATTTTAGCATGACTTGGAGTTCCCTGGATGTGAGCATTTAACTATTGGTGGATAGGTGTTTGAAATAGCTACATTTTGGAGTAGTGTAGTGACCACCTATTCATGTCCTAAGGAGGAAAATTTACAATTTTTATAAGAGCCAAGGGAACACTACCTCTCATTATTATTTTTGAAGTTAAGAAGCCAATTGTTAACCTTGGATTGGAAATTCTACCCATGGAAGGATAAAATCTCCTATGCATGAGCCGCACCACTTGAAAGGGGAGACTAGCAGTTGATTGAATATTGTGGGTTCAACCATGGTAGAAAGCTAGTGAGTGTTATAGAAATGGAAGTATGATGAAGCTCAGAAGAGGATTATGGGAGTTAGTAGCATGAGAAGAGATCAAGCAAACCTTGAGGAGTGTTGTAAAGAGCTATAGGGAGGTAGATATGCAAGAGGAACCATATCACTTTTGAGCCACATTCTTTTCCACTTCTATCTTGTGAAGGAGAACTGAGTTGGACTTAAAGAATCAAATAACTAAGTATGAATCAGCTAGGCTCCCCTACCATAGTGCATGTTCATGCCTTTAAGTTAGATAGAATACATATATAGAATTGGGATATAGATAGTATAGAGTCATAAACTAAATAGGTAAGGGATATTGAAATTAGGCCATTAGGTGATCATCCAAAAATGTACATTATATTTACCTTTTTAAGGGATTATATGGCACATCTTGGGATGCCTGGTGGATCTATACCTTAAGGCTATAATATAAGCTAAAACTTCGGAAATCAACCCTCTATCATGTCTCTTCCCATAGGCATTGTTACTAGAGGCATTGGAGGAGGATTAGGAGGAGGCATTAGAGGAAGTAGACCATCTCCTAGAACTAGAGCTAGATCTTCCCAAAAACCACCCACTCAACCATAATCCACTATGGTATACTATGAGATGACAATACATTTACCTAAATAGTATGGGGTAGAGAATGCAATTGAGCATGTTCGTAAGTATGAATTAATTTGAAGAGAACACCGATATCACATCTTATGAACAAAAGGAAATGTAGTTTTCAACCATACTTTTAAACCCATGCACACAAAATGGTATCACAAATTAGACCCTTAGCAAGTAGTGGCCAACTATGACCAGCTCAAAGTAGTCCTTCTTATGGGAATTTGACATACATGAGTTTGAGTAGCAAAGTATAGCAATGCTAAAAGACATAAATTAATTACTTAAAGAGAGCATATGCAAATATGATGCATGATTCAAAACCTTGATTTATAATTTTTCATTTAAAATCAATCTTGCTTAGCATGCATAATGGTTTGTGGGAGGATTATTTCTACCTTTTCTATGGACCTTATCACAAAGAACCTTCACAATTGTGTATGAGGTTTTAGAAGTTTCCCTCTATACTAAAGTGGTTAGAAGTATGGATACTAGGATTAGTCCCTTTATAGAGGCATAGATAGCATCCATGACATCATAAATTGAGAAGTTGATGGTAAATAATGCACATGAGATACGTACTGGTGTCTAGTGTATCGACTGTGAAACTAAAGGATATACAAGGAATAATAGCTTGCATAAGAACATCCATGAAGTACTAAAACAAACCTATGAGATTTATCATGAATAACATGATGTCCATTCTTGTCCATTTTTGCAATGGGATAAAAATGCTAAGGTATCTGAGTATTGTAATATTTATGATGCCTACAGGCATGACACCAATGATTGTTGATTAATCAGTGATATTCATAAAGCTTGAGCATGCGACATGCACCAAACCTCGATCACCAATACTCAAAATAATGGTGGTTACCCTGGGTAAGGGAGAGGATAAGGATGAGGTAGTGGTCAATTTACACTAAAAACCTATTACAATTTTGGTTCACTAGACCACTATCAAAGAGATTGCTTAGAGTATCCAAACTACACAATTTATAAAAAGGACCATCAACTGGAAGAGTGTCCTGATCTATATGAAGCCATCACTAAGGACCATAATGAAAAGGGTGATGACATGATTCACATATACAAACCACAATGGAATGCATTATTAACCATCCCCATAGTGTAAAAAGTAAATATCACCCCTTGTAGTGGGGGTCAAACTCAATCCACAACCAACTTCGTTAAGAAGGTACATCAAGAAGAACCATAGGCAAGGAAGTACCTTGATGCATAACAATAAAAGGATGTCCTTCAAGATATAATAACACTCATGTGAGAGATCCAAGGCAAGATTTAATACCTCAAGGACAAGGATGTCACAAAGCATGCCATAGCTCAAATGGAAGCTAAACCTCTAGTGGTGTAAGATAATTTTTAAGAACTATGTAAACATATGCTTGATGAAGACATCATTCCACAAATCAGTGCTTGGTTTAAAGGTCAAACCTACCTACCAAATGAAGTCCACCCTCACCTCATTTAGCAAAGTGAAGATATATATTTAAATCATGCTCGATGTCAAGAAAGTCCTAGCTCCTCTTCCCTAGAAGATGGAGAGATATTAGTTAATGCTACTATCAACGAATGGGTAATCTAGGATATTTTAGTATATACTAGATTAAAATTTAATGTTCTCACTAAACATTCTTGCCAAAAAATGTCTACTCCAACCTTGTAGCCCTCTCCTCGTATCTTATTCATGGTGAATAAGACTCAAGTGCTTCTTATTGGAGTCCTCAAGAATACCATAATTGACATCTTTGGGGTTCCCTTTAAAGCAAATTTTGAGGTTTTAGAGTTGGCAGAAGCTGATGACTATCCAACCTTACTAGGAAGGCCTTGGTACTATGAGAATCATGTAGATTTGAAATTTAAAAATAGATAGATTAGCTTTGATAATACTGATCAGCATGTAGTAATACCTTTAGACCAAACACAGGGACCTCACTATATCAAGCCCATGAGTGCTGATGAAGACATCAACAACTTGTATAATGTGACTACTCAAAATGATGAACAATATGATCCAATGTCAGATGGTATTCTTTGGTAGATGGATAACCAATTTATCTTAGATACTATAAGTAATGCTTACAACTATTAGGCCCATGGTGACTACGTTCTCACCAAAATATTATGCAATACTATAAATAGAGGAGAAATCATCCTACACCAGCTTCCTAAATGTCACAAGTTTGTACACCTAATGGGATTATAAATGAGAGGGCCACTAGAGGTACCACCACTAGAGATAAAAGATGAAGATCCATGGTTCTAAGGACAAATAAAGGTGCATGGCTTTGTCTAATGCCTTGAAGATTTATATGATACAAAAAATGACTGGATGAGATCTCTATATCACATTTTTTATGGAACCACCACTAGATGGTGGAATACTCATAAAGAGTGCCTTTTATATTAGGATCAAGTGTGATTTAATCGAAATCATATATTTCATCATGATAATAAGATTAGAGGGACACTAAGTTACAACAATGTGTAAGCACCTGAACCTCACTTTGTGGCTTGTGAGACACTATGGTGAGCTAAAGAAACATTTTAACTTGAGTACATTTGGGTCCATGCATTATATGGGACTTTGCACACTTGGGCACAATATTGGTACATTCATAAAGAGAGGAACATGGGTACTAGGTTCTGGTAGTTACTAAAAGAGAATATGATGTTGGCATTTTCTTACTCTTCCTCAAGGATGAACTTGCACCTCACCCTTCAATCCATGTGAGAATAAATTATTGGGGATCCTAGTCCCATCAAAGATTACTTGTGTCATATTTATCAAGAAAATGAATAACCCTTACACTTATTCACTAAGCCTCCCACTCAACCAGTTTTTACACCTACTAAGGTTCCTAATAAATAATGATGATAAGATATCTGCATGGGCAAAAAAGCTAGTCTTCTAGGTAGATGAAGGTGAAGGATATACTTCACTCAAACCCTTGAAAAACCACCTAGATGTCCTTACAAGTAATAGTTTATAAACTATTCAAGATACAAGTTCTCCAATGGAAAACCCTTATCACAAACCCATCCAAACTATTCAACTTAACATTGGCATAGAATAAGATCCTAAGATGGGTACAATTGGAAATTATTAGACTGAGATAGAGATCTCATATATTTTTGAGTTGTTGAAAGAGTATCAAGATGTATTTTTGAGGAATTATAGAAAAATGAAAGTGGTTCACCCTTCTCTACAGAAGATGCACATAAAGTTGATTGATGGTGCTCACCCCAAGAATAAACGTCCATACAAGATGGAACCTAATCTCTGGGTGCACATGAAAAATGAGATCAATAACATGCTCTACACTAGATTAATTACTCCCATTGATGAATCTAAATGGGTGAGTCCCATGATAATTAGTATCAAGAAGGATGGGTGTATCCATATCTATGTGGATTATCATGTTTTAAATGCATCCTATGTGATAGATCCTTTCACAATGTCTTTCATGAAGGAACTCCTAAAAGGTGTTGCTAACTATGAAGTATATTATTTCATAGATGGGTTCTCAAGGTACCACCAAGTATAGATAGCTAAGGAACATCAATATAAGACTACTTTTACTATGGAATGGGGATCTTTTTCCTATACCATCATGCCCTTTAGATTGAAAAATGCCCCAATGTTGTTCTTATAGATAAAAATTGAGGATTTCAAAGATTTTATCCATAAGTTTATCTAAGTCTACTTAGATAACTAGATTATGTATAGTTTGGTCAAGGACCATTGTACTAATCTAAGACTCATGCTTGAGTGCTATTGAGTGTTGCAAATTTCCCTAAATTTGAAGAAGTGCCTATTCATGATAGCTTTTGGTATACTTCTTGGGCATATCATTTGTGAGGAGGGACTCCTAGTAGATCTAGCTAAGGTCTCCATTATTCTCCATCTATCAGTGCCCAAAACTTAGCATGAAGTGTATGCCTTCCTAAGACACATGGGCTACTAAAAAAATTTCATTCAGGGTTATGCCAAGATCACTATGCCCTTGGAAGAGCTTCTAAAGCAAAATGAACAATTTATATGTACTAATTCTTACAAAGGGGATTTTGAAAAACTCAAAAAAAGGTTAGTTACTACTCCTATTTTGCAATTTCCTGATTGGACAAAGTCTTTTCATGTCCATGTTGATGCATTTGGAATGGCAGCCAACATCATAGTTGCACAACCAAGTGAAGGAAACCCAATTTACTTTACTAGTAGGAAGCTAACATCAATTGAAAGGAAATATACCACCACCAAGAGTGAATATTTGTCTATGGTTTACACTCTACAAAAGTTCAAGTAGTGCCTTCTAGCCACTCCATTTATATTCTATATAGACCATGAGGCCTTGAAGTATCTTGTCAACAAACCAATACTACATGGAAGGATTTATCATTCAATTGTTCTCTTCTAAGAATTCCAATTTTCCATAATAATAAAGCCTAAGAAGACCAACTATGGACCTGATCATTTATCTTGAATTGAAAATGGAGAACCCCCACATGTAATAGAAGATAATCTTCCTAACGTAAAACTTTTTTGAGTTACTTAGGTACTTGAAGAACTGGAGGATATTATAGCATCTCTCAACACTAGCAGTGCACTTGACTCCCTCACTTCATAAGAGAAAAAGCAACATGCAGTTCATGTCACACCTTGTCAACTCATAGCAAGAGATATTTATAAGATGGATCATGATGAGGTGCTTCACCACTATGTAATGCAACATGAGCACCCTAAAGTGGTCTAAGAAGTCCATGAAGGTAATACCAGAAGACATTATGTTGGATAGGCTATCACATGCAAGGTGTTGCTCATTGGACTGTGGTAGCCAACTTTATTCAAAGATGCAAAGGCTTATGTTAGGAAATGTGATGTCTACCAATGTATAGGAAAATTGAATAAAATATATGTTATGTCATTACACTGTTATGTCATTACACCCTATTCCTTCTCAAGAACCATTCAAAAAATGGGCTATTGACTTTGTTGGGCCTATTACTCCAGTAGGATGATGAACAGGCTCTCGGTGCATCAATGTAGCAATTGATTACCTCATGTGTTGGTCTAAATCATCAGCAATAAAAGATTATATAATAGCAACTACCATGTGATTCATCTAGGAGAACATTAAAACATGATTTGGATGTCCCCTAAACTTCACTAGTGATCATAGTACCCACTTCTTAAATGAGATGATTTACATCTTGTTAGTTGAGTTTATGCTCACACACCACAATATGACACCATACCACCCACAGGCTAATGGAACAATTGAAGACTTCACTAAGATCCTCAGTACCACTTTAACAAAAATTTGTAATGTTAGTTGGACTAATTGGGATAATAGAGTATCTGTAGTATTATGGGCTTATCAAACTATGTACAAGTTCCTCAACAAAAGTACACCATTCAACCTAGTATATGGAAAATAAGTGATCATGTCAATGGAATCTTGGTTCCATCTCTCTAGATAGCACATGTGGGAAACCTAGATGATGAATCCTCTTTGATAACTAGGCTTGATGATTTGATGAAATTAGATGAAGCTCAATTCCTCACCCACTAGAGTTAGGATGTTGAGAAACATAAACAAAAAGCATGGCATGATCACCATCTAAAGCATAAAGTATTTTCTCTAGGCATGAAAGTTCTATTATATGACTCTAAGTTTGTGCACCACCCTGGGAAGCTCTAAGTCCATTTGGATGGTCCATTCATAATACATAACATTCGACCTACCAGAGCTTATCAGTTAAAGTAAATGGATGGTCAATTCTTCCCAGGACACTATAATAGGAGTCACTTGTGATCATAATGTGATTCTATTTAATTTAAATTTTATAATCAATAAGGTTTAAGGCCATTAGGTTAGAATTTATTCCTTTTAATAAAAAAGTGCAGCCCTTGAGGTGTATGACTCTTTAATGTAATCTTAAATTCGTGTTTGTGTTTGTGTTTTATCGATGAACATGAACCCCTTTTAGTGTGGGGTAAGGCATCATGTAGATGAATCATTATAAGTTCAAAGTTATAACCGAGCATGTAGAGTCATGTATGGAAAGTAAGTTATTAAGGGTGTGTGAGTCATTCAATGCACCTTGAAAGCATTTTGAAAGGTTCCTGTCATTTGGGTGATAGTTGTCTTCCACTTCATCAAAAAGGTGGGACACAATTGTCATCCACTTCTAAGAAAGGCACGGGAAGGAATGGACCATTAATGTGATAAGGCTAGTTATGGAGATAAGTGTGCAAGTGTAATGATGGGACAAATTGGTTAAGGCACTAAATTCTCGCTACAAGATTTGAAGTATGAAGGATGTTAAAAGATATGCATTAATGACTAAAAGTGACAAGGGGAGGGAAAGAATTAATGGAGGTAAACCCCCCCCTTTATGGCCTATAAATAAGCTTATTGAAGCCATTTTATACTTTACCTTGCTTAAATATTTGAGTACTACGAATGAACGATGAACCAATGAACCAATGACTATGATACAATCTAATTCCTTCAAAACTGAGTAGAGCAGAGTGATTGAAAAGTTGGCAAAGACATGATGATTATTTATAAGGCAATATGAGAGGTTGCTAAGTTTAGATTTATGTATAGGAGGGGATTTTTAAGGTTGTAGGTTGCAGGTCCACGATTTTCAAAATGTGAGGCTTGAGAGATGAAGCAAGTTAGGCTGACACCACGTATTCATTCAAAAATGTGGGACAGTCATGGATTAACCTTTGAGCACCATGGAGGGTAATGTGGTCGAAAAAAATGATAAGAGACTTGAAAATATTCCAACCATACTAGAGGAGGAAGAGGTGAGTGGAGGAGCTTGGTTAACTATATGAGAAGAGGCTTCAAGAAACCTAGAAAAGAGAATAGAACAAGTGTAGTACATGGGAGTCTTGAGAGAAAGCATAGAAGGAGAAGTGAGAGAGAGAGCATAGAAGAAGAAAAGATGATGAAAAAAGAAAATTAGGCATAGACCTCTTCATCACAAAATGCCCCAGCATCCCCCCTCCATCCTTGTTAATAGAAGAAATATTGTACCTGTTGGTTGAATATTTTGTCAATCAGCGTATTGATAAACAAAATAGGTCTGATCAGCCAAAGTAGGAAGATTAGTCATCCAAATGTGTAGGTTTATCACATCAGAAGGGGACTGATCTCTCCTCTCATCAAGGGGAGGTTCCCTATAGATAGGCTATATATATATGTATATATATATATATATATATAGAAAATAATACTCAAGGGTAGGACAAACCATCCATCTTTCTTTCTTCAGAGATGATGTGTGCAAATCAGAGAAGAAACTTAAGGAAAATGACAGAAAGCACTCCTCTTCTTTCAAAAGTACTATTCATCAAGCCACAAGAATACTCCAAGTAGTAACAGCAAAATGTAACAAAGAATGTAATAACCAACAAATTGAGATGTAGCACAAAGTCTTCACTTGAATTGCTCAAGAGCAAGATATGAAGGACAATGAGGGCACAAAGTCACCCCAAGGTCCTTTACACAGAAATGAAAAGAAAACACACTAAAGGCAATTGTGGGGGCACAAAGTCTCTCCACAATTGACTCTTCAGGACACCTTTTTTAACTGATGTCACTAATTCTTCTTGGTGAATTAAAGGAACAGAAGATATATTGGAGAAAAAGACATAAGAATAGTTTCCTCAACAACAAAGATATTACAGCACAAAGTCTGAAAAACCATTTGCTTTCTTATTCCAATAACAAAATATGATAAACAAACTGAGCTCAAAGTCTCAAAAGTGTCTTTCAATTTGGGTAGAGTTTCATTTTGATGGTCAAAAAAGAGATATCTTTATAATAGAGGAGAGTCCCTTATATATCCTCTTCAAGAAGGACTCGGGAATAGTTACACATCATGTTGCATTGAAATCTGTTAAGAAGGTAGGCTAGAACTTAGGGGCATCTACCCATTTGATTTTATCAATGCAGAGAAACAAGTCACGCTATTGAAATTTTACATCTTTCAATGTCCACTTGGTGATCTGATCCTTCTTCATCATTCTTCTTTTTCTGGTTATTTGAATTGGGTCCTAGATTCAATTCAATGCTCTGTTCCTTAGTCACTTTCTGTTGGTCTTTACCAATTGATGCATGGCACATTCTACTGCTAAACATGTGAAGACACATGGCAACTTCCATGGGACTCTGAGAAACATTTATTGATAGAGGCTTTGAAACCTATTAGAAATTCAGAATCGTAGATGCAGACATGTGTCACTCTCTGTGGAGTTACAATGGAAAAGGTGGTAGCTTTCACTTGTCTTTGGAGTGTCAGGCGGATGATGACACATGGCACGTTTCAATTTCTTAAGTAGCTCACTGGGGGTCCACCATAGTATTTATGAAAACAAGAAGCAGGAAGGAGAAATTGTGGAGATTGACACTTGTTGGCTTCTGCTAAATTTTGCAAGGGGCACGTGGCACAGTCTAAATACATTTGTTAGTTACACGGATGCAAACACTTGGCACAATCCACTTCATTTAGTCACTCATCCCCAGGTCCACCATGGTCTTTGCTCGAAATAGTGAAGCTAAGGGAAAAGATTGTGGATATTGACACTTGGAGGCTTCTAACAAGCTTCAAGAGGGACACATGGCAATATCTGCCAATTCACAGAAACAAAGTATAGTGAGGCTCGGCCTTCGAAACTTGGCAGCATCTGTGGGATTTTATTGGGCTTTTATCTTGGTCTATTTATTTGCCTTGGTCACTTTTTGCCACGAGAATTCCCTTCGCAAGGGCACTTGTGTCTTTGACTCTTGGGGCACTCCTTAGAACTTTGTCGCTTGAACCAACCGTTTAACCAAGTTTTGGTTCAACAGTTCAAACAAAGCCTTGAACTGATTGATGACCTGTTTGATTAAACCAAAGGATGAATCAAAGCATTGAACCGCTTGATTGAACCCACCTTTGAACCATTTGACGTTGAACCAAAGGATGAAACAAACATTGAACCTGCTGCTTGAACCCACTTTTGAACATATTTGTTTGAACCAAGGCACTGAACCAATCCCAAAAATGACCAAGTGTTAGAAACTGATTCTTTTGATTGAACCCACCTATAGAGTCTGTAGATTTAAGCCTGAAAAATGAGGAATTTGAATGCCCAAGACAAATTTTGAAAAGGGAAAAGACAATTTTGGTCTGTAAGACCAAAATAGTTCAAATGTTGTCCCAAAAATGAGTGATATTTTTGGGGGACAACAGCTGGCTCCAGTTGGGGAACTTCTATCAATTGTAAAAAGAATTGAAAGGAGTAGAATCCATAATCTCCAATGTCTTCATGTGTACCATTGGGTTATAGAATCATGCTACCCAAAAAGAAAGGCTCCAAAAAATGAAAACAAAAAGTACAAAATAAAACTAAAGACTATACAGATATACATATGTATAGATGATCTCATCTAATGCCTCAAGATTTGAAGTGCTTCAGATGCCACCCACTGTGAGATAGTGAAAATGGTGTGTCATCCTGATAAACCGGTAGGAAACTATTTTGTCCCTAGAAACGGTGATGGGCGAATGGAATTCTCCACCAAGAAACCAATTTTTTGTGTCTTCCTCTTGCCTCTTTCTTCTTCTTGCCCCATGGCAGAAATTGGTCTTCAAACTAAAAACCATAACTCCTTGCTCTCTTAGCAAAGAGTTCCTTTTGCTAACATTGGAATACAATAGTATGGTCCACCACCATAGCTTGTCATTTTTCTAGTTCAGTCCAAAACTTATTTTGACTATCAGCATCACACCCCTGACACACTGTCAGCTCAACATCTCCTTTGGTGTGAAGGAGTTTGACCTCTTCATCCTGAGCAGTCTTCAATCTGAGCAACAGAGATCTGCATCTAGCTATGGAAGAATTTCTTCCATCAAATTCCAAGATCCAAGCATCATCAGAAGCTGCTCTTTCATCAAATTTCTCTTCATTAGAGATGGAAGATACTTCTTGATTTATACTGCACCCTACTAATTCTTCTGATGCCCTGTTTGGATCAAATCCTGGATTGTTGGCTGTAGGACTTTCATCAGCTGAGACATGAGCATCCTCTGTGGTTAAGAGGTAATTACCTCTGTCTGAAGGCTCAAACAAAATTTGAGCAGCAGGGGTTAATGTTTGGGTAACCACAATCTTTGCCTCAGATAGGTCTACACCTAGTTTTCCATTAATGTCCAATTGCTCAGGATTGGCTTGCAAGGATTCAAAATTACTCATTTGAATTTTAGATTTTTTGACAAGATCAACTATGTCAAATGATTGAGATGGACTTGGAAGAGAGGATGAGAGTTCATCCTTTGGGTTTTTGAGAAGGGGAGGATTGGTCTATGAATTTGAAGTAGAAGGTGCAGAGATGTTCGATGTACTTACTTCGTTGGAAATCACCGGGTCCTTCGACTGGAAAGGGAGAGAGGTTCTCTGCTCAGCAATTGAAATCATTGGTTGGGGTCACTCCTCTATCTTTTCTTTGTCAGCATGTTGGGCTGACTGATTCTCAGACTGGGTGAATACTGCATTTGATCCTTCAACTGCTTCACCTTCACTCCTAGGTTCATCCTGGTAATTTAGGAAACCAATGTGGGAGTCGCCAGCTGATTCTTCTTGATCCTCCCTAAAGAGATCAATGCCATTTTCTTGCTCGAACTTAGGTTGGAAATAGGAAACATTTTCTATTTCCAAATATCCAACTACTGAGTTGGTTGGAGGTGCTTCAAGGGCAAGGTTTCTCTATGGGGGAGGAAGATGATTTGGTTGCCCTTGACTTCTGGCAGCATTGCCTTGATATGGCTGATTAGGGAATGTCCTCCTTGGTGCATTTCTATATAGAGGAGCAGAAGACAAACCTCGTGCCATTTGCCTTTTCAAGGCCATAAATTCATTTGCTAGCTTTTGTACCATTGGGTCAGTGGTGACTGTGGGTGAGTATTAAGAAGATGAAGAAGGTTTATTTCTATTTGAATCTCTTCTTATCTTCCCTTCTAAGATGAGATCATCTTCTACCTCAGTGGCCAAAAGTTGGGCTGTAGCAAGATCTATTTGACTAGCACGTCTCAATAGAAAACTCACTTCAGGCAGTTGTGAATTGATGAAGAAGCATTTGATGTTCTGAGGTGTCAGCTGAGTGACCATGGAAATCTTGTGCCTCAACTTGTCAAACTTGGCAATAAAATCCCTTATAGGCTCATGAGGCTCTTTCTTCATCTAAGTGAGCTGGGCCAGCAAGGCATGTGCATCTTCTACGGGTTTGAACCTTGATTTAAAATTGGCTTTAAGTGTATCCTAGTCAGTCACTAATCTAGCTTGTAGATGGTAGAACCAGTCTACAGTAACACCTTGTAGTGTCTCCACAAAAAGTCTGACTACTACGTCTTCAAATTCCACCCCTATAACACCACAGGCTATGTTGAAGGCTGCAATGTGTTCATCAGGGTGAACTATTCCATCACCAAAAAATTTGGGGAAATTCTTTCTTAAACTACATGGGAGTTCATGCAGAGGTGGAGTCAAATTGAGTGGGCCAAAAGAGTTACCCCAGGGGCCTCGAACTGCCATGATTGGATTATGAAAAATAGGGATAACACATCTGAGTAGAGTGTTTAGATTGTAGAATAAAAATGGAAAAGAAACTGGCCTTGCTTCAGCTTAAAGCTTGAGGCTTCAAAATGTGCTTTCTTTCCTAGTAGCTCTAGTTTTGCAGACTAGATAATATAATCGAGATGGATGAAAATGGTAAGGCTATAAACGGATAATGGGTAAGACCCAGATGGGAGTCGCCAGACTCTATAATGGATAAGGTGATAATTATAATGGGTAAGACATAGGTGATGTTTCAATCTAAAACTCGAGGTTCCAAATTGCACAAAATTACTGTCCCTAGCGGAGTCGCCAAAACCAGTTGGTTGAATATTTTGTCGATTAGCGTACTGATAAACAAAATAGGTCTAATCAGCCAATGTAGGAAGATTAGTCATCCAAATGTGTAGGTTTATCACATCAGAAGGGGACTGATCTCTCCTCTCATCAAGGAGAGGTTCCCTATAGATAGGCTATATATATATATATATATATATATATATATATATATATATATATATATATATATATATATATATATATATATATATAATAATACTCAACGGTAGGACAAACCATCCATCTCTCTTTCTTTAGATATGATGTGTGCGGATCAAAGGAGAAACTTAAGGAAAATGATAGAAAGCACTCTTCTTTTAGAAGTACTATTCAGCAAACCACAAGAATACTCCATGTAGTAACAGCAAAATGTAACAAAGAATGTAATAACCAACAAATCGAGATGTAGCACAAAGTCTTCATCTGGATTGCTCAAGAGTAAGATACGAAGGATAATGAGGGCACAAAGTTGCCCCAAGGTCCTTTACATAGAAATAAAAAGAAAACACACTGAAGGTAATTATGGGGGCACTGAGTCTCCATAGTTGACTCTTTAGGACACCTTTTTTAACCGATTTCACTAATTTTGCTTGTTGAATTAAAGGAACAAAAGATATATTGGAGAAAAAGACATAAGAATAGTTTCCTCAACAACAAAGATATTATAGCACAAAGTCTAAAAAACCATTTTCTTTCTTATTCCAATAACAAAATATGATAAACAAACTAAGCTCAAAGTCTCAGAAGTGTCTTTCAATTTGGGTAGAGTTTCGTTCTAATGGTCAAAAAAGAGATATCTTTACAATAGAAGAGATTTCCTTATATAGCCTCTTCAAGAAGGACTCAAGAATAATAACACATCATGTTGCATTGAAATCTGTTAAGAAGCCAGGCTGGAACTTAGGGGCATCTACCCATTTGCTTTTCTCAATGTAGAGAAACAAGTCACGCTATTAAAAGTTTACATCTTTCAATGTCCACTTGGTGATCTGATCCTTCTTCATCATTCCTCCTTTTCTGGTTATTTGAATCGGGTCCTAGATTCAATTTGATGCTCTGTTCCTTAGTCACTTTTTGTTGGTCTTTAGCAATTGATGCATGGCACATTTTGCTGCTAAATAGGTGAAGACACGTGGAAACTTCCATGAGACTCTGAGAAATGTTTATTGATAGAGGCTTTGAAACCTATTAGAAATTTAGAATCACATATGCAGACACGTGTCGCTCTCCACAGAGTTACAATGGAAAAGGTGGTAGCTTCTGCTTGTCTTTGGAGAGTCAAGTGGATGATGACACATGGTGAATTCCAATTTCTTAAGTAGCTCACTAGGGGTCCACCATAGTCTTTATGAAAACAAGAAGTAGGATGGAGAAATTGTGGAGATTGACACTTGTCGGCATTCACCAAATTTTGCAAGGGGCACATGGCATGGTTTGAATACATTTTTTAGTCCCACGGATGCAAGACTTGGCACATTCCACTTCATTTAGTCACTCGTCCCTAGGTCCACCATGGTATTTGCTCGAAATAGTGAAGCTAAGGGAAAAGACTGTGGATATTGACACTTGGAGGCTTTCGACAAGCTTCAAGAGGGACACATGGCAATATCTGCCAATTCGTAGAAACAAAGTTTAGTGAGGCTCAGTCATCGACACTTGGCAGCATCCACGGGATTCTATTGGGCTTTTGTCTTGGTCTATTTGTTTGCCTTGGTCACTTTTTGCCATGGGAATTCCCTTCACAAGGGCACTTGTGTCTTTGACTCTTGGGGCACTCCTTTGAACTTTGTCGCTTGAACCAACCGTTTAACCAAGTTTTGGTTCAACGGTTCAAACGAATCCTTGAACCGATTGATGAACCATTTGATTGAACCACTTGATTGAACCCACCTTTGAACCATTTGACGTTGAACCAAAGGATGAACCAAACATTGAAACTGTTGCTTGAACCCACTTTTAAACATTTTTGTTTGAACTAAGGCACTGAACCAATCCCAAAAATGACCAAGTGTTAGAAACTGATTATTTTGATTAAACCCACATGCAGAGTCCATAGATTTAAGCCTAAAAATGAGGTTAATTTGAATTCCCAAGACAAATTTTGAAAAGGGAAGAGACAATTTTGGTCTGTAAGACCAAAACAGTTCAAATGTTGTCCCAAAAATGAGTGATATTTTTGGGGGACAGCAATACCCAGAGTTAGTCTTGCACACAAAGAACTGGGTCTCTAAGGTGTCAACTACAATAATTTTTGACTAAAACCACCATCAATTAGGTAATGAAGTAGAGTTGTAAAATGATTATCAAGTCCAAACCACCAACACTAGGAATCAAGTGGTTTATGACTTGTCCATCAAGAACTAGCTAGACAAGATCAACCTATTTCAACTCTTTGAACTGCCATACTTTGGTAAGCCTACTGAGGCAATTTAATTCCTCCTCTCATGCCTCTAGGATGAATAAATTCACTTTTTAGGTTGTAACATGAATATCACCATGAAGAGGATAAGTAAATTCATGGGTCTTCAATGCTTGGGGGTGAATGTGTTGGATGACTTAGAAAATATAGAGGAGATTTAGTAGACTGCCACCATGGTCATGTACCAAAAATAAGGGCATGAAATGCATATAAGGAACCTGTAGGATCCCACCCTTAGAGTCACAGTGTAGATTATTTCCACCAAGGTCAGAGGGACTGATTGATGGAAGGAGGTGGATATGGTCCACTTGTACATTACTCACCAAGTTTTTCATGGCACATAGTATAACTAAGTGTTATATTTCACCCAAAAGATAGTTGAAGACATGATTCAGGTACATAAAACACCTAAGTATAAGTTTCCTTAGGGATAAATCCTCTTACTACTAGTTTTTTATGACATCAGGGTGCCTAACTACAACTCAAGATCATTGAAGTGGGCATACGCCCACTCACAAGTCCCTTATCGAGTGTTTTAAAGCTTTCACTTGCCCCTATCACATCACCCCAACATACAAATTGAAGATGAGGTACTGGTTTGATGGGATGAAGGCAAATTTTAGGAATGAATGGTACATTTTGAAGGATTTGCCCTCGTGACTACAAAACAAGTAGAATTCACTGTAAAATAGCATTACTCCTTGGTGTGTATTCGCATGAACCCTTCCAGAGAACTTTTATCATGGCTTAAACTACCATATGCCTTTTCTATGCACTACTTCATCAATTTAATCAATAATATTTATGATGCATAGCTAATTAGTCTGAAAGGAGAATGGATTGATGCAAAGTGCCATACCTTCTAGAAGATGTGTGTATCCAGACAAAAAGGCCTTTTTAGAGAGAGGGGAAATAGACTTAACCAACATCAAGGTTAAGAATATTCTGTCAAAGAGTAAGTCCATAAGATATTCTATATGCTACACCCCCACCAGTACCCTCAAGATGGAGACCCTAAGGAGAGGTTCCCCTAGGCACCGTAAAAATAGAAGAAGTAGCCAGAGCCAAGCACTAGTTCTAGTAGGTAGCAGGCCCCTTAGAAATGATAGGTGATAGTGGAGGTGTATCCCTCCAGACCTACTACTTCTCGACCATCCATGCCTCATCCACCTCCACCTCATACTTCACCTTCACCACATCAACTATCTCCATCTCCATCTCACACTTCATCATCATCTACTTCATCTTCACTTTCTCATTCCACTCATTCCCACTCACCTACTCTAAAACCTTCATACCCACATCCAAATTTCCCACCTTCACGCCCACCTTCTCTAAAGACTGCCACTAGATTAGCACCACAATAACCTCTAAGTCAAGTGCCCCAAAGAGACCCCTCTCGAGAATAGATTCATAATTTAGGATCAAACTCTAAGAAGACTCCATCCCTAGAGTAGGAGACCCCAGTTGGTAATTAAATTGATATTTATGGAATGGGATCAAGTGAAATGGCATCAAGGAGCCATCATGAGGATGAGCTTGAAGGAGACCCAGAAAGGGGAAAGGGGCTAGTTGAGGGGGAATAGGAACAGAGAGGGATATCCACTTTATTGAATGATACCAGTTAAGCATAGAATAAAATAACCTCTATATTTAGAAGCACTTCCACCCTAAGGACATAACCCTAGAAATAAGGAAGCAATTGTCCTTACTTTTGGAAATGCATAGTGAATAGCCCTAGTTTGATATTCCCTTAGATTACATTTTTTTGGCCTAAATGCTCCAAGACTGTCAGACCTTATCACGATTAATCCACATGACTTTCTCTAATAATTACAAGTGCTAAATTTTTGAAACTAGCCATAAAAATGATGCGACAAAACATTTTATCAAAATCGGATGTGCACACAGCAGAAAAGAAACATGGCAAGGTTTTAGATATGTATAATAAATTTTATGCATAAAAGTAAGCACTAACTAACAAAGTGGCCTCCTTGAAGTGACAAATTCTAGAGGCTATTGAGGCTAATGTAAGGGTTTTTAACCTTTGTAAAAAAAATTGAATGAGGAACCAACCCTGACAGATGGCATGCCATTAGACGAGGACACAGTCAGAAAGTTGGAAACATTGGTTGAGCAATTGCTCAAGAAAAATAAGGAGTACCCCATGCCCATAGATGAGGCCAAGAAAATAACTGAATAATTGACCATGATGATAGACATTTATAAAAGCACCTTAGAGAGAGTCAGAGAATTTATCCCAATTTTGGATGGTATATTTGCACACCTAGCATACCCGAATAAAATAGTGGAAGCTTGGCTCCATGATGAAGAGGTCCTAAGGTATCAAGTGGTTGATGCTACCTTATTAATAAAATACCATGTCAAGCATGTGAAAGCATTTAAGTATGTTGAAATGATGGAGATACCATTGTTAACAAATAAACCCAAGTTTTGCCATACTCTGAGGATAGGTTGACAAGGAAGTCTCTGAGTTAGAATACATCTAAAAAGAAGCTATTATAACCCTAGATGAATATGTGAAAAAGATTGAGACTCTAACTTAGATCGAGGAGCGAAAATAAGCAAAGGAGGATATTGAACAAATAACTACCAAAGTCCTCGATGCATTATCCAACTAGGATGGGCTAAAGAAGGAACTCAAGTAGAAGGGGACATAATTATTGGAGGATGTTAGTGCAGCTTAGTTTGGGATGGACTAAGGATTTAGTGTGGGGTGATGTTGACCCCTAAATTTTGAATAAGTATTGTTTTATTTTTAGCACATAGTGTGAAGGGACCATTGTCCATTTTGACGTAAGTACCAACATGGTGTGAGAGCACCATGGTGCACACGAGTATCATGGCATGAAACTTTCTAAGAATATAAGGACAAAGGCACAAGAGACCCAACACGAGAGGACCCAGTCAAGATAATGTGTCATGAGGGACCTAAAAATAGAAGAATCAGAATTGGAAGTAGAAGACTAGGGGAGCACATGGGAAGTGGAGTGCAAGGGATGCAGGAGTAGTTCAAAGGGAAACTCAAGTAGGACACTTCAACCCCACTGATCAGAGGTTATGTACCAGTCCATGAGGAATGAAATACTTGGCCACTAAAATATAGCATAGAGTAAGTATCTAGGGGTGTAGAAGCTTGAGTCTATAGGAACACCAAGTTGTAAGAGCCATGACTCAGCCTGTTGGGAGTCTATATGCCATTTGTTCATGATAGTTAAAATAATGACACTTGGTCAGGGCAAAATAAGTATAAAAACCCCTATTGTAATCATTTTCATGGATGGTCCTTTAAAGAATAGATACAACATTTTGTCTTGTAATTTGTTAAGCAATCAATGAATAATTAGTGTTTGTGATATTGTGTGATGATTTGTGAACATTCTAAGTGTTGAATAATGAATATGTTTTATTTATAAGTCATGGGTATCTTTTTATTTTATTTCTATTGTTGAATAGTAATGGTGATCCTAGTTATCATAGTAGTTAAATCTAGAACAATAAGGATAATAGTGGTATATTTATGGTATTTAATATCTTAATATTTTTGTTATGAGAGATGAAAAAACATATAACAATGTGCTTCAAACCCTTCAGGAACTGGTCTTTCATTGTGCCCTTCAGGTGAGCACATGAGACTTACCTCTCATGTGATAGGGCCAACATGCTAGCTTGTTGGAGAAAGCTTTAGCACCGTAATGAAATTAACTAAAAGAACCCAACATGGTGGTGTTTTATAATAGTTATCTTAAGTCTCTAACCAATTTTATTTGTAAACTGACACTAATTTGTGTGCAAAAAGTTTACCTTGGGTCTTAATTGTCAAATTACTCAATTTTCCCAAAACATTCATAGAAATGAAATTGAATTTGACCTTTTATCTTATTTTAGCTATTTATTCATTCAATATTTATTAATAAATAATATTAATCAAAATATATAAAAATAATGCAAAAATAGAATCCACTCACGACAAGCATGTGATAACAGAGTTCGATAATGCCTGTCTCCAGGTTTACTTATAGTATGAACCGATCCATTTATTTGAAAAGGTGACTACATATCCAATTCCTCACAATTTTCAAATGGATACTCTAATATTTTACACAACTCAAATAACATAGCTTCAAAAAATCCTAATGAACCCACAAACAAACCTTCCACCTTATTGTCGCACAAGTGCAATCTTGCAATCCTGCAGATTTCTACCAAAGGTCTCGAAAATGGACTTATAAAATGGTATTAAAAAAATCATCACAAGTAATTCAACATATTTCTTAATTTTTCTCAAAGTCTAAGACAAATCCTTAGTTTACATCAAGAAGTGAAAACCTCTCAAAGTCCCTAAAAACTTGAGATTTTGCAAATTGGTCTATTATGACCCTTATACTCAATCTACTAATGTTTCACTTTGAGGAATTAAAAATTACATCAAATGACCTCATATACATACACTCCACATATGGTTGGAACCGTCTCAAATGAAATAACATATCTCTAGTTTACTCTGAAGTCTAGAAATGCCTCTCGATACCTCAAAATTGAGGAAGAGTGAAGACTAGTCCTTAAGCATGTATTGTCTCCACAAAAATATCTTGCTTCAAATAAAATTTCATGCACTTTATATAGTTCTTGAGACCCATGGGTTCAATGGCTGGAGCATTAAACTTTCACTGGATAGGTCATGAGCTCAAAACCCATTAGCATCATTTTTGGGATTATTCATTATCCCACATTTGGGAGGTGGCATGATTTTGGGTTATTTTAGATATTCTTGAAAGACTATTTTGAAAATGATGATAAGGAATATATCCCAAATTTTTCATGGCTCTCCATCATGAATCTTTAGTTATTCTCTCACCTACCATTGCACTTGGTCTTTGGACCATTTTGGATGCTACCTCGTTCATGTGTATTGAGCTTGGTTGAGGATTCATGGGAATCCATGGTAAACTTGGCTCATGGTATTTCATCAATGAATTGAACCTCATGGCAAATAGGCTTGACAGTCTATGTTGGGCTTGACCCAACTTGGCATTGATACGTACTAATCTTGGTATCTGAGTTGTATTTGTCAGTGGTGTTTGATTATCTTGAACCTTTCATGAAAGCACATTATGGTGGAAGTTGTTGAACTGTGCTTCATGGAATTTATAAATCATGCTCAATTCAACCCATTCAAGATAAAATATAGAACCTAAATCATATTCTATGGCAGTTGTATCTCATTAAAACTCAATTCAACCCATCTGAGTCAAGTTGGCATCCAGGGTGAATTGGGCTCTCCATCCCAACTTGTATTTTCACCCCAACTTAGGTCTCTATTGCTCAACACTCCAACTCAGGTAAGCATCCCAACTCAGGCTCGAGTTAACATTGAGCATTAGACAAAAAAATATATGTCATTTACATACACCTATCAAATATGATATACATACACCTGTTGAAGATAAGGTATAGAAATGCACTATTTTTATCTCACAAATTCATCGCCACATGTTATAGTAAGATTGGTCCATTTGGTGAGCTAGGATTACACCATATCACCTTGTGTCACCTTTTTCCCTATTGATCTATAAATTTAGCATGCAATATCTTATGCATATGGACTCCATTTTATGAATCATGAAATGCATCAAGAATCTCTCGATGAGCTCTACATTGTACCATCAATCAATCTATAATTTGATAACTTTTAGTGAGTGTGGATTCTCTTAGATCAATCCTCCTTACTAAGAGGGCTTTTGGTCCACCAAACACTGCTACCCAACTTGATCCTTTATAATGCCAATTAGTGCTGAAGAATTCTAATGGGTCTTTATCGGTCTACTCAGGTTCCACAACTATGCCTTCAATGTTTGGAACAACTGATTGATCACATCTTCCACAAAATCCTCTTTTGTTATATTTCCTTAATCACCTCTATAGAAGTACGCATGTGGACCTAGTGCTTTCTAGGTCTACTAAACTATTCTTTGTAGAATAATACTTAAAAGAAACAAGCATACCCTAATCTGCATATATTGTTGTTAATGGAAAATGTCTACTAAAATGTGAGAAGATAACTTGAGTATGATAAACTTGTCACTCAATACTTCTCTACAAGTGACTTCCACAATAAAACAAATTACAATGTATATAATGCATGTATATATAGATACAAATAGTGCCCCTTGGATCTTTTAACAACTATGCATGATGTATGTCACAATATTGCCCATATGGGTCTTATTCATACATCCTAACAAGAAAATTATTTATGTTGGTTTTATAAGTATATACAAATGCATAAACCCAAAATACACCTGAGATTCCTTACCAGCTATAAAATCCTAGTGTGGGTCTAACTCCTTTAGTAATCTCTCTATGGATCATCATGCGACTTACCTTCAGGTTCTTAATGGTCACCTGGTACATATGCATCTGATGTCTAACTAGAATCATCATGACTGAGTCTAGAGACCTACCCTATCTCAAACTACATGATCCAAGTGAAGTTCTATGCCATCATCTCTAAAGGATGCTTGCCAAGTGAAGAGATATAAATTTCCCAAAACCATCTCATCCATCTCCAATGGGATGATATCGAGAGTCACCATGTTTTAGAACTATCACCCAACTGCAAATCAAAAGGTGCAATAACCTATTACCATACCTTTGATAATGTCATTCCACATGCCAACTATTTTAGCATGTAGCAGTGGCAATGTTGGCAAGCCCAATCGATGTACTACATCAACGGTCACATAACCTATTCCTATGTATCCATCAAAAATAAGTCTAATGACGCATCCCTCTGAAATGACTGGAATAATTTTTTTGGAGGCTCTCACATATTTTAAGATAATATCTGGAGGACTAGATGGTGTCCTCTATCAAACTAGGGATTTTTAATATTAACTAGTACTTGGGATAGTAGGAGTCTTTCCTCTACCCATGTTCCTCTATTGAAACCACTACATTGCACAATCAAGATGTCATAACCAGTAATGTTCTACCACATGTCCATGTCTCAAGCAATGACTGTAGATTGGACTAGTTGAAGTAATGGGATCATCTCAATGGCATTTCTTCCATCCTGACTCTTCTACTAATAGATTAGAAAGATAATCAACTTTCTACTAAAGTTCAATGATCCATTGATCCTGTGTATGCTGATGTGCACTCATGTTCACCACCATCATATTTAGTTTGGCCATTCATTGTGTCTACTCTCTTCACCATGACATAACCATTTGTATCATTTTATCCAATATCAAAAGCATCATGGGTAACTACATCCATAGGTACAAATCCATGACTTTAAGATGGTCCCAAGAGCCACACACACACTACAAAAAAAAAATTTAATAATAGGCAAGAACCACTCTAATACCAAATATGATGTATCAGAGCAATACCTAAACAAAAGTTAGACCAGAATATTAACCATTCTAATACCAAACCTGATCTGTAAACTAACATTAATTTATGTGCAAAAAGTTTACCTTAGATCTTAATTATCAAATTACTCAATTTTCCTAAAACATTCATACAAACGAAACTAAATTTGACCTTTTATATTATTTTAGTTATTTATGCATTCAATATTTATTAGTAAACAAGATTAATAAAAACTCAGAAAAATAATGCAAAAATAGAATCCACTCACGACAACCATGTGATAATGGAGTTTGATAATGCTTACATCTCTGAGTTCACTTATAGTACAAATTGATCCATTTCCTTGAAAAGTGAGTACATGGCTAATTCCTCAAAATTTTCAAATGGATACTCTAATATTTCACACAAATCAAACAACAGAGCTTCAAAAAATCTTGGTAAACCCATGGACAGACCTTCCACCTTACTGTCGTGCGAATGCAATCTTGCAATCCTGTGGATTTTTGCTAAAGGTCAAAAAAATGGACTTATAAAATGGTCTTACAAAAATAATCATAGGTAATTAAACATATAGTTGAATTCATCTCGGAGTCTAGGATAAATTCCTAGTTTACATTGAGAATTGAAAACCTCTCCAAGTCTCTCAAAACTTGAGATTTTGCAAACTAGTCTATTATGACCCTTATACACATTCTGATAATGTTTCACTTTGAGTCATTAAAAACTACATCAAATGACCTCATATTTAGACAATCCACATATGGTTGGAACCATCTCAGAGTCTAGAACATATCTCTAGTTTACTCTGAAGTCTGGAAATGCCTCTTCATACCTCAAAATTGAGGAAGAGTGAAGACTAGTCCTTAAGCTTGTATTGTCTCCAAGGAAATATCTTGCTTCAAATACAATTTTGTGCACTCCATATTCTATTTGAGACAGACGGGATCAAAGTTTGGAGCGTTTTCTTTTTATCAAATAGGTCATGAGTTCAAAACTTGTTGGCAATATTTTTGGGATTATTCATTATCCCACATTTGGGAGGCGGCAAGATTTTGGGTTTTTAAATATTCTTGAAAGACTATTTCAAAAATGTCAATAAGTTATTTATCCCACATTTTCCATGGATCTATATCATGAGTCTCTAATTAGACTCTCACCGACCATTTCACTTGGTGATCATACCGTTTTGGACGTTGCCTCATCCATCGTAGACTTGGCTCATGGCATTTTGTTGGTGACTTGGAACTCATGGTAAATATGCTCGACAGTCTACGTTGGGCTTGACCCAACTTGGCATTGACACCTACTAATCTCGGTATTTGAGATGGGTTTGTCGGTGGTGTTTGACTGTCTTGAACCTTTGATGGAAGCACGTCATGGTGGAAGCTCTTGAACCATGATTCATGGCATTTGGAAATCATGCTCAATTTGACCCATTCGAGTTAAATATAGAACCTGAATCATGTTTCATGGTAATTGTATCTTGCTCAAACTCAATTCAGCCCATCCGAGTTGAGTTGGCATCCGGGGTGAAGTGTGTTGGTTCATGGACCAGCTAGGACTCGAACCTAGGACCATCCATATGCTGCTGGAGTGCTCTACCACTGAGCTACTGGCCCCTCTTGGGCCAATCCATCTTCGGTCTGAGTGTGGCTTAACACCAACACCCCCCTTAAGCCACACCTCTTGTGTGCTTGGGGCTCCTAGCCTGAACCTGGCTCTGATACCATGTTAGTTTTATGATCAGAATTGAAACAATCAGAAAATGCAACACAGTGAACAATGAACACAACAATATACCCTGGGAAAACCCTTCAACTTGAAGGGAAAAACCCAATGACAATATATCTCTTATATATTGAATGATAAGAACAACAATTTTCTTGATAATGGTCAAATCCAAGGCCTACATGGATGGCTTCACTTCTTGAAGCACAAAGAATAAGATCACACTTGATAAATCTGATTTGCTCTTGAAATAACTTGATGTACTCCTTAGAACTCTGCTCTGCCTTTCTGCAACACCATTCTATTGAGGGTTGTAAGGGACACAAAACTCCCTCTTAATTCCTGCTTCAATGCAAAAATTATGGAATCCTTCAGAGGTGTACTCCCCTCCATTTTTAGATCTCATAACTTTGATTCTTTTCTCAGATAAGTTCTCTATCTGAGCTTTAAACTCTTTGAACCTCTCAAGTACTTCTTTCAATTCCATGGCACAACCTTTGCAGGTACCTACATGGTCCTGGTAGAATTTTGGAAGACTCATGACCATCTTCTCCATGATAGGTAGAGCCTGAAAGTGTAGGTGAGCCAATCTTCGATGTCAAAGATCACACAAGCTTGAAGAATCATGTACTAATGCCTGAAGTGGACAAGTGATTAGCCTATAGAGGCTCTCATGTCTAACTCCAATTATAGGCACGATGAGACCGCTGGAGACAGAAGTAGTTGGTGATTAATTCCAATACTCCCCCCTTAATCACAACTACTGCTATCTATGATGCATAATAGATCTCTTTTCAGCTCTGCAGAACTCTTAATTATTGAATGCCATTCTATGACCATTAATACAACTTCTCGATGGCTATTGCTACCATCTCATTATGCGTTTCACCATTTACATCCTTTTTTTTTTCAATACACAGCGACTCGACTCTTTTCAATGCCTGTGGTCATCCCTGATTGATTTGTATTCGCTTATATCAAGATGACCATGTGTTGCTTCATAGCCTCTGAAGAAATAGTGAGCTCCAATTATTTTCCTATTGCAGTGCGAGGAATTAAACATCACACCGCTTTGGCACACGCCCTTCCATATTGGGGGAATAGGTCCCAGGCCTCTGTCATGAAAGCATTCGCTCTCAGGCCAAATTTCAATGTCAACGACGCCCACAATTACGTCATTACTGTAGTGAGTATATGAAGAACAATAGAGTATTGACCTCAGCATAGGTCAAGGGTTCAGGGCCAATAGTAATCAAGTCTGTTACTGGGTGGGTGAGTTGGGATTCAGGGATCGACAATCCTAACAATGGCCTCAGGCCAAAGCTCAAGTCGAATCGAAACACCCGATCATCAGCCCGCCACTCTTCGCAGAGCAATAAGAGATCCAAACCAAGAAACCAAAAAATAAGGTAAACCTAGGCAAAAAATAAAGTTCCACGCAATAATAGATCTCGCATTACAGAGGAAACGTGGTTTCCATTTCTTTCGCAACCAAGCTCGAGGCTGGAAGCCCAGTTCTGGATGGCAGTCCAACTCGTGGTGGAAATCCGGCTCGAGTTCCATCCACAGTACAAAAATCTGAGGCAAAAATAAAGTCCCACGCAATAAACGATCTCGCATTACAGAGAAAACATGGTTTCCATTTCTTTCTCGACTGGAATATCCAGAATTGTTTGCGGGTGAAAGGGGGGAAACAATATCTCTCCCGTGTTTTCACTTGCTTTCCCACAAGGGCATTCGAAGAACACCCTCCCCGCCTTCCACCCTGATAACCACTGCCCTCTGCTCCTGCTCCGCTTTGGTGACGACAGACCTCGACCTCTCTGCCTCCTGCTGCGCTACCTGCTTCTGCTCCACAGCTCGCCAGAACTCTGGCCAATATGACAAGTGCGTGATCACCACATCGTCCAGCACAATCTTGAAGTTCTTGGCGTGACGAACCAGGGACTCCCTTACCATAGCAGAGACGTATGGGCATTCGGTGAGCAGCTTGTCCGCATTGAAATACGCCACCACGGACTTGACAACCTCATTGCCGATGGAAGGCAAGACGCGCTCATTGTAATCGAGATAGAGCCGCTAGAATATGTCTGGCAGGGAAGCCTCCTCCAGCCTCAACAGCATCTTGAGCGAAAGGTTCACCATCTGTAGGTCCTTCGTGCCCGTGATGGTGCTGTTGTTACAGGCCTTCAACCTGATCTCAAAGATGTAGGTAGATGCCTTATAAGAACAGGGTTGACATCAGAGAGCATCCACCGAGTGAATTCTACATCTTTTCTCCATGCGAATTCGTCAGTCGCTATGACTTGTGGTAAAGGATACATGAATAGAGTTTCACCATCTATTCTGAAAACTTCCTTAAAGAGCTCCAGAGATATGCAACACTTTGCAAGTTCATGAATATATTTCTCAGTCAACTTTAATCCGTTTGTATATAGCTTCATAATGTCTTCAAAAGAGTCAAACTCATTTGGAGTAGAGTCGAAGAGTGTTGAATTCAGGCACTAAAAAAAAATTGAACCAGAGACTTAAGTTCATCTGCTAAGAAATTAGACATTTTAAGGTGCCCAAACCGTTCATCTCGCGGGACATATCTCCCGCCATCACTGCCTTGATTTCTGCCTCACAATCAATGCCCGATCTCTGGTTCGGTCTTCAAAAAAAAAACTCGAGTAAAATAGCAGTTTCTCTTTCAGTTATGTCTGAGCGGAGAACCCACAGGAATGCATCCCTGCTCCCTTTCAACCCAAACGTCAGCTCTTCTAACTGCTCTTGGTATTTCATCACCAAGCTGCCAAATGAAACATATAACACAGATCCCAGCCGTTGCTTGTCTAGCCATTCCAGGCAGCTTTCGTCTTCATCCCACATACTGCTTTGGTTTGAGACATCCTTCCCTTGTAAAACATTTGGAAGAAATACAAGACCTATTGCCACAGATGGACATCCATTAATGGAAAGTGCCATTGCGACCTCTTTTCCTTCTAATTCCTCAAAAGTGTTGATGAGAATGTAGTCCCCTTTATTCGACATTTGTGATTCATGTAACGCCGATTTGTAGACAAGGTCAGATTCATGCCGTTCACAGTATAAGAATATCAGATCAGTTGGCCATATATTTGGTATATACAATATAGTGTTGCTACAATAACAAATCTGATCACGATCTTCTTCAAACCCGCTCTGATACCATGTTGGTTCATGGACTAGCTAGGACTCGAACCTAGGACCATCCATATGCTGCTGGAGTGCTCTACCACTGAGCTACTGGCCCCTCTTGGGCCAGTCCATCTTCGGTCCGAGTGTGGCTTAACACCAACAAAGTGGGCTCTCCATCCCAACTCGGATCTTCAACCCAACTCGGGTCTCTATTGCTCGGCACTCCAACTTGGGTCAGCATCTCAACTCGGGCTTGAGTTGATATTGAGTATTAGACAAAAAAAATTTAATGTCATTTACATACACCAGTCGAAGATGATCTACCTACCCCTGTCAAAGATAAGGTATAAAAACCCACTATTTTTCTCACACAAATTCATCCCCATGTGTCACAACAAGATTGGTCCATTTGGGGAGCTAGGATTACACCACATCACCTTGTGTCACCTTTTGCCCTGTTGATTTGGAACTTCAACATGAAATATCTTGCAAATATGAACTCCATTTTATGCACTGTTAAATGCAACAAAAAGCTCTCGATGATCTCTACACTATGCCATCAATAAATCTACAATTTGATAACATATAGTGAATGTGGATCTTCCTGGATCACAATTATAGTGATTACCCAGTGGAAATTGATGGGATTTTACTATACAAGGGTCACATGCATATGCCAAATGGCAAAAATGTAAAAAATCAGATTTTATGAGGCACATGAGACCTTCTATTCCATTCATCAAGGATAAAATGGATGCATGCAATTATATGGATCCTATATTATTATCCAGGTATGAAGCGAAAAGTGGTCAAATATAATGCATGGTTCTTATAATTCCAAGAGTTAAATTTGAATCACTGATACCCAACAAGATTTTTGTGCCCTCATGACATTCCTACCTAGAATTGGGACATGGTGTCTATATATTTTATAATTTTTTTACCACTAACTCAGTGAAGACATAACTCCATTTTGGTAAGTGTGTACAAGTTAACTACGGTTGCATATTTTCTACTAATCAGGGACACATATGAGTCTAAGGACATCACCCAATTATATGTACATTAGTTTATGTGGATACATGTGGTGTATCTTAAGATCATCTCAAACTAGGACTATTTTTTCACATACCATTTTTGGAACACATTTATTAAATCTTTGGGTGAAAAGCTAAACTTTGATATAATATATTATCTACAAATAGATGGACAAAATGAAAGGATCAACTAAATACTAGAGAATATGTTGCGATCCTAGGTCATGGACTAGCACTATCAGTAGAATAATTATACTAGCAGTTACCCCCATGGTGCAAGAAAAGCTAGAGGTTAGATAAAAGTAATTCATACTTGGTTTACTGCAATGATAAAGTACTTCAATTTTATTTTATTTTTTGCTAAGTGTTTTTATTTGTTCTTCACTGCTTTGTAGGTATTTTTGGTTTTAAGTCGCGTTAATACCATTCTCCTTGTTGTTATCCTTTTTTAAAGCTAGTATAATATCACTAAATGATTGATATTATTGAAATGAAATTGATTAATGGGTAATGGTTCATCTATTTGTTTGATACTCTATAATTACTCATGACAGTGTATTTCCCTCCAATCTAAAAACTGGTGAGAACAATTCACAACCAACCAATATACAAAAGCATGATTTAACCCTTTCAATAGACATAAATACATAAAACACTAATAAAAATTTCAATAACATAAAATACTATCTTATAATCAACTAGCTATAGTATAAGTCAAAGCTTCTCCCTGCATTAAAGAAAATTACTCATGGACCCCAATGAAGAATTTGTTTAGATGAAGAACAAATAATTATCTGTAACTTTCCTCTCCCAAAGTATAGGAATGCATTCAATAGGCCTAGAGTACTGTGGCACCATATATATTTCTTTTTCATGCTAGGTAACACTTCAAAACAATGTAAATATGTCTATCATGAATGAAAATTTGGGTTTGATTTCAAAAAAACCAAAAACATTTTAAAATTTAATAGAACCTTTTCTATTTTTTTTAAAAAACATACAATTTAATACATCAATTGAAAAACATGTATCAATTTAAATGTATTAAAAAAATAAATGTATTGAATTAAATAAATTGACATTATAAAAAAAAATAGAAGATACAATTTAATTTAAATGACTGTTGATCTAAACATATACCCTAAGGTCTCTGGTGCGAATCTATGTTTTAAAAAGGAGTTTAGTTTAAATAAATTGTTAATCAAAACATATACCTGAAGGTCTCTGGTTCAAATCTTTATGTAATAGTTTGCATTATATTCACATTACACTACACATGGTCCAATTTATTGGTAATTGCAATTAAGAGATGATATCGTACTTTAAAAATAGGCCATGAAAAATGAATGATAAGTCTTTGACTAACATTGTTTCACTAAATTCCTAGGAAATCACATGCATTTGTTGGTAATTGCTCCCCTATTTAGTTTTAAATAAGGACCCCACCCCCCTACATAGTTTGATAAATGAATAAACAAACACTAAAAAGGTGGTCAAATGCATAAACAAACTTTAGGAGGGTCGCAAACAGATGTAAAAGTACAATAATATATGATATCAATATGTTATGCATGTGATAATTTAAAAATATTATAGATATAAAATAATATAATTATATATATATGTATGTATCTTTATTTATATATTTATATATATATATATATATATATATGTATATGTATATGTATATGTATATGTATATGTATATGTATATGTATATGTATATGTATATGTATATGTATATGTATATGTATGTGTATGTATATATATATGTATATATATATATATATGTATATGTATGTATATGTATATATATGTATATATATATGTATATATATATATATGTATGTATATGTATATGTATGTATATATATGTATGTATATATGTATATATATATATATGTATATATATATATATGTATATATATATGTATGTATATATATATGTATGTATATATATATATATATATATATATATATATATATATATATATATGTATATATATATATATACTATTTTATGTAATTATTATTTATAATTATAAATTTATATTTAGTTAATATATATAATATACTTATTGAATAATTTAATTAAGGCGAATAAGCAAGGACCCCTTTCCCTTACATAATTTGATAAATGAATAAACAAACATTGGATAGATGGTTAAATGCATAGATGAACCTTTGGGGACAGTGGATAGATGTAAAAATACAATAACATATGATATAAATATATTTTGTGTATAATAATTAGATTTACATTTATGTTATTACTCAAAATTTATTTTATTAAAACTTTTAACACTTTTGTCAATTTAGTTGGCTAAATATAATTTTTAATTAATTAAGATAGATATTATAGATATTAAATAATATTAATATATTATAATATTTTGTATTTATATTCTTATTATATTTATTTTTCTCTAATATATCTAATAAATATATTAAACTATATAATATTTATATATATAATATACAATAAATATATTATAATATATAAAATTTATATAGACCATATAAATAATGTATAATATTAAATATCATATGATAATTTGATATCATCCACGTCAAACACCTCTCTTTTGGCATTGCATATGCTTTAGCTTTGTTTACGGATTAAAAAGGAAAACAATCAATAAATAGCTTTATGGTCTTCAACAACCCTCGAGTCCACTCTACCTTAAATGGAACATGCACTTTGATGATGGTCTTAGATTGTATCAATAGTCCAATGTGCATAGATGGCATGTCAAAAGGCTATTCTATTATATTAAATTAAAAAAATTCTATACTTATTTTAATGTAACTAAAGATTTTCATGATTATGTAATCTATATGGCAGTGGAAGCAATTACTAATGTAAATATTGAATATTATAAACAATCTTGTTCTCTACACGGGGGCCACTTTCACAATGATGAGGGTGGATATGGGCATCCTAATTGAAAGTAGTTAACAATATCATTGAAAATGCATATGCATGTTATAGATTTCATTATAAATCTATTAATTTATTATTGTGAATAAGAACAGATTTTAAAAAATTAAATCAATATAGTTATACAATAAAATAATTATTCTACAGATTAAAATAATTTACATATATTCTTGACGGTCACTTAATAAACTTTTTTAAAGTCTAAAGAGTGAAATTCATTTCAAAATTAAAAATATACATATTAATTTAATAAATAAAATATAAAATGAACACCTTCTCATCATTAAAGTGTCAAATTACTATCGTGACTTTTCAATGATATTTATAATCATCTTTTTACCATTCTTCCTAAATTATAATGGGCAAGAACACTCATATCTCAGCCATTTAGAGAAGGTTCTGGTGACCCATTCTTTTTCACATATGAGACAATTGCTAGTATAATTATTTTTCCTATGGATAGATTTTCTTGTACCTCTAGATTGTAATAATGAATTATAAGTCGTCAATAATGTGATCATCTAGGAATGGAACAACTTCCATTCTCCATTTGTCAGTAGCGCGATCATCTACCCGGGGAACAAACCTTTGTTCTTGAAGATTAACATTTATGTAGATAGGAAAATAAGAATAGCCATCAAAGATATTTTTAACGTATCCACTAGGACTAAGTAGACATCTCTTACCTCCCCTTAAAGACAACTGATCTTATAAATTGAGGACTACCCTGTGCTATACAAAATGTGACATCCTCAGTGGAAGAAGCTAACAAACCTGAATAAATGTTTTGGCTGCCATTGACCCAAAAAAATTAAATTAAATTAAATTTGTTTGTATAAATTTCATGGAAATCATTTCATACATTCATGAACGTATTAAAATTGGTTCTGAATACGTATGAAATGTTTTCGGTACAATTTGGACAAAGATCAAAATTCGTTTTTATTTTATTTTTCCAGAACGAGACCACTCCTCTCCACATCACAAATACTCAACTCGTACACGTGCTTAACATTAGACAACTCCTATGATGTCTTTGCTTTGCATTCTTGGCCCAACATTAGATATATATGCTTCGCAGGATATCAGATCTCAAACTAACTATGCAGATTATGCTTATGTCGAAGAAAGATGCGAAAATGTTTTGCCAGCCATTGACCTAAAAATCAGAATTCCCATCTGTCTGGATTTTATAGAAGTCCATTCAAATGTGTTTTGAATCATTCTTAATATGTTTATGAATGTTCCAAAATCATTTTCAATAATTTTGTGATACGAAATAATTTTGATGAAATTTGTACAGATTAATATATATATGTGGGGTAAATAGATGTCAAAATGTTTTTGCATAATTAAATTTATGAATTAGTGGAAGATATGACTGGATATATGCAAATGGGATCTAGTGTTTTGAATCATTCTTAATATGTTTATGAATGTTCCAAAATCATTTTCAATAATTTTGTGATACGAAATAATTTTGATGAACTTTGAACAGATTGATATATATATATATATGGGGTAAATAGATGTCAAAATGTTTTTGGATAACTAAATTTATGAATTAGTGGAAGATATGACTGGATATAGGCAAATGGGATCTAGTGTTAATTCCATCCATTTATTTTGTACTCTATTTTATTATGCCGTTATCCATCTCAACAACCTTCGCACATCCGTCTAAGCAGTTGATATAAGCACTTTACCATGTACACACAGCTGTCCAGTAAATTACTGAGGCCAATCCTCGTTAACGGATCAGGAAAGGAATTCAGAATGCTTCTTGTTTTCTAAGCTTTACATCTACGATAAGTAGTAGCAAGAAGAAATCCAAATTAAATGCAACGGAGAGCTCCTAGAGATCCAATCTAGAACATTGATTAACTTAATTCTTACGTGTTTAAGTAACTGGTGGTAATGGAAGATAAATATAATTTAGTAGTGAAGTCATTGTTAAAAATATGTAAGTACGGACAAATAGAGAAAGTATTTCCTTGCGTATTGTTTAGTAGTTTTGAATCGTCCTCCAGGATTATTTGAATTTCGTGATAGAAGTCGGACTATTTTTCCATATTTTTATATTATTATTTTCTTTTACATTTTTTCAAATTGGAATGATTTTATTTAGATTTGTTAGAAGAATGAGAAGAATAGATATTTACATTTAGAAGAATGTTTGCACATATTGGAACTATGAATACTTTTTTATGTAGTATAGAGACCTTTGTCAAGTTATCAGTTAAGGTACTTAAAATCTTATGATCAATGTCACAGGGGTTTTTACTTCACAATTGGATTTTATCTCAATTCTTTATAATATTGTCTTATTAAGAATGTGATTACATGCTATTTAATATTACTTGTATTTCATTCAATTGTGAGTTTGCAGATCTCATTTATATGTAACATTATTTTAAATTTTGAATTATTTATTATAGTTTCATGTTATTTGTTATTTGTGAATTTATCTCAGCGAATTGATTGATAAATTTCTAATGGTTCAATTAATATTATACCTTATATCTTTCTCTTGATTTTATTATTGTTTTTTAAATATAACTTAATGTGACCTTTCCCCACTTAATTATCTAATTATAGTGGAATGATAATAATGGTTAACAATAAAATTTTAATAGCAATTTAGGAGATAATTATCAATTGATGTATAATGGGTTGATGGGTGAGAACTCAACAAAGTAGTTAGAGGATTCCTATTTTTTCATTTATGGATATGTGCACTAGTCATGAGGGTATTTATATGGAACATGGAAACAAAGCATATTCTCATTTAGTGTCAGTCCTCAATCATGCATAAATCACTCAATGAGAAACAATCTTTTGGTTTTAACTTCTAATTCAGTTTAATATATTTAAGAAAAAATTTAAAACTCATATAATTGATATTTCTTAACGAAAGAATTAAATTTTAAGTTTTACTATGTTTTGATTATTTAATTGAATTTTGTTTTGTGAAATTAAAAATGCTAAGGAATAGAGGAGAATATCTTGACATTTATTAAAAATATTCAAATTCACATTAGTTATTTGATATTTTTCCTTCTATAAAATATATATAAATAAGTAGAAACATGATTAATGGTTAAATCAAATGATTACATAGTGGTAATTCTAATTATATTTTATAATTTTCTTTGTGATTAATGTAATGCATTCCCTATCCTTGTGAAATGAGACTAATGAGCAGCAGCCGCGGTAAGAAATATGTGCACCACCAAGTAATAATGCTCATATACATACCGCAATAAAAATTGTTTTTTAAATGCCTACCGAATTCTTCAAAACAAAATAGTGGAAGCTCTCATTCTTCAAAACAAAACAAAATAGTGGAAGCTTTTAGTGAATTATTTGAGGAGGAAAGGCTACACAACACAACCTGGCTGTTGGTAAAGATTCATAGGAGGCGAGATGACTTCGAAAAGAATATGAAGAATCTCTAATGATCTTGACACTTGGTCCCATAGACTATTTGGTCTCGTGGACGTCATTAAAACTCATTTCATTTCATTTCATTCTTCCCATCCACGTCACAGGGCCAATCATAACACTCCCTTAGTCCAATCGACCAACCAAGTCCCGCCAACTGAATTAAACTACTTTTGACTCGAATAGTGTGATTATTAATGTTGTTACTAGTCACAATGAATTGTGTTTATTTGTATCCGAGCGAAAGAACAATGTTTGTATTTTTTTAGTGTATGATATTATTGATTGACACATCTGGGTTTTATTTTCACATTCACATTATTTTTCACATTTTATTGTAGTGTGAATTTTGACTTTTTTTAATTTTATTTTTTTAGATTTAATTTAATTTATCATTTGTTTTATATATATATATATATATATATATATATATATATATATATATATATATAGATTAATAATCATATTTAACATATATAAATTTAAAATTTAATATTTAAATGCTTTTGACAATAAAATAATATTTTAATTTCAAATTGATAAATAATAAATTTGTAAATACTTTAAATTCTACTAATAAATATTTACAATATACATAATATTATACAAGTAAAAAAATTTAATTCTTTATTTTTCTTATAATTCTTTATTATTTTCATATTTATCAGATGTTACAAAATACTACATTAATATAATGAGTTTTTATATATCTTATTGTTTATTAAATTTTATTATTTATTATTTATTTATTTTTAGATTTAGATAGGTTTTTTGTCAGATGAGTGTTATTTATTGAGTTAGCAAATTAAATTTTTAATGTAAATATTTCCAAGTATTAATAATATTTTTCTAAAATTTTCTTTTTTTAAAAATGAACAATTTAATAAAATATATGAATTATTAGAAAAATGTATCATTTTTTCTAATTGAACTATTATTTAAAGATATTTAAATTAAAAAATATATTTATCATTTTATAATAATTATATATTGTAAAATTTTTTTAAAAAAATTATATTAAACTAATAATGTTTTATTTTTAATTTTTATATTGATTTTTATTTATTAGTATCATAATAATTAAATTATATGTTTTATTTATTTATAATACTACTAGCGTTCACATGCATTATATCCATTTGATGTTAACATAATTTATATTATTATTATTATAGATACCATATAACTTGATTATATTTATGACAATTTATAATTTAATTATTTTTATTCCAATACAGTTAAATTTTATCAAGAAATAATTATGACAGTTCAATAACATTTTTTAATTATTTCAAAGATTTAAATAATATGCAAATTTTGCAAATCTTAATATGCAACCTTTCTCCTATTAACCTACAATTTTACCTCCTAAATATCTCAAATTAACTCAACATAATGATACACTACAATTTATAATACAATTGATGCATTAAACACAGGGACTAACCACTATAAAACCCTTGTTTATGATGTCATTTCCTCCAAATTTCTATCATTACCTTGAATTGAAGCTTGTGATTTTGAGTAAATCCGTGAACCCATGGACTATTTAGGACACATAAAATATGTTTTTGGAATCCATGAAGTCTTCAATATCAAATGTGATGAAAACTCTATAAGGGAGGGTCCTATGAATAAAGTTTTGATTGCTTTAGGAAGAACAAAATCATTGTGATAAACTATATTATAATAAGTTGAGAGTGGCCATAATCATAGATTTTATAATATGCATTGACTAAGGTGATTAATTTTACCTAAAAATATAGGTAATCACTCCTTTTAATAAAGACTTGTGGAGTTCATGGAAGTTAGTAGACACCCCATAGACTCTCTTTATAATTTGTGATAATGTTAATATATAATATATTGTTGCATGTTTTCGCATTCAAATATAATTTTTTTTATAATCATAATTGAGTTATTGTAAAAATAAAAATAAAAAAATCTATTTAGATTAGATCAAAAAGGGTGTTACACACATAGTTTACGTGATTACATTTGCTTATATAATTGTAGATAGTAAAACTAGATATTTATAGCATCTCAGTCTTATACATTTGACAAATATCAATCTGGCCTTTACCCTTCAGTTCTACACCTCCATGTTGTAAAAAGGCTCACATTCATCATCTCATTGTGCCTACATATTTATCTCTTACTCCAATACATATAATTGTGATGACCCATGTCCCCTGTACTGCATAAAAATCTTAAAATATGATAAACATACTTCAATATCAATATCATATCAGCACCTCTTTTCTAACACTCTGGACACTACCAACCACAGAGGGACACTTTCATTAATGTTGGTGTCTAGATCCTTATCTAGTTTCTAGTAGCCAAAATTCATTCAAATTACAAAATGATCAAAAACCATAGGCCTGCTTAATTATCTTATTGGACCCTACCATGAGATATTTTCAACAAGTGTGGTATAAATACAATTCTAAGCCTTCTCATTCTTCATTTATAAATTACCAAGCAAACACCTACTAAAGCTAATAAGCAAGCATTCTATTCTAACCTATTCATCCTTATTTCTATATCAATCATAGGAGCAATCATATTACAGGTTTAAAACATATGAAGAGTAGCCCATGACTGATATTTGTCAAATTAAAAGCTAGATCATTGTATGCATCTTCATATAGTGTATTGCATCCTTGTGCACACACTTTACCACACATATGGGAGAAATACATAAGAATGAGGTCCTCTTTAGAGTATTGGCTATGTAGGCAAAACTCATTGATAGAGGGGTCTCCTAAGCAACTTGATAATATGAGCCCACTAACTTATTTTTTAACAAACTCATTCCAAAAGGAAGAAGGGTGAAGAGTTAGGGTTTGATAAATTAGTGAAAAGTGACAACCTATATCCTATATCTAAATATACCAATAAAAATGTGATATAAAACTTATAACAACAATATTAGTTACATCCAGATCTAATCATTATTCCATACTGGACACATATGTCATAGTCAGATACTAGTATTGATAATAATGTCTGCATTGAGGATAGCGTCTTGATCTGACGGTAGTGTCTACAACCACATAATTAAAATTTTAAGAATATGATGACTGAGCCCAAATGCTTATCCTGCATACTTTACATCTTTTGAATTTCATATTTATTTCTGCACACTAAACTATATAATTACTAGTGTTTCCCATTTATTGTAATACTTTTCAATAACTATAATTTTCTATTTTTATTAATATGAGTTGTATAACTTCATATTATGGTTTATCTAATTTTTATAATAATTGGCATGATATGGATTATTTTATCTCCCTTATGTTAGAATTGCTTCTATATATTTAGTAACCCTAGATCACACATATAAGATTTAGGGTTAAACATTTGGTGAACCCAACCTCTTTGTCTCTTTATACAAAGCTTAGCTTGCCTTAGAGTATTCATCCTTCTAAGGTTTTTCCTTATTATTTTATTTTCATGTTTATTCTATTATTTGTATTAAACCTAGGCATATCCCTATATTAGGTGGGTTTTCTATTGAACACTTGGAGCTTCATCTTTTTCCATTGAAAATGGATCAAAATAATGAAGTGTCAAATCATATGCCTACTGAAGGTTCCAATAATGAAATTGAACGAAATATTGAAGAGGTTATCATAGAATATGATTATGATCATGAAAATAATGAATCTAATGCAAATAATAAACATGATCAAATAGATCAAGAGAAATTTCAAGTTATTACTATATTTTTAGAGCGTATCAATCAAACCATGAAGATCTTGATGAGATCCTCAAAACCATATAAGAAACTAAAAAAAAAAAAAAACATAGATTAACAACTAGGTGCATCTAATTATAATGATATTAGACCTATGGGACATCCCCATATTTTGATAACCCTCCCCTTGATCACATCATTGCTTCTTATATCCAAGGGGGCATAGGTTATGTCTTTATTTTTAGAGTAAGGGTTTTCTTTTTGCACATATTTATTTATTATGGGGTTTGCCCCCTCCCTTGGAGTTTACCTACTTTCATGGATAAGTTTGCTTAGGTGTACTTAGAGTTACATTTTGACTAGATGAATAGAAAGTAACTCTGTTAACTGGCTATTTCAGATATGGGAGTTACTCTTCTATTATTAGCTCTTTAACCACCTTTCTTGAGGGAGTTACTCATTAATTATTGTTTGTACATCTCTCTTGGTGAGTTATTTTTCTATGGAAGATTAGTTTTGGATCTTATCTTTTTTATGCAATATTCTCATGTATGGGATTTCATTTTCTTGTAACTATTGTGTTGTGTACATGCTTGATTCATGCCTATCAAAAACATGTGCATTCGCTTGATCCATAGATATTGGCATCCACTCTAATATGGTATCAAAGCCACTATGGTATTTGATTATCTAGTTTTTTTATTGATGTTAGTTTCATTTGAAATCATGAGATTTATTTAAATAAAAGCTAGTTTTCACAATCCATTTGTGGGAGTTTTTCTTCTTTGATGGAGTCATTATTTTATAGAACTGGTTCATTAGCAGCCATTACCACAGTTTCTATTATTTCTTTGTGACTGCATATTCTATGTACTTTGGTGTATTTTTCTACAAAAAACATGCATGCTTCCATACAACCTCAAGTTTGGTCTCCTATGTTTGGTATTAGCGTGTGTTTGACCCCAACTACTTATGTGCGTTCAACCCTAGTTTTGCATTTCTTCCAAATGGTCCTCAGTTATAGTATTTTCACCTTTTGAGACTACTCTCATTACCAAACATTCAAAACTACCATTCCATGCAGCATCTACACCAATATCAACCAACTCAACCTAATGGCCTTGCTAGAAATAGCCTTCAAATATAGTAGGGGCTACATTTTATCCCCTGCAACCCATGGCTATGCCTTCGACTATATTTGGTGTATGAAATTCATGCATCAATTAGTTAAGAAGCAACATAAAAGACTGCTATAGTTTCAAAGGCTTGAAAGTTTCTTCCAAAATAAGCTAAGTCTTTTCAAGTTTGCCCTAATATTTTTTTCAACATATTAAATTATTTTTTTAATAACTCAAATTAAAACAAGGTCAAATAGGATAATTTCATTTCAATGCACAAGTAATGCATAAGAAGATTGGTCAAGTTTATCATTGTTAGTGGAGTTTTTTATTATTATTTATACAACAATATATTTTGTGTAATATTTAAAAATAAAGTGTTATTCATTTTTTTACTTACATTGTACTTGCTTCCTTGGATGAATTATCAGCTAAGTCTAACATCCTCTTTTATTTAAAAAATCTCATCTTTCGACTCATTGCACTAATTTCTCAAGATGCACTATCAGCTGAGTCTGATGTATTTTGAGCATGCATTTTCAAAATTGGGGCGTTCACAATTTCTTAGTTAATGTGGGGTGTATTGTGATTTTTTAGGTCACTCTTTGCATTTTTATTTCACTTTCATTTCTACAAAAACTTTAACTTGCACTACTACTGCAACTCATTTTTGCACTAATGAATTCAAGTTCAATCAACCCACAAACTCCCTTTAACTATCATGAATGGAAAATTAAGATGATAATTATTTTAAGGAGTAAGTATTTTTATAGGATAACCATGGGTGATAAAATTAAATCTAGCACCAATGCAGAGATAGTTAAGTGGTATAACCATAGTGATGAAGCCTATGGGCTATTACGTCTTTCTATAGCACCTAATCTCTTATTTCACTTAGAGCCTACCAAATCACCTCATGATATATGGACCATTTTGGGTAAACTATTTAGGAATTAAGATGTGATGAGAGGTCACAAACTTGAGAATGAAATCATTAGCCTAAGTCCTTGAAACTTTAACACTCTTCAAGACTTCTTCACTAAGTTAAAATCCTTGAGATTGTAGTTGAAAGAATGTGTGGTAAAGAAATAAGATGACCAACTTGTTCCTTTTATACTCCCTAAATTAGGTATTTACTATTCAATCTTTGTCTCTTATTTCCATGCCATTGAAAGTGCTTTAGGCACTACATGGAAAATGCCCTCTTTATATGATTTCATTGTCGACTTAACTAGGGAGCAAGACAAGTTGATCCAAATGGACACATTGAAGTCCAAAAAAACTCAATCCCTAATTACTTGGAATAGGAAAGTAAAGACTTCAAACAAAGATAAAAAGAAGAAGGATCAAGAGAAGAAGAAAGAATCAACCTCTACCAAAACCAACACTAAAGCCTCTTCTTCCAATGAAAAACCTAATAAAGAGAAGGTTAAATGTGCCTACTATAATAAAATGGGCATGATGAACACAAGGGCATGAAGAAGAAAATAGATAAGCTAACTCATCTCCTAGAGAAGAAAAACATAGGTTTTCCTGAGTCAATCAAGAAAAAATCATTAAACCAAGATTATACTAAGGTAAAGGGCAAGGGGAAAGAGAAAGAAAAGTGAAAGGATCAAGTATTAGTTACAGATTCAACATCTTCATGGGTTATTGACCTGGGTACTTCTCACCACATGGGCTCTTCACTAGTTTAATTTTATTCCTTAGATTATTGTAGCATGTCTTCTATTAGTTTGGGTGATGACACTTATGTACCAATTACACGGAAAGGGTCTATTGAAATGGAAGGAAGAACATTTAATAACATTATAAGTATCCCTTCCCTTTCAACCAATCTCCTATCAGTGTATCAAATCACTCATATTAGTAAAGTCATGAGGGTTGAGTTTTCACCATATTCAATTATCATCAGGGAGTTGCATAGTGATTCTACAGTGGTAGTGGGCAAGGCAAAATACCAAGCCACATTATACACCTTCTCACATTTTGCACCTGATTCTTCTCCAACTACATTTTTAACTCATTAAGATGGAGTTAGAAAATAATGGCATGATCTATTTGGCCACTTTAACTACCACTACCTTGATCAACTTATTAAAAATGACATGGTCATAGGCTTGCTTCAAGCCAAAATCTCTACGGGAATTTGTGAGGGTTGCTCTCTTGGAAAGCATCCTAAAGCAAAATTTGACAAAGGCAAAACTTAGAGGGATTCACAATCATTTGAGTTAGTACACAATGATGTATCTGGGCATTTTCCTAGTCTATCTTTTACAAGGTCTAAGTACATTCTCACTTTCGTTTATGATTTCTCTAGATATACATAGGTCTACTTTCTAAATCAAAATTATGAAGTGTTTGATTATTTTCAAGACTTTAAGGCACTTGTTGAGAAATAATCTAAGAAATTCATCAAGGTTATTCAAACTGATAATGGAGGTGAATATGTCAGCAATAGATTTGAGTAATTTTACACCATAGAGGGGATTGATTTGTAGTGGACAGTTACTTACAGTCCTTCATAGAATAGAGTTTCATAACTCAAGAATAAATCCTTGAAAGAGATGGCTAGCTATATGATTCACTCTAAGTCCTTGGCACCTAAATATTGGGATGAAGCCATTAATTGTGTTTGTTATATTCACAATAAGGTACCTCAAAAAGCTTTGAAAGATGTAACACCCTTCGAATTTTGACATGGAGGGAAACCTAATGTTGATCACCTTAAGATTTTTGAATCTCCAACTATGACACATATATTGAAGTAGATATGTAAAGCTATAAAACTTTAGTCCAAGCCTTACATCTTTATAGGTTATCCATATGGTGTCAAGGGGTACTTCCCTCTACATCCAACCACATGATTTATTCAAAAAGATAAGTTTTCACTTTCAAGAGAGTCCCAAAGACTCAACACTTGACACTTCTTATCTTTCATTGGATTCACTTAGATGTGATGATTCTTCTTCTGACTCAAATCATCCAAAGCAAGTTATTAAAATAGGGTCTTCTTGTTCTTTTTCTAATTATGACAGTGAGGGAAATGATGGGAAGAGTTTCCAACTCTAGTCATGTTTCACAAGATGAGGATTCAACACTTAACTCACCCACATTTAATCCCCTTTGGGCCATGTAGACACTTTAGAGTGTAGGCACTTGGTTAGGGATCTAACAGATAGATCTACTAGGATAGATTATCAGAGTGGTCCACATGTTTCGTAAATGCTTTAATTTTAGATCCACAAACATTCTTATAGGCTTTAGGCATACTTGAGTGGGATAGTGCTATGCAAGAAGAATATTCTTCCTTGATCAAATATTACAATTTGGATTTGAATTCACTTTCTAAGGGAAGGAGAATGGTTTGATGTAGGTGGATATATTAGATCAAGTTTACAACAGATGATCCAGTTGATAAGTATAAGGCATGATTGGTCACCAAGGGTTTTTTACATGTAGCCAACATTGACTACTCAAAGACCATTACACCTATTGCAAAGATGACTTCGATCCAAAACACACTAGCTATAGCCATACCATATGGTTGGGATGTGCAGTAGATGGATGTGATTAGTGCCTTTCTTCATGAATACCTTGAAGAGGATATATACATGGAGAATCCACTTGGGTTTGTTTAGGATTCATCCTTAGTTTACAGACTTAGAAAATTCATTTATGGCCTCAAATAAGCCCATCAATCTTGGTATGCCAAGATGGATTCCTTACTCCTTACTTCAAGTTTCACCAGATGTCTTTTAGACCCCCAATGTATACTTTTTATGGTAGGATGAATATTTAATAATATTGGTCCTTTATGTTGATGATATTTTGATCGCCGAGAGTACATTATCATCTATTATAGTGGTGAAGATAACTCTATAGGATAGATTTAACATGACAAACATGGGTCTTCTGCATTACTTCCTTGGCATTTAGATTTCACAGTCCAATTCAAATATTTTAATTTCACAACCCAAGTATTCTCTTGATATTTTGGTTTTGTTTCACATGGTTGATTGTAAGTCATCTTTGACTCCCTTTCTATTAGAATTCAAAATTGAGGCTGACTATTATACACCTTTGGTTGATTCCACTCGGTATTGATAACTTTTTGGTAGCCTCATTTATCTAACTCATAGCAAGCCTAATATTTCATATGCAGTAGGAATTATTTCATGATTCATACAAGATCTCCATGAGATACACTGGAAAATAACCATGCAGATACTCCACTACATTTAGGGCTCTTATATTTTTGGGATTCAGTATAGATTTGGCACAGAGGTTGACTTGGTTGGAATTTATAAATTTAGATAGGGCTGGTGATACTCAAAATTAGAAGTCCACTTCACGTTAAAGCTTTTCTTTGAGTTCCAATCCTATCAATTGGTTTATTAATAAGCAAAATGCTATTGATATATCATCTATAGAGGAATAATATGAGTTGTTAACATAACTACTCAAGATATTTGGCTTCAAGGGATTCTATTCAATTTTGGCATTCTTTTCAAGTAGACCACCATCATCTATTATGATAAATAGAGTACCATTCAAATATGTAAGAATGCAATTCGACACTTGCAGACCAAATAGATTGAGATTCACATGCATATTATTTAGGATCTTATTCATGGTTAGGTCATCAACTTGAGATTTTTCCATCCTTCAAATCAAGTTACAGATATCTTTACCAAACTCTTCACTAAGAGAAAGTTCATTTATCTATGGTCTCTTATTAAGGTGTGATCTACATCAGTAGCAACATCATATTTTAGAAAGGGCCTTCTAGCCTCTTCACTTCTCCTATGTCTCTCTTTTGGGGTAGAAGTTTTTCCTATGAGTTTTTTACTTTTCTCTACTTTATGGGAGATTGATTTGTATTGGGTGCCTAATCAAGCCTATTTATTGGGACCCATTTTTATCCAAGCAACATTTTAGGATAATTCGGGTGACGGTTCTACCCCAATTGGTGGCAGAACTTTTAGAAGCCATAACTTTTTTAATATAGCTCCGTTTGACTCCCCATTTGAACTGTTGGAAATATAAGAATGAGTTGAACATCATGAGATGGCATGAGCTCTTATCAGTGGGTTGTGACCCCTAAAGACAAAATAGAAGTTCCCTAAATTTTAATTCTAGTAGTGCAGTCTAAAAATAGTAAGTTTCTAAAAATAGTAATTCTCAAATTTTGTATTGTTGTGAATCATCGAAGTCGAACCACTTGATATCCCTCAATATTGGTACCTTACACATCCTCCTCCTACCTTCAAAATATGTATAAATGAATATGTAACTCGAAAAGGAAATTAGACATCTCTTCCCAGAGATAGGCATATGTTGTATCTGCAATTTTGAGCACTAAAACATCTCTTCTCAGAGATAACATTATTAAAATTTTGTTCTTCTTATTTCTTGAATTATCTTTCAACCAAAACTTCTGAGTTTTGGATCACATTTTTTTAAACTACCCACCTAACTTGTATTTATGGGGGGTGTTAGAGTAGGGTTTTTTTCCATATTTATTTATTATGGGTTTTTTAACCTCACTTGAAGTTTTACTACTTTTATGGATAAGCTTACTTAAGTGTACTTGGAGTTGCATTTTGATTGGATGAATAGGAAGTAACTCCCTTGACCTGCTATTTTGGGTATAGGAGTTACTCTTCTATTATTGACTTTATGATTGCATTTTTTGGAGGAGTTACTCATGCACTCCTATTTGTACATCTCTCTAAGTGAGATATTGATCTATGAAAGATTGGTTTTGGATCTTATCTTGTTTATGAAATATTATTGTGTATGTGATTTCATTTTATTTTAGCTATTGTGTTGTGCATATGCTTGACTCGTGCCTATCATAAACCTATACATTCACTTAAACTAGTTATCTTGGCATCCACTCTGATTTTTACACCATTATTCCTTGAAACAAATATTACTATTGCTACATCCTCCATAGGATCCATTAGCACTTCAACCCAATTACTATTTTTTATGTCTAATGAATTCAAATTATCCTATTGAATCATGAGGTGTTACATAATCCTCTTACACCTAAAATATCTTTTCACCCTTTACCAATTGGGTTTTTGCATCTAAGTTCATATTTTATGATGGCAAAGGTGATCCTAAATAACATTTCAAATATTTTTATGTGTCATGCCTTGATTATGCGTCCAATGATAAAAATTTTACTAAATTATTTTCAAGGAGCCTCAATGACTATGATTTACCACTTCAATTAGTGAGAGTATTAAAACCTCGAGTAGATCAATTCTTAGCACATTTCTCTATCAACATCATTTAAAAGATGTCATATGCTCAAATTTCAAAGATCAAAAAAGGAAAAAATGAACCTATCAATGAATATATTTTGAGATATAAGATAATATTGGCCAAAATGACAAATCCAATGGCCAATAATTAACTTCAAGACATCTTCAAGAAAATATTGCTTACCGTATTACACGAGTCTATTATTTTTTAAAAGTTAAAATCTTTTGATGACTTGTGTCATATTTTTTAAGACCACAAAATGAAACTTGTTTATTTGAGTAATCTTAAGTATGTAGAAAACACAAAAACTAATTCTAATACCTAGTTTAATATAAAACTAAGGTACAAAGTGAAACCTACAAAACCTAAAAAAGAAACAACAATAGTTAATGTAGTGTCACAGCAACCTAGTTGGTGCATCTTATCCAATGCACCTAAGAGACAATTTAAAATCTTACATGAGTCTCAAACTTATTTAATTTAGAATCTTGTGAAGTTTCATCTCATATTTATCCCTCCTCAAATAGAATTTGATATGATTCAACCTCTATCCATAAGATATAATGCTAATGCATATTGTGACTACCACCAAGGCCTTGGGCATTATACCAAAAAATGTTATACATTGAAGCCTAAAATTCAATACCTTATCAATGACAAAATTTTTAATTTTGATGATCCTCCAATGGATTCAGGTTCACAATTTGGTGATCACTAGATTTAGAATATATTTAACAATCCATTACAAGTTCATTCTAAGAAAGATCTAGAAAAGTAAATGACATACAATTCGCATCCTCATTAATAATATTATGGGAACCCATTAAATGGTATTATTGGTACTTATACACACATGATACCTCCTATGGTTCAGATACCTTCTATTACATTTTATAATAGTGAAATAGTCAATGATGACTTAGATCTTCATTTATTATTTATTCGAGCATACATTGACCATAAGCCTATACATAGTATCATGATTGAAAATGCTTCTAGTGAGAATGTATGTGCCATGAAACTAATTAAACATTTGGGATTTACATGTGATGATTTAAACCCTTCACCTAAAATGGTTAGAGAATTCGATTCGACATCACAACACATTATTAGTGAGATTGTTTAAAATCTATAGGTGAGATCAACATGTGTGATTAACAATTTATCACTTATACCATATACAAAAAATAATCATATATTATTGGGATGGAATTAGAGACATAAACTCCATGCAGTAACTTCTATAGTGTATGGGTGTATTAGATACATTCATACCAACATGGTAGTCATAGTTCCTAGAATTCCATGTGAACATCCACTTAAACAAGATATGTTTATTCTAGGATAGTTAATTTTAAAACCTACTAAGGCTAATCCTTCACAAAAGTGTAAGCATTGGTCAATCCCCTTTACTATTCAAACTATACTTGAGAGTCATTTACACTAGAGACACATTGTATTCCATGAAATCTTCATTTATGCCTACACAACGCACTTAATTACCTAGATAAAAACAACATGTTCCAATTACAACTATTTCAAATAAACCACATAGCACTAAACAATAGGTTATATGGACCCCTAATATTATGGTTTCTTCATGACCATAGAGACCGATTTCACATACATGATATACTATAGATTCTACAAATCCATATATGACATATATGCATTCTCCTTGGCAATACCACTAGTTTCACATACACTATTCTAAGCATTGAGGTACCTATGTGAATCCTTTGGATGGGATTATGGGATATAATTTTCCTTTAAAAATTTATTTTAAAAAAAAAACATTCAAATAATTCAAAAATTGAAAAATATTCAACATTCCTAGATTTTATTAGCTCATTGCAATCTATTTTGTTTGATTTATGTTTGTCGATAACATATCATTTCATTCATATATACAGATACATTTCATGTATATTTGAGTGTGATAAAAGTATACCCATACACATGATCTATGTATTTTTAGATGTCAGATCTTTCCTCTACTCATTTCATATAGTACATTAAGGACATCTACTTCCTTGATAATGATTGATACAAGTTACATATAATCTATGATTATTTCTAAAAATCATGTTTGATCTTATATGCTAATGCTTACACATGTCTATATTCATGCTCATATTTTTCATAGTGTACAAGACATGCTATGATACATAAGATTTTTTTCTAACACATATATGTAAGGACTAGTATAATATGCTTCTAATACTACATTTATTTACATTATCACTTCCTTGAGTGTATTGCATTACTTTCTATTGTTTTGTTTTCAGAATATTTAAATATATTGATTTCCTATTAGCCTTTGTGCCATTGTATCTTGATTATACATTTGAATATTTCATTTTATGTTGATTAGACATTTAAATATGTAATAACTTTCGATTTGAGACATTTGAAAATGCCCCTTCTATGAGGTCTCCTTGGACCATTCCTTAGAATTACACTCATTGATCTTGTGTGTGTGATTGATTTATTTTTGATCTTATGTTGCTTCTCTTTATACATTTCCATGATATATATCATGAATTTTAGGACTTGGTGTGATCACAAATTGTAATCCTAATTGATATATCTACTTAGACATATTACCCCTACAAGATACATGACTCATACACAAATTATATATCTACCTTATCCTTTTTAGGTAATTTACCTACTAGTTTCTATCTCCCTAACTTAAAATTTAGGGGATTTCAATGGGGGCATGCCATAGAAGGCATGACCTACACATTTTCATAATTTTATAGATTTTATTGAGGGAATGACATAAATATATGACCTCCACACTTATACACTTACTCAATATCTATAGATTTTAGTGGGGGAATGCCATAAGATCATGGTATCCACACTTGAATAAATCTCTAGTTTAGTTTCATGATTCATATATAAACTTGGGTCAGAATCCTATACATTCACTAAATTTGCATAGATTTAAAATATTTTTTTTTAGATTTATGACACATATACTTTAGCTCAGACATATTATAAGTTCATATGATGTGTTATTGTACTAAAAAATATAATATTTACAAATTATACTACTCACTAGGACACACCAATTATAACAAGATATATTGTTATCAAGCCTTGTGTGCTATAGTCATTATTTCTTTCTAAAGGTTGAAGTGATTATCTCATTCAACCTCATGATATTTATATATTAGAGTGATTAAATCATCCTATCTAACTAAATTTATAAGATGAGTTGATTAAATCACTCACCCTCCCTAGATTATGTATATTCATAGTTGAATTATGTGAATGAGATATAATGATCTCAATTATCATGTCACAACTCATCCTTACATCAGATTTGGGACATAATACTTTCCAATCTCCCTCTTTAGATCTCCAAGGTTAAAGGCTAAATATTCTTTCGATCTAATGCTTCATAAGAAAGCATCTTTACCAAGTCAAAGCATCAAAAGGAAACATGGTTGCATAAACACACAGGTGTACTCCTTTGCTCTCTTTATTTTTAAGCATTTCAATTATTTTAGATTTTAGATTATATGCATTGATTTATACTATAATATTCTATTGGTTACAAGTCATACACCAAAAAATACTCAAAGTTGGCTCAAGCAAAGGCAAGGTGTGTTATACACACATATACATATTATTTTCTTTTAACCTAGTAATTTCATCGTTATTCATTACTATAGTAAGTGGGGGGGAGGGGGGGGCAGGTGGGGAAGGGGGGGTAAATGTAGATACTAAAATTGAATATTTATAACATATCAGTCTTGTATATTTGATAAATATTAATGAGGCCTCTACCCTTCAAATCTAGACCTCCATGTATACACATAATAGTTTAAACTTTTATCAAATATTAACGCTTTACATCTTACAAGTTCTTGTTGAGACTTAATCTCTCTAAGTGCATGCCTTAAGGGGTACATTGAAAAAGAGGTGGGTAGACATTTGGTGCTTTGTAGGATTGTTGTCCCTTATTTCCACATTATTACAAATCCAACCAGCTCCCAAAACCATTCCCTAAGCTATTTATCCTCCCTTGAATACTGCTTTAATCTTTTCCTCTTTCCATTCCTCCTTTTCTTGTCTTAAACCCCTTTTGGTTAGTCAACTGTACTAGCTCGATTGGGTTGACCCAGTATAGTTGAGGGGTATTTTCACATCTCTTAACTTGTTAGCCTTTTGATTGACCTAGTTCAAACCTAATGAATTATCCCTGAAAACACACTATGTCGACTAGATCAACCCTATACAAATGATGTTCTCAGAAAGATTTAAGGTAAGATATTCCTATATATAAAAGATCATTTTGGTCATTATTCATATGTTCAATCAAGAGTTATTATTTTCTTGTGCTTCTTCACAACCTGCTCTTCTACCATTGTACTTGAGGAGACTTAGCTTAGGTTTCTTATTTGGAGAATCTAGTCTTGTAGATAAGTCTTGGATGATTTGGCCTTTCTTAGTGATCCTTACAAACCACAAAAACCTCTTGCAAAGCCCCTTTGTCCAAGGGAGAGATTGATTCTTGACAAGTTCACATTTAGGTAAGTATATTCTAACTTTGTTCTCTTCTCTTTTAGTATATAAAAGTAACATAAGTGTTGGCTCGAATAATACTATCTTTCATATTTCATGTATTAGGGTGTTACTCATACTTACCTTAATTTAAGTTCCCTATAGATAATTTTTATATTGTTTCTAATCCCTACTTTATGCCACAATCTTTAGTGTGCACTAGATTAGATTTACTTTCTTGTTAATAGAATAGGTGAATGTTTTAAACCTTAGGACTCTATTAGGGTTGTTGTGAGATTATGTTAGACTATAGGATTTAGAACCCTTCCTAGCATGATATGTTGTGACAAGTGATCCCCTGATCGGGTCTAATGGATCCCCATATTGGTCATGCTCCCGCTTAACAAGTGTATCCCAATCGGAAGTGTAGGTATGCTTTATATTCTCTGAGGTAGGATTGATTTATAAACATGATGCATTTCTGATTGCATACATTCTGGTGAACAAGATGTGAAATTGACCATTTTAGGATGTCTTTCACTTTATTTCATTATTTTACTCATCATTTTATCTTATATTTTGACATACTAGATCGATGTTATTGACGCAACTATTTTTATTTATGCACAAGTTTTTAAGAACAGGAAACTAGATTGATCCAATCAACCTAGTATAGGTTTTCATCCTTTCAAACACCCAGTTTGGCCTACTAGGTCCACCTAGTCAACCCCTTGACATTTTCAGCACTCTGCAGTAGGTTCCTGCACAGCTTGATCAATCATTTCGACCTAGTTTGCAAGTTTCTCAAGTATACTTCAAGGTTATTCATCAAAAATCTTCCTTCATTACATATTTGTTCCACCAAGGTTCTTTTTTAATTCTTTGTTTATTTTTTGTCTTTCCTTTCATAGTTTGTAGTCTTTAAAACTACCCTTGCATAGTCAACTGGATCGACACTACTGACCTAGTTCTATGTTTTGTGTGCTATCTAAAATAATTGGATCGACCCTACTAACCCAATTCATTTTCAAACCTTTCTTCTTTGATATAGGTTTGACCTTGTTGACCCTATTCTATATTTTGTGCATATAGTGTCAACATTATACCTTGTTTCAAAGTTAGAATTAACGTCATATCTACTATTAATTAGTTCACACTTTCTTTTCTTATTACTTGCATGCTTAGAATAGTTCACATAGTCTAATTAAGGCATTTTTAATTAATCACTTAGTTTCACTATCTTTATTTTATACACACATGGCCAAATCACAAAAACATTAACAAGCACTTTAATAGTTTATCTACCCAAAGCCAACCTACTTGGATTTCATCACCAAGGAGGAAGTCAACTTGATGCTCTGGTCAAGTATAAATTATGGTTAATAGTATATTATGGCTAAGTGCTCGACACCCTTATCACTCTGGTGTGTGAAGTGAGGGGGTAGGCCTCAATACCAAGCCTGTATCATTGCCACTACAATCCCTCTTAGCCTAAACTCCCTACAACCATCTTTAGATTGTTATCTAGTTCCTTGCTTATAACCAACTTCTAATCACATTAAAAAATATATCTTAATATTATAATAAACATTTGGGTTGACCAATTAGTTAGCTCTTTACTTTTCAAGTGGATTGCTTACTTTTTGCTCAATTGTGTATGCGTAAACTTACATTAGCTAGCATTAGTATGATATTTTGTATTGTGTGCCTCAATTGGATTGGCCATCATTGATCCAATTGACTATTTGTTTCCCTTCATTACTTACTTTCCTAGATTAGTTGTAAAAATTATCTTGATTTCAAATCATAACTTGTTATCATATTTCTCTTTCTCCCTATCTACTATACTAGGTTGACCTAATCAACCTTATACCCTTTTCAGCCCCTATTCACTATATTAGATCGACCTAGTCGACCATATATAGTTTGTAGCTCCTTTTTCCTCTTTTTTCTTAATTTTATTCACTATATTGGATCAGCCCAATCGACCTTGTATAGTTTGGAGTTCCTATTTTCTATGCTTGGTTGACTTAGTCAAACTTGTACTATCTTCTTCTTTCTTTGTTCATCAATCTAGTTCCTTATCTTTCCAATTTTGCATTTTTTTCATCTCTCTTTAGTCAGAATGAAGTCTCCTATCATAATCTTCTTAGATAGATTTAATCCATTTAGCTACTATATGGGATGTTTATTTCTCCCTCTCTTTTCCTCCCAAGAGCACCATCACTCTTGGGGCACCTCTTCTCCTCCTCCATATATGAACTATAAAATGGTGTAAATAACACACCAAGATGAAGTTGATGAATCTAATCCTTTCCTTAGCAAGAAACTTCTCATCTTCAAAATATTCAAACTAATATGGGAGTGATTGATACAAGTTTACTTAAAAATCCCACTAACAGTCTCTCTTCTTCCAATTCTCTCCCTAATACCAATCTATGGAGTGCTCCTATGAACACCAACCCACCTCCTGATACAACCCAACTATTAGCCCAAGTCATTAAATAAATGATCATTTTATAAAACTCTAATACCAACCAAATGATGCAACTTCAACAACACTTAATTAATGAAGCTAATCAACTTCCAACTATTCATCCTCATGATAATCCTGATTATATTCCTCCACCTCTTAGGGATGCCTTGGGTAATGTTTTAGATTAAGGTAAAAATAGGTTTTGAAGGGACCCCAAAACCCTGAAACAAAGGACAAAGGATATAACAATAACGTCCACAGGTGAAACCTATCACCTACATGCTAAGCAGTATCAAAAATAGGTTTTACAGGGACCTAGAACCACAATAAAAAATCATCAAAAGACAAACCCCAGGTTTTACAGAGACCTGGAAACTCTAGTGTGAAAAGAAAACAAAGAACCAGATAATGGAACCAGATATAACATCCAACTAAAGGGACTAGGACTGTAAGAACTCAAAGATCTTATTCTTCTAATTCCAAAATCATCTTCACCGCTTCCTTTCCAATCATAGCAGTGTCTTGTATAGATATAGCCACTGACGTAGCAACCTCTTGCATTTCTTTCTTCCTTGAGCTCTGTCTGGTTCTCTTGCTAGGCCCCTCCAAGGATTTAATTTCCTCATTTTCTCATTTTCCAATGTTCACAACAGCTGCACATATGCTAGAGGTTACCTCCTCCATCTTCATTCTACTTTCCTTAATGAGCCCCCTTAGATTGTTCTCATAGTCTTTAAGTTTGATAGGTATATCCCTCATCTACATTTCCAGATTATTGTTTTTATTCTGATCTGCTTCCTATTACGTTCCAATATTTCCATTTTCTTTTTGAGGCCCATTATCTCTTTATATATCCATGAGTCAACTTGAAGGATAGCATCTGCTTTGCATTTGGCCAAATTCATAAAGGGATGCCTTCTGTCATTCTGCCATACATCACTTAAATCTTCTGCATTCTCTTTTGGATTGTCTTCATCCTTTTTCGTATAATCCTCCCTTTCCATTCTTTTCTATTCCTTAGTTTCAATAGGGCTTTCATTGTGGATAAAATCATTCTTTACTTGTTCTCTAGTTTCCATTACATGATAGGCATCCTGAACTAAATGTTCCTTCTTTGTTTTCGAAGCAGGATCCTCAAATAAAACATCCATATCTTTTTCAGTTTCCTCTGGCACTTGCTGATTTTCCTCAAGATCATAGATTCCTTGGGTAATAGTATTCCTCAACCCATAATGAATAACAAGATGCCTCAAACCATTTAAAATGAGATTTTATCTCCTTTTATCATTTCCATTGATATTGGTAACATATCTCCAACTATTACATATGATGGGACTAAAGACCCTGCCTCATTTATTAAAGCCTTTGGCAACCTTTACAAAGAGTGGATCCAAACTAATACCTTCACCACTACTAAACTCTTAGTCAAAACTTTTACTAGTGATGTATTAAAATGGTATAATAAACTACCCCAACATTCTATTTGGCAACTTGAAGATTTGGTTAATCCTTTGGTTAAAGAGTTTCAACATAATGTTCTTCCTGAAAATTATCTTAGCCACTTCATCAATGCTAAGCAATCTCCCATTGAATCATCTCATGAATTTATCAAAATATGGAAATATTTAGCTCATAAATCTGACCATAACATGACTAATAATAACTTATTCAAACTCTTTATCACCACTTTGACTCCCACTCTCCAATATAAAATTTGAACCTTTGCTCCTCAAACACTTAATGAAGCTCTTGATCAAGTTGAGCATCAAGACTTTCTTATGAAGCAATTCAAACCTAATCCTAAACTCCTTAAAGGATCTTTCCAAACATCTACTACTATCATTAGGAATGCTTTGAAAACTAAACAAGGAGTTATCAAAATTGATCTTCCTTCACCTTCTCATACACCTCTTTTGGTTCAAAAAATGAAACAATTCTTACCACCCTCGAAATCTTGAATCTATCCCAATGTTCCTCCTAAGTGGTATCACCCCAATTTATTTTTCTAGTTTCATGCCGACATTGGGCATTCTCATGAATCTTATATAGGGCTCAATAATTTTTTTGTCTTCTAGATACTTGGTGATTCATTTATTCACGAATCTATGATCCATCTTTATCATCAAGATTACACTGTTGCTTCCAAAAAATGACAAACTTTCAAATCTTCTACCTCTAATTACCAAAAATATTCTTTAAACAATCAAGAAAATGTCAAGTATTTTTGTGTCATTGATGTTTATTACAACCAATACTTTAACAATTCTCAATATGTTAACACTATCGAGGTAAATTATCGTCATAAACTGCCTCACAAAGATCCCATTGCTAAGCCTAAACATCTATATTTAGAATAACAACTTCTTAAAGATACTACCACCACTAATGTTGATTCAGAAGCACCTGAGGAACAACTTCCTCCTTTTGATCTTCCCACCATATCTATACCTTCTAAAACTAATTTTCCTTCTAAACCTCAGGCTATTTCTTCTAAATCTCATTGGAATTTTCATGAAGAACTCAACTTTGTGCCTTGTAATATTCCTCTTATGGAGTTAGTTAAAACTTCACCTTATCATCATAAATTCCTTATGCAATAACTTCAAGATATTATAGATCTATCTTCCTTATGTGAAGAACCACCTTCTATTGATTCTCAACCTACCAATATCAACACCATTGAAACCTCTTATCCCTCTTCCAAACCTTATATTAATTTTAATGAAGAGGACATGATCAATGATGAAATTCTTTTTTGTGTCAATGATCCACCACTCTTTATAAAAGTATCCATTAATACCACTCTTATTAAAAAAATTAGTTGATGAAGGTTCTGGTATTAATGTCACATATGTATGGCTTATGCAACAACTTGGTTATAATAAGGATAATCTCAAGCAAACTCATATTATATGTCATGGTTTTGATAAGACTAACCAAAATCCACTTGGCTGTATTTGGCTTCCATTAACCATTAGACCTAAGACAGTTTGAACTAAGCTTATGGTCCTTGATCTTCGTTTATCTTACAACATACTCCTTGGTCATCCAAGGACTCATATAATGAGGGCCATTACTTCTTTCGATACTCAATCTGTTAAATTCTTACTTAATGGAAAATGATATAAGCATAAAGTTGATACCAACCCAGCATTCAAATTCCCAATCCTAAATAGTAATATCATATTCCTACAATTCCTAAAATTGGTAGTCCTCATTTACCCGATTTCATCAACAAGAATCCTAATTTATAAGTGACTCTTTCAGATATCGATGATGATGAGCCCAATGAAATGTAAAATACTTGCAATACTACTAAATTACCTCCATTAATTTTACAATGGCTTCCTCCTTCTCTCTTACCAAGAGACTGTAATGTTCTTCTCATGGATGAGATTACCAATTTCCCCCTCCATGAAATGCTCAAGATCCTTCTTTACCAGAAGATGCCTTCACTTGCAATGATTTTAGAGTGGCTAAATTATTTCAAGATCCTCTCATCATGTCTCCTCATACATTCATTAATATTGGGATTTCATCCCCTGAAACTCCCCCAGATTCTCAAGCATGTATGATTTATCCAACATATGATGATAATTATATCATGGCCTAAGCTTAATTTAGAGACTTGGATGTCCAACATTATCACAAAACTTTATCCCAAATTCATGATTTTAATTGGAATGTGCATAACATTTTTATGGATCATACCTTAGATCTTTAGGGTCATGTGCCTCATACCAATCCTCCTCTTATTGATACTCCTTGAGTGTTAGACCAAATTATGCCCTCCAAATCTTTGGAAGTTCCTACACCTTTTGATCCAATCACTATATCTGATCCTTCTCCAATCATCAAATCTAGTAATACACCAATATCTTCTACTCCATTTACTTCTTCTATTCCCAAAATTACAATTGATTCCAAGGCTATCAATGTTCATCAGATACATTCTGAGTCTGATCACCATGGCAATTAAATTCTAGATCTTGAAGTAGATGTCGAGTATTATGGTCCCCTTCCTACCTTTCCTAGTGATGAATTTATCCTTGATTTACTTTATGCCTGAGAACCCCAACTTCTTCAGCAACATCAAAAACTTGGAAATTTCAAGACTAAAGCTCCTTACTTTAACAACTTCATTACTAGCATTGATCCTAAAACAAATCCAATTTCTACCTTACCCAATGCACCATACCAATTTCAAGTCAGAAATGTCATGCTTATTGAAGAAATCACTCACATTGAATATGGTACACCATCTTTTCCTCAATCGATTACATTTTCTCGAGAGCTTTCACCTACTAAACATGATAATTTTAGCTTATTCTTTAACAAATATTGTGAATCTTTTGCTTGGTCCTATGAATACATGCCTAGCATTAACCCTAGCATTGTGGTGCATAATATCATTACTTATCTTGATGCCAAGATAGTACATCAAAATTAAAGAAAACTTCCACCTAAAATTTCAACTTTATGTCATAAGGAGATTATTAAATTACTTGATTCTAAATTTATCAAACTAGTGGATTATTTTGAGTGGGTTTCCAACATTATCCCTATTCAAAATAAATTTATTATGGTCATTCGCATTTATATTGATTTACACAATCTTAATCTTGCTTTTCCCAAGGATAACTTCCCCTTACCTTCAATATATTCCATCATTGACTAGTTACAAAATGTTATCTCTTATGGATGGTTTTTCAAGATATAATCAAATTCATATCACTCCTGAAGACCAACATAAGACTGCATTCACCACATAATGGGGCACCTATTACTATGTCAAAATGCCCTTCGACCTAGAAAATGTTGATACCACTTACCAATGAGTGATGACTCACATTTTTCATGATCTCATTCACAGAATTATTGAAATCTATGTGAATGATCTTATTAATAAATCCAAACGTCATAAAAATCATATTTTTGATCTTGCTATCATCTTTGACCATCTCATTAAATATAAAGTTAGACTTAATCCTTACAAATGTGTCTTTGGAGTCACATCTAGAAATTTTTTATTATTCTTAGTCTCTCTCCATGGCATCGATGTTGACCCCACAAAAATTAGTGTTATCATCAACATTCCCATTCTGTGTTCTATTACTGGCATTCATACTTATTTAGGAAAGCTTAGGGTAATTAGATGATTCATCCCCAAAATGGCATACTATATTCACTCTGTTAATTCCATTCTCAAGAAAGGTACTTGTTTAGAATGGATGGATCCATGTCAACAAGCCTTTAATAATATGAAAGAATCATTACTTCACCCACCTACACTTCATCCTCCTTGCAAAAATAAACCTTTGATTATGTATACTTTTTACACATCTATTTCAGTTGGGGCAATGCTTGCCCAACAAAATGATATGGGAAGAGAGTATGTTATCTACTATATTAGCTGAAGCCTCATCAACTATGAAACATGTTTTACCAAAATTGAGTGTCATTGCCTCGCCATCTATTTTGTATTTGAAAAGCTTCGTCACTATATGCTTTACCAAACTACTTATGCCAGCATTCATTCCAACCCACTTCATCATTTCTTCTCTAAAGCCTTTCTTCTTAGAGATAGAATTAGTAAATGTATGGTCTTACTTATGGAATTTTATCTCCATATCATCACTCAAAAATTTGTCTCAAAGGAAAAGTCATAGCTGATCAACTTGCCATAGCTCCCATTCTAGCCACTTCTTCTCTTCAAGATTACCTTCTAGATGACAATATCCTTTACATTGAAGGTCTTAATCAAGCTATTTATCTTAAAGATTATTTTCATAGTTTTACTACCAATCTTGAAGACAATCAACTAGATGAATCATCCACTCCCTTTGGTACTACTAAACCAAAGTAGTTATCGAGGAGTTTCCTAAAATTAATGTTGACTTGTATGAGGATACTTAAACCCTTCACTTTGATGGTGTTAAATGTCTTCAAGGAGCTGGGGTAAGTTGCATTCTCACAAGTCCTCTTGGTAAAATCATTCCTTTAGCTTTTCTCTTCACCTTTGATGTGACCAAAAATATGGTCGAGTATGAAGCTCTTATCTTAGGCATAAGAGTTGCTCTTGAGTTAGACATTCAATACCTTCACACTTTAGGTGATTCTTAACTTATTTGTCATCAAGTTAGTGGTGATTATCAATGTAAAAGTGAAAACCTCATCACCTATCATCAAATTTCAACTGCTCTTGCTAAGTATTTTATCTCTCTTACTATTGAGCCTATGCTTAGAGATCAAAATTCCATTGTTGATTCTCTTGCCTCTTCATCTTCTCTCTTCATCCACATCAAGTTATTTTTTATCCTTCTTTTCTTATGAAAATAAGAAAGTCCCCATTTTATACTCAACCATTAGATTTACTTATCCGTCATATTCAGGCTTTTACCATTAGACAAATCTCATGGTATAAAGACATCATTCAATTCCTAGAACATCAAACTTATCATCCTAATTTAGACTCTCATGAAAAGACACATATTTGCAAACAAGCTTTCAAGTATGTATTTCAACACAACATCCTTTGCAAAGTCAAAGGTACTTTGCTCCATTATGTTATGCAAGATGAAGTCCCTCTTCTTCTTGAACAAGCACATGGGGGCATTTGCAGTGGTCACTGTAGCAGCTATGTTATAGCCCACAAATGCCTACATATGGGTTAATTTTGGCCTACTCTTGAAAAGGATGTAATCGAATATGCTAAAAAGTGTACTCCTTGTCAAATTTATGATGATCTAATTTATTCACCTCCTATGGAAATTCAAACTATCAAATATCCTTATCCATTTTCCACATGGGGATTCAATCTCATTGGTAAACTTTCTTGCTCCCAAAATGGGCATGTCTTTATCATTACCACTACCAAATATTTTATTAAGTGGGTAGAATCCATGCCCCTTGTTAATGTCATCAGGCCTACCATTTTAAAATTTATTATTAACCAAATTATTTTCCACTTTGGCATTCTATCAGGATCTAACAAGAACAATTGATTACTATTGTGCAAGCAACTAAACACGAAATTAACTAGAAGTAATAAGTAACTAGAAACTAGAATCAGCAAAGAACAAGAGATACAAGAAACCACCCTGAAAACTTGTATTAAACTCTTCTAGAAGGAAATACAGTTGAAGAAATATCTCTTCCTTCCACACCTCTTAGATGTATAGATCTCTTTCCCTCAAGAGTTCTCTCTCACAATTACAAACACAATTCAGCCACTTGAATTATCTTCTACATCATCATACAAGCTATGAAGATCTATCTCCATTATATAGAATTAGGGATCATGAGCTATGCATTCTACACCATTAGATACACCTCCTAATCAAAGGTTCAAATTAGTCTTGCCAAAAATAGAAATGCAGACTTACAACCAACAGTTAATCTAATCATGCAAACAATCTATTCATCCATGAAAATAGACTTTCTGGATGCACAGGTGACTGACGTCGGTCCCTATCTGCTTGCATATGACCAACGTTGGCTGATCCATAATCGACATTGGTAGCTACTAGTCAACTCCTTACCATCGTTGGTGACTATGTAAATCCAACAACTTCAGCATCTGCTCATCTGGTGAAGCTTTTAGCTCCACACTTCAACAATCTCCCACTTGGAGATAAACAGCTGCACCTATACCTGTACAACAACATCTTCTAGCTTCTCCATCTTGAAGCTTAATCTTGAAGACCAAGAAAATTTGAATGAAGATTCAACTTCTCCTTTATTACTAGCTTTGTTAACATATCAACAGGGTTCTTATCTATATGGATCTTCTCTAGCTTTAACTCACCATCCTCCAATACCTATCTAATGAAGTGGTACCTAAGCTGTATATGTTTGGTTCTTGAATGAAAGGCTGAATTCTTTGCCAAATGAATTGAACTTTGACTATCACTATACAATCTAAAACTCTCTTACTCCTTTCCCAACTCTTCCATGAACCGTGTCATCCATATCATCTCCTTGTTAGCCTCTGTGACTACAATGTATTCTACCTCTATAGTAGACAAGGCAACAACCTTCTGCAACTTTGAAATCCAGCTAACTGCCATTCCACCAACAGTGAAAACATAACCTATGGTGCTTCTCCTGCCATCTAAGTCACCTGCCATATCGGCATATACATATTTATGTAGAGAAGTATTTGACCCTCCATAGCACAAATGTCTACTACTGGTCCCTCTCAGATAATTGAGAATCCACTAAACTACTTTCCAGTGTTCCTTCGCTGGATTGGCCATAAACCTACTCACAACTCCCACTGCTTGAGCAATATCAGGCCTAGTACATACCATTACATACATTAAGCTCCCAATTGTGGAAGCATATGGAACTCTACTCGTGTACTCTACCTCATCATGTGAATTAGGACACTATTCTTTACTAAGCTTGAAGTGTCCAGCCATAGGTGTACTCACCGATTTTGCATTTTGCATATTGAACCTCTCCAACACCTTGTTCACATAATCCTCTTGAGACAAAATCAACCTGTGATTTTTCCTGTCTCTCTTAATACTCATGCCAAGGATTTTCTTTGCTGCTCCCAAATCCTTCATGGCAAATGTGTGAGCTAATTTTACCTTAAGCTCAAAAATATCCTGCATGTGTGAACCTGCAACAAGCATATCATCTACATACAGCAACAGGATAATATATCTACCATTATCTAATCTCTTAAAATAAACACAATGATCAGATTGACACTTACTGAAACCATGCTCAGTCATAAACCTATCAAATCTCACATACCATTGTCTAGGAGCTTGTTTAATACCATATAAGCTTTTTTTTAACTTGCACACAAGCTTCTCCTTACCCTTGACCTCAAAACCCTCTGGCTGCTCCATATATATTTCTTCATCCAAATCTCCATGAAGAAACACTGTCTTAACATCAAGCTACTCAAGATGTAAATCCTCAATAGCAACTAAAGATAATATAGTCTGAATAGAAGTAATTTTTACTACAAGAGAAAAAAATTCACCAAAATCAATACCTAGTTTTTGTGCAAATCCCTTTACTACCAACCTGGCCTTATGTCTCATCTATCCATTCTCACCTTCCTTTAATCTATAAACCCATTTATTCTTCAGTGCTCTCTTTCCCACTAGCAACTCAACCAAATCCCACATTTGGTTCTCTTTCAAGGAATCAATCTCCTCACTCATGCCAAGCTCCCACTATTTTCAGGTTTCTACCTACATTGCTTCATCAAAACTCTCTAGTTCTCCACTATCAGTGAGCAATAAGTAGCATAATGAAGGGGAATATTGAATTGGAGGTTTACTTACCCTTTTTGACCTCCTTATGGGAATTTAAGAATAATCCATTACTTGTTATCCACCCAAATTCTTTGTTAATGACCGATCTCAGTCATCTCTAGGCCTGTGCCTGACCGACGTTGGTTCCACTAGATCAGACTCGACATCAGTTCTCTATCTGACCGATGTTGGTCTAACCTGTCTGACTGAAATCAGTTCCTTGTTTTACGACTATCTAGTGTCAATGTTGGAGTGATTTCTATGAGCTCATTTTGGATCACAAGTCCAAATCTCCATTGCCCTGCTCAATCCTTCAGCTTCTTGAGCTGATCACTATACATCACCTTAGCATTGAAAAAAACATCAAGCTTCTAATTTTTTTAGTTCCTAGATTCCACAACCAGAATCCAAAATCTTCAGAGCCATAACCAATAAAAGTGCACCTCATAGACTTAACATCCAGCTTCTTTCTATTTTCTTTATCAATGTGCACAAAAGCTTCAAAACCAAAAACTCTGAGAAATGAAAGATCTACCTTTTTACCTATCCATGCCTCTTTTGGAATACCACCATCCAGAGTAGTAGAGGGTCCTCTGTTAATCAGGTAAACCATGGTGTCTACAACTTTTGCCCAAAACTGTAAGGGCAAACCAACATGCAACCTCTTTCTCCGTGCACGCTCTAATATTGTTTTGTTCATTCTTTTAGCAACTCCATTTTGTTGAGGTGTCCTTGGAACCATCCTTTCCCTACATATTCCATACATAGAATAGTAACTTCTAAACTTATTGCTATAGTACTCACCACCATTGTCAGATCTAAGGCACTTCAATCTCAAACTTGTTTCATTCTCAACCAAAGCTTTCCAATTCTTAAATGTGTCAAAAACATCAGATTTATTCTTTATGCAATAGACCCATACCTTTCTTATAGCATCATCAATGAAAGTAACATAATACTGTGATCTTCCAATAGAAACTACTTGAGTTGGTCCCCACACGTCTATGTGAACAAGCTCCAACTTGTGCTTCCTCTTTGTTGACCCAATTTTAACAAACCTTACTCTCTTCTATTTTCCAAAAACACAATGCTCACAGAAATCTAGATCTATGCTTTTCAAATCCGAAAGCTTACCTTTTGACTTAAGAATTTTCATTCCCTTCTCACTCATGTGACCAAGCCTCTGGTGCCACAACTTTGCATCCACATCTGAAGTAGATAATACAGAATGAAAATAATCAGTAATACAATTACATAAATAGAGAGTACCTACTCTCTTACCTCTAGCTAATACAAGTGAACCCTTGGTAACCTTCCAAGATTCAGCTGTGAGAGTTACTGTGCAATCATCATCCCCCAACTTTTCTATAGAAATTAGATTCCTCTTTAGGGATAGGACATGCATGACATCCTTCAACACCCATGTGTTTCCATTCTACAATTTCAGCTACACTTTTCCTTTGCCAACAATTTTACAAGGCTCATCATCCCCTAAATAAACTTTTCCAAAATCTCCCTGGACATAATCATTGAAAAATTCTCTATTTGGGGTAGCATGGAAAGAGGCCCCAGAATCTAAAACCTGATATTCTATTTTATTATGCAAATAAAGTGAAATAGCATCTTGTGCAACAATACCTACAACTTTTGCTTCTTCATTACCTTCATGCTGATTCTCTTCATTAACCTTCAACCAGCAATCTTTCTTTACATGTCCTCTCTTTCCACAATTCTAGCAGGTTATCTTTCTATTTTCATTTCTGGATTTGGATCTATTGCTCATCTTTGACTTAGACCTTGATCTCCCTTGCTTGCTCTTCTCTCTTTGCCTTCCCCTACTTTCAATAGTTAAAGCATTACCTGATGTTTCCCCTGTGCTTTTCCTACGAGTTTCTTCATTTAAGACTACACTAACAACATCATCTACTTTCAAGATATTTGTAGCAGATGTAGTATTACTAAATACCATTACCAAGCTATGCCAACTTTTAGGTAAAGAGCATAATATTAAAAGAGCCTTAATTTCATCATCAAAAACTATTTTGACTAAATTTAATTGATTTACAATTCCATGGAAATCGTTAAGATGATTAGATACAGATCCACCTTCCTACATTTGTAAATTAAATAACTACTTCATAAGATACACCTTATTTGAAGCTGAGGGCTTTTCATATAAATTTGCTAAAGTATCCATTAACTCTACCGTTGTCTTTCCCTGTGACAAGTTAGAAATCACAAAAGATGCCAGGCTCAACCTTATGGATCCCAGAGCCTTTCTATCAAGAACATTTCATTCTTCATCTTCCATATCTGTGGGCTTTCTATCAACCCCACCCAATGGTAAGTATAGATCTTTTTGATACAAATAGTCTTCTATCTGCATCCTCCATAATTAATAGTTCTTGCCATTAAACTTCTCCATTCTGAGTTTACTTTCTTCTACCATTGGTTTACTCCCACTCAAACAGAAACCCTTGTGAGTGACCTGTAATCAATACACACTAAATATATTTGAACCACCTATTAGTGAACTTGAGCTCTGATACCACTTGTTGGGTATTAACCAACAAACTTGATTACTTTTATGTAAGCAATTAAACACAAAATTAATCAGAAGTAATAAGTAACTAGAAACTAAAATCAGCAAAGAACAAGAGATACAAGAAACCACCCTAAAAACTTGTATTAAACTCTTCCAAAAGGAAATACAATTGAAGAAATCTCTCTTTCTTCCACACCTCTTAGGATGTACAGATCTCTTTCCCTCAAGAGTTCTCTCTCACAATTACAAACACAATTCAGCCACTTGAATTGATTTCTACATCATAATTACAAGCTATGAAGATCTATCCCTATTATATAAGATTAGGGATCATGAGCTATGCATTCTCCACCATTAGATACACCTCTTAATCAAAGGTTCAAAATAGTCCTGCCAAAAATAGAAATGCAGACTTACAACTAATAGCTAAACGTATCATGCAAACAATCTGTTCCATCCACAAAAATAGACTTTCTAGATGCACAAGTGACCGACGTCAGTCCCTGTTTGCCTGCACATGACCAACGTCGACCAACCCATAATCGACGTCAGCAACTACTGGTCGACTCCTTGCCGTCGTCAGTGATTGTGTAAATCTAGCAACTTCAGCATCCGCTCATCTGGTGAAGATTTTAGCTCCACACCTCAACACATTCCCCATACCATCATTTCTAAAAATAGTGGTAATTTCAAAATTAAACATGTTAAACAACTTTGCAACAAATTCAAGATTAATCATAAATTTTCCTTGCCTTATCATCCACAATGCAATGGTCAAGTTGAGGCCACTAATAAAATTCTCAACAAAATTATCCAAAATACAATTTTTGAAACCCACATAGATTTGCATATTCATCTTTACCATGCACTTTGGGCCTATCAGACTAGCATACATATTACCACTGTGGCAACTCTATTTTTTCTAGTCTATGGTTCTGAGTCGGTTGTTCCTTTAGAAGTTGAGATTCCCTCTATTTTATATCCCTTCATGCTATTATTATCGATAAATAATTTTGTGAAGCTCACCTTTATGCGCTTGATCTTCTTGATGAACATTTTATTTTTACCTTGCAACATAACTGCCAATACAAGGCTTGCATCACTAGACAACATAACAAACGTGTTAAAATATGCACTTTTAATGTTGGTGATCTTGTCCTTAAACTATATCATACCCATGACAAATAAGGTAAATGTGCCCAAAAATGATGCGGTCCATATTTAATTAAATGTATTCTTGGTCCAACCACCTATCATCCTCAAACCAATAAAGGCCATGTTTTCAAAGATCCCACCAATGCTCACTTCCTAAAAAATTACTTTGCCTAAACATTTACTTCTTTTCATGCTTTCTATCTACATCTATCTAACACTTTTTGTAGGTTACTTAAGCATGAGTCTCTCCTTTTTCAGTAGTTCCCTCTTTTTCACAAACTCTTAGTCCTCCATTTTGGTATTTTGGTTTCTTGATGTACCATAGTCTTCTTTATCTTCTTGCATTTTCTCTTATTTTTTTCACTCCTTGGGTTTCTCTTTTGTGAGTTGCTTTGTAAGACCATGGATAAGACCCAACATTTCTCACAAAACCACCATATTTTACTTATTTTTCACATACACTTTTTGTTTGCCAATGTTTTTTTAGCATCCCTTGGGTTTTTCTTTTATGAGTTGCTTTGTAAGACCATGGATAGGACCTGACGTCCCTCACAAAATTACCATCTTTTTGCTCATCTTTTTCAATTTATCTTTTACTTGTTTTTGCACACCCTTTAGGTTTATCTTTTATGTAGTTGTAGTGTAAGACCGTGGATAGGACCCGACTCTCCTCATAAAATTACCAACTTTTCATGTTCTTGATCCTTGTTCTCAAATTTTAGCTTTTGCTTTTTTTGTTAGATGCAATCTGCACAACAATTTATGTTAGCAGGTTTTCTTCCATTTCCCTCATTCTTATGATAAGGAATCACACTTTACTATCATTATATCCCTCTTTTCCCTTTGTCACATTTTTTGTGATTTGAAGTAATTCAAATTGTTTCATGTGTCATTCCTCTTGATTTCCCCTTTCTTTCATCTCCATATTGTATAAAACAAGGTCTAAGTCAATATAGCACTTTTATTTCACCTAAATTTATGAGACTCTTAGACCCCATGCTCTTTGAAGTTTCTCTCTTAATAACCTTGTCCCAAGTATTCAAATGAAAGTCATATTTAGCACCCATGTTTGGTTTTCCAAATCCGTATGTAGGAGGAATCTTAAAAAAGCCATCAAGAAAGTTAAAATCCAAGTCATTTGAATCAAAAGGCAATGATATATAAAATGAAACATACAAACCTCAAAATTCAAATTCACACCAAAATATATGATTAAAAGCACATATCCTATCTCCAATCGAAGCTCAAACTCCATAGTTGGCCTCACATAGAGCCGAGGTCCTTTGTGGTGTGGTAGGCTAGTAGATTGGAATAAGATATTTCAAAAAATGATATGGTGCTACCTACTTTCTCACACAAGTACCCAATCTTCGTAGTAGACTAGTGGCTTTCTAAGGGGTCCTAAAGAATGGGGATTACATCATGGGGAGGTAAGTCCATTTTAATTTTCATGCATATAGATTTCATGGGATGATCTATATACTACATTTATTGACCCAAGACTTATGTGGCTAAAATAAGTTCTTTAGAGTCCTTAAGGTTGAAAGTCCTCTTGTTTTGACAAACCTAATTTGAATGTCTTAACTTCAATAAAGAGTTTATATACCTTGGTTTCTCCTTCATTCTCCCCTCCACCCATTTCATTTCCCCCCCTTGATAGACAAATTGTGATTCCAAATCTATTTTCCCTTCTTCTTTAATTCCTTCTTCTTCATCTCTTAAAAGAATGCTAGCACTACTTTATTTCAGTTTTATCTATCCTTAGTGTGAAATAACATGTTTGAGCAAATATGGATTCTTCTTTCTTTATACCATATAAATTTACATTTCCTACACTTACTTTAATTTCCTTTTACCATTTATCATTATTTTGTTGTCTTTCTATTATGGACACCTGAGTTCTTATCCTTTTTCCATTGTTGAGTGTGGTTAGCTTGTTACTTTTCACTCAAAAATGTTGTTTTCCTTTTTTATGCACCTTTTTTCATTATTGAGTGAGATGTGGATTTTTACTGCTCACTCATCAATGTTGTTTTACCATTTTGTTTTTCTTCTTTTACCGTTGATTTAATTTGTTTTACCATCCTGTTTGACATGTATCCTTGGTTTGACTTGGTGAGTTTGTCTTTCTTAATTAAGGATAGCTTGTTTGAGTTTTTCGGTCTTTAGTAGCCTTGGATTTTTGGTTACCCAATTTACTCTTATTTTTGACTTGGTCATTTGGTCTAACATAGCACTTGTCACCCCATCTTGCCAAATTCCTCAAGTACGTCCCATCCTCATAGCATCAACTATCTTGACTTTTCTTGCATTTGTTTGTTGAAAGTAGTCTTTGTGCCTTACATAATCAAAACTAACAACACAGTAGACAACCATCCCATGATAAAGGTAAGTTAAGTTACGCATTACATTTACTTTTTAGATTAGTTTCCCTTTTAGTCATTTAATTTCAATTATTTTTGCTTCAAAATATTGCAAATTTTTTTTAGCATCAACATTGTGTGTTACTATGTTTTTTTCTTGAAGCACCATCCCCTGTTACACCTTAGTGACACATGATGAGATTCTAGTGGGGCATATATATACACATAATATTTTAAACTTTATTAAATATTGGTGTTTTACATCTTGAAAGAACCCATTGAGACTCAATCTCTTTGAGTGCACGCCCTAAGGGGTGCACTAGGAAAGGAGTGGGCAAAAATTTGGTGCTTTGCATGATTATTGTCCCTTATTTACACAATGTTACCAATCCAACCATCTCCCAAATCCATTCCCTAAGATATTTCTCCTCCTTTGGATACTCCTCCAGTCTTTTCCTCTTTCCATTCCTCCTTTTTTGTCTTAAACTCCTTATGGTCAGTCAACTATACTAGGTCGACTGGGTTGACCCAATATAGTTTTAGGTATTTTTCACTTTTATCAGCTTGTTAGCCTTTTGGCTGACCTAGCTCAGACCTAGTGAATTATCCCTGAAAACACACTAGGTCGACTAGGTTGACCCTATACAACTAATGTTCATGAAAGGATTTAGGGCAAGATATACCTATATATATAAGATAATTTTAGTCATTATTTCTATTTGCAATCAATATTTATTATTCACTTGCACTTTTTCATAACCTACTCTTTCACCATTCTATTTGAGGGGACTTAGCTTAGATTTCTTATTTGGAGAGTCTAGTCTTGTGGACAAGTCTTGGATTTTTTGGTCTTTCTTAGTGATCATTACAAATCATAACATCTTACAAAGCCTTTTTGGCCAAGGGCAAGATTGATTCTCGATAGGTTCACATTCAGGTAAGTATATTCTAACTTTATTATTCACTCTTTTAGTATAAAGAAGTAGCATAAGTGTTGGCTTGAATAATACTATCTTTCATATTTCATGTGTTAGGGTGTTACTCATACTTACTTTAATTGAAGTTCCCTATACATATTTTTTATTTTGTTTCTAACCCCCACTTTGTGCCACAAGTTTTGGTGTGCACTATATTAGATTTACTTTCTTGTTATTAGAATAGGTGAATGTTTTAAACCTTAGGACTCCATTAGGTTTTTCATGTTATTGTGTTATATTGTAGGCTTTGGAACCTTCCTAGCATGATATGTTATGGAAAGTGATCCCCTAATTGGGTCTAGCAAATCCCCATATTGTTCATGCTCCTACTTAACAAATGTATCCTAATCAAAATTATAGGTATGATCTATCTTCTCTGAGCCAGGATTGATTTATAGATATGATGCATTTTTTATTGCATATACTCCCTAATCTTGAAAGGATTTAATTCACCATCTCACTATGCCTAAATTATTATATATTAATCCAATCCATATCATTTTTATGACCCAGGTTCCATGTATTGTAAAAAAATATTAAAACTTGATAAAAATATTTCACTATCATTTTTAGATCAATACCTATTTTATAACCCTCTAGACACTTATGACCATAGAAGGACATTGTCATTGACAATAGTGGATAGATCTTTATCTAGTGTTTGGTTGCCAAAAGTGATCCAAATTTTAAAAAATTGATCTAAACCCATGGGTTATCTTAATTGTCTTATTTAACCCTACCGTAACATATTTTCAAAAGGTGTGGTTTAAATACAAATCTAAGCCTTCTCATTCCTCATCTATATAGTACCAATAAAACACATACTAAAGCTAAACCAGATAAAAACACAAGCACTATATTCTACCTTATTCATCCCTATTTCCATATTAAGCATAGGAGAAGCCATATTATAGGTCTGGTGCATTCAAAGATGAGCCTGTGAGCGATATTTTTCAAATTACAAACTAGATCATTACATGCATCTTCATATAGTATATTTTACCCTTGTGCACACACTTTCCCATGCATAGAAGGTAAATACATAATTCTATGGCCCTCTATGGATTATTTTATATATATTTAGTTCCCATTGACATAGTTTTGTTTGGGGCAACTCGACACTATGAGCTCACTAACCCATTTTCAACAAACTTATTCCAAAGGTGAATAAGGGTAAAGAGTTAGGGTTTGATAAATCAATGAAGAATGATAGCCTATATACCCAATTTTAATATACTAGTAGAAAGGCAATAAAAAACCTATAACAATGAAGTTGATCACATATAGATCCTGTCATTATTATGTATTAGTCACTTACATCACAGTTGAATACTAGTGTCAAAAGTGGTTCCCAGATCTAACAGTAATGTCTACGACCAGATAAGTATAATTTCCATAATCCATTGATAGATTTAGAACACTTGTCTTTCATACTTTACACCTATTTCTATTCCAAATCATTTTTCACACAATACACCAACTAAGTACTATAGTTTCCCATTTATTGTAATATCTTTCAATATTTGTATTTTACTATTTTTAGCAAGATTTGTTGTATAAATTTGGAATATTTTTTTAATCTAACTTTTCAATTAATTAGAATGTTATAGATTATTTTATCACCCTTGTGTTAAAACCATTTCTATATACTTCTTAACCCTATATCACACATCTAAAATTTAGGGTTAAACAATAACATATGATGTGTGTAACTCTTTATTTTAAGATGAGTGATTAGTATACTCATCCCTCAGCTTAAAAAGGATCATAAAATTGATCTAACATAGATATTCAAGCCATTATAGATAGATAATCCATATTTTATGTCAAATTATGTGATTTATATGGGATAAATTAAATAAATTGAGATATATGTTAGGCATATGTGGAAAATTTGATATGATTGTGAGGAATAGTTATAATACATTTTGAGTTAGATTATATGGTTAAAATTGAATATATTTAACAATTTTATTAGATTATATGGGTCAAATGGAGAAATTTTTATTAGATCTATAAAATTCAATAGATTGGCAGAAATATTACGGCATTTCTATATCACTTTGAGGTACATGTGGATTAGTTTTGGGGACATGGTTTTTTTTCATGCAAATACATTTATATTATATGATGTGTATTTATGAATAAAAATAATACTACATAAACACTTTCGATTTAAAATCAATATGTAGTGCTTGATTCAGAGTTTATATTTACATGTGAACCTACATTCAAATTGCATTTACATATGAACCTATTTTAGCGTTACACATTTTCATATGAACTTGTTTGGGGGTCACAAAAGAGTTATTATGATATTGTTAGTATTGCAATTAAGGTTTGTATGAAACTTAACATCTATCGCTTCCCCATATCCAATATGAGTTGAGAAAATTTTATACTTATCAACCCATGGTTTTAGCACTTGCATCTCCTTGGGGGAATAATTACCCCATAACATTCTCTAAATAAATTCAAAAAATGGTATCTTAGTTCATGTACTTTCAAGTGTATTTTATTCCTTGACTTTTCAATTTCAAGTAATTCAGTGATCTAGAATATTTAAAAAATTATATCATGAGTGGACATTGATTTAAACATGTTTAGTTATAGTTCTTTTATGGATAAATAAAGACATTTGAAATTTCCTATTAACATTAAATGTTATTAATCATAGGTATATAATCTATTATTATATCCTTTTAATCTATCATGTTAAATACAACACTAAAATGGGGGGCATGTGTAGATACATAAATTTGGTATTAGATAATTGGAAACATCAATTGTGACACATTTTCAGATGTTTGGACTTGTACGTACATATATGACTTGTGTGCACACTTTCAATTATTGATTTATCCACTTATTTTATTGTCCAATATAATTCATCAATACACATATTCAGGATCACCCTAGTCTATGAAATAAATCTCCATAATCCTAAACACGCTAGTTTCATATCCTAGATCACTAATTTTCACTCCCAAAATTGTTTTAGGACCAATCAAATAGTTTTGGTTTGCCACAAGTGTTTTCTTATACCACTATTGTCTAGAACACTTCAACGGATAAATTTCAAATTTAGATTTATCCAATAGGTTAGCCTAGACATGTTTCATGTGTAAATCATTAATATCAAATAATCATCTATTAATAAAAATCAATCCTAAGGTCATATTCACTTTATAACATGGTCACTATTTTGAATACACATTGAGAAATCCATTTACACTCTCTTGAGACACTATCAAAAAAGCACACACATTTAAAACCTATAAGAGTAACCATAGGTTTAAGTTTGAATACAAAACACATGTCAAAATTATTTGAGCTTATTGTTGGTGTATTCCTTTCCCTAATCTGAGTAGAGAGTTTTGATTTTCTGGCCAGTCCTTATTTCAATAGAAACTTTGAATTTGTTGAAGGTTTCAAAGGCATGACTCCTAGTTTTGAGACAATATACCCACATTTACCTTGAGAAATCATCAACAAAGAGCATGATGTGTTTAAACCCAACATGATTGGGTGTCATGGATCTACATAGATCTATATGCACTAAATCAAGTTTTGCATGGGCCTAATATGTACTTTTCTAAAATGGAGCTCCATGTTATTTTCTAGCTAAGTAATTTTTACATTTATATGTACCCTTTTTGAGAGGTGGAAATCCTATTACCATATCAAAATGACATAGTGTGTTGATATATCTAAACTTAGTGTGATCAAATATTTAATGTTGTAACTATGTTGAGTCTATGTCATCTACAAAAAGTGCTTGATTATTATTTTTTTTAAAAGTCAAGTTAAAACATTCATCTCACATTGGATGCTCTTGCTTGACAATTTTAGATTTTTTAGATGTATCTCAAATTAAACACATTTTTATTACACCTTTATAGTCAAAATCAATCTTCAAATTCTAGTCCAATAGTTGATTAACTGATAGCATCTTATTGGATAAATTAGTTACATATAATACATATGTGATTATACAAGTTTGTGTTCCATGAGTCAAAGTAATGTTGTCAATCTTTTGTACACTGTATAAGCTACCATCACTCAAGGAAACATTATTTTTGTGTGGTGTGTCCTTCAAAGTGAGGAAACAATATTTGTGCCTAGTCATGTGTTGGGTTGCACTTGAATCAACATACCAAAAACTAGTTTGTTAATTTGATTATTCATGGAAGTTAGTAGAGTATAGGTAGTCTTCATATTCAAAGTTGTCTTCCTATTCATAAAATTAACCTTGTTGCTTTGATAT